>CM038638.1:17241940-17269440 GCA_021554675.1 Leuciscus idus | reverse complement strand
TTACAAAGATATAGTATTATTGGGTGAAGTGTTTATGAAAAAGATGGATCTTTAGCAGTTTCTTGAAAATGTGTTGAGTTGCGCCGGTCATTCCACCACCAGGAAACAGTCCAGGTAAATGTCAGTGAAAGTGGTTTTGTGTCTCTTTGGGATGATGGCACCACAAGGCGCCGTTCACTTGCAGAACACATGCTTCTGGAGGACACATAGATCTGAAGCAGTGAGTTTAGGCATAGGGCTACCTTTAAAGACAACTCTTGCTGCAGCATCTGGATCAGTTGCAGAGGTTTGACTGATACTGGAAGAGCTGCCAGGAGAGCATTACAATAGCCCAGTCTGGATAGAACAAGAGAGTTGTGTAGCTCCGATAGGAAGGGCCTGATCCTCCTAATGATAAGGCAAATCAGCAGGATCACAGCAAGTATGTTTTGGCTGAAAGTTGAACCATAAGCAGTTCTGTCTTGGCAAGGCTGATTTGAAGGTGAAGGTCATTCATCCAGCAAGAATTTTCCATCAGGTAGGCTGAGATGCGAGCAGCAACCGTCAGATCATCTGGCTGGATTAAAAGGTAGAGATATGTGTCATTAAGATATTAGTGATAGGAAAAGTCATGTTTCTAAATGACAGAGCCTAGTTAAAAAAAAGAAAGAAAGATGGGTGGAATCTAACACAATCGTAATCTTGCTGTAGCAAATCCAAACCTTGTGCATACTTTTAGTGCAATCATATGGAATCAGAAGACTGTTATGAACATATGGAATCAGAACCATTATGATTTTTATGTTTTAATGAATTCTTCCCATACCTTGTTTGCCATGATCATCTGCTTTCCACGTGACCTGAAATCACACACACAAGTTATTTTAAAACTCAGTATTAAATTTACACATGTCAGAATATGTTCCATTGGGACAATGCAAAAACTCAACTGACTATGATCTTGAAGCTGAGCTGGAAAGGCCAGCAGTAATATTTTGAGCTGCCATGTGATTTTAGCTAAGTTACATTTATAGAAAGTAACATTAAATGAATATGATTTACTGTGACCTAGACCTAGATACACCTAGGGGTTCATCATGTTGTATTCATATTCTAGTCTTCCTGTTCTAGGCTTTCCTGTATCATCAACAAGTACGTTAAGTTACAGACAGTATTTCGATTTCTTAACGGTCTTAATAAAGTTAGTCATGTTAACTATTACGAAATAAACAAAAGAAACACAGTAGGCCTATTTTTAGTAAAACTGTGGCTATTACAATGGTAAAAAAATCAGCTAAAAACGTGTTTACTACAATTTTACTATAATAAAATAAAGTAAAAAAAAAAGTTTACAAAAAAAAATTTGAAAAATTTAAAAAATAAAGTTTTCAGCTTCCAGACATGGTTTCAAAATGTCCCGCCATTTAAGAGATTGGTTTAATGTTACTGACTATCATAACGAAGATTTTATACACAATTATGGACTTTAATATGAATAACAAGTCTACTAAAGATTGTTTTAGGTCTATAAGTTAACAAGTAAGTTAGAGTGGGTTCAACTGATCTTTCTTAACACAGATCGATAATTGAAAAGACCCATGCTGCATTTGTGTTTTGCCCTCGACGCCAGTTATGACTGAACATAATTTAAGAATGCTAACGTTAGCATGGAAACAGTCTAACCACTTAACACAAATGTAATATAAAATATCATTTACATGTAGTATTAGACTCTTACCTCAGCCGTTGATCGGTCGGGATGAGGTCTGCTGTGACGAACCAGGCTCACTGAAAAAGGGCGCGTTATTTCCGGACTGACTGACACCAGACTACAACTAATATGTGTTCAGCAGCGCTCCTGCTCACGGCTGCTTCTGTCGAATACGATTATAGCTCTGAATTCAAATCTCCCGCTTGCCCTTGACACAGATCGACGACAGAGACAGATTTGTAGCTAACCGTTGTGGGCTGGGCGGGACTAAGCAACGAAACGTAATGGCGGATAATTTGAATCTGCGCGCGGCCGCGCGCGCGGGCACACACACACACATTCAAACGCACACAAAGCCACGCAATGTGCAGCAACGCAGATTTGGAAAAACGATTCATAAAAGACATAAAATATAGGCCTAAATGAAATTTACGGGCAAATACAAATGATGATCAAAATGAACATCTATTTGCAAGACAAAATTAAAAGATTATAAATAATTAAATAGGCCTGCCTAATGTGTGGACAAATCTTAAAACTCACTTTAACCCCCACATGCTTAATAATCTTTAAGGAAAACATGTTAAGTGACTGCTGATTTCTGCAGTTATACCTTATTTTCTTTGTTTTCTAATTCCACAGAAATAATCTGTAAAATATTACTTAATTTTTTATGTAAAATTACACATAACCCTATAAAATTACAGATAATTTCCTTTAAAAAACGTTAAATTAATGTAAAACCACAATAAAAGCAATTACCTGTAAATTTAATAGTGGATCTTTAAATTACAACAAATATCTGTAAAATAACAGGTATTCACTGTATAATGACAAAACGGCAATATTCTGTAAAAAATACAGACAGTTTCCTGTAAATTTACAGGTTTTTTTTACAGTGTACAAAGAGCTGTGCCTTGACGTCTGCTCTCTGTGAGCACTGATGCAGTGGAACAGACCCAGACCCAGACGACACATGGAACAGCAATTAAAAACACAGGTCTGACCCAAAGAACAGGCTCTCTGTGCTGGACAGGAAGACTAATTTGCCTCCAGGACCCTGTTGGCATGATTTAGTGTTTTATAAAATAAATATCAGAATCCAGTCTTACACTGGAGGAATCGGAGCCCTGTGATATTCCTTTGAATGTAAATGACTGACATTAATCAAGAACAAGCAATAAGCATCATGAAATGTTTTTCATCAGTTACAAGCTTTATTGCTTTATTTATTACTTTATTTGTCAAGCTAAACTAAATAAGTGCCATGAACATCAGTGCTATGAGCATAACAGCTGTAAAAAACAGCTGTTAGAAAGCAATTATTTATAAAACACAATCAATCTTCAGGATATTATTTAAAATTGACTCACTTTGCAGGAAGGACTGTGTGCTTTGTGTGGTCTTTAAATGCACAGGCTACACAAGACAATTGATACAACTAAAGATTACAATTAGACTATATATATATATATATACCATGTCGACAAAAATGTATGGAATTCAAGCTGATTAGTCAAACTGTTGTAAAATAGCTTGCGAACAAATTCTACGAAGAACATGCCAAAACTGATGTAAGGCTGTATCTCTGCAATGCTTTAGTATATTGAGATAAAAGTTGGTACATGCCATCACAAGCATGACCTGACAGTATTTGTGATATTTCGTCACAGGGTCAATATGAAAAATAGTTTTTTTTTGCTTTTAACTTTTGGTCAAAAGTCACAAGATTGGTCTCTTTAGATCCAGTGTGGCAAACCGAGTCGAACTATACCCAATTTTACCCATGTTGGCCATTTTGGACATCAGCCATTTGGAATTTTGTCATAAAATATTTTACGAACACATTGGTGTATCGTTACGAAACTTGGTATGTGTCTTATGTGACAGCACCAGATTGGGGTCAACAATTATAATGGAATTTTTAAAGACCGTTGAAAAGCGATATGCCATTTTTGGCATTTCAGTGAGCAATTGTGTCTTTCATATATGAGGATTTTGGTTGATTGTGTTTTTGTTTTCTTTCAGTGACTAATTATATTTTAGATTGAATTCAAGTGTTAAAATATGTGAACGGTGAAATACGATGGATAACTTTTGAAGAAACATTGCACTGTAATTGCAAACTAGGCTATGTGTTCAAAAAGAATGTGTTCAAAGTTTTGCAGATCTGTTATATGTTTCGGACACATTAAAATGAGCAATTGATGCTGTGGATCCAATAATTGAAAAAATACTTTATTTCAGTAAATATTCTGAGCTTACCTTGATTCATTTCTGATCATTTTTTGATTTTTGAACTGGGCTCCAAGATTCTCTGCTAAATGGAGATGGTGAACTGCAAAAGAGTCTGCATTTACAACATGCTACCTTTGACTAAACATTCAATTCATGTTACATTTGTAGCAATGACTGATGGTGAACTGAAAGAGCCTTGTATATAATCATACTGTGCACAAATGAGGCTAGTGGTTAAAAACAGTGGCTGGAAAACAGCTGACTTGATTCCTTTTCAGTAAAATGATGTGATTCAATGTAAAGTGGTGCAGTTTATCTATAGCTTCCTGTGGCAATAACTACTTGTAAATAGGATCTAAATGAAGGCCTTCAGCACTGACTTGCTCCAGGAGGGCTGCTTACTGCTACTAGGCATTGGTACTATCTTGGTGCTAGTGGTACTTGGTGCTATCTGGTATCTTGGTACTAGTAATTTTGTGTGTGTGCATGCGCGCGTCCTCACCTATATGTGTGTATATTTAACGTACATACACTACCGTTCAAAAGTTTGGGGTCAGTATGATTTTTTATGTTTTTAAAAGAAGTATCTTCTGCTCACTAAGGCTGCATTTATTTGATTTAAAAAAAAAAATAAAAAAATAATAATAATAATATTGTGAAATATTATGACAATTTAAAATGACTGTTTGCTATTTTAATATATTTTAAACGGTCATTTATTAATGTGATCAAAGCTGAATATTCAGCATCATTACTCCAGTCTTCAGTGTCACATGATCCTTCAGAAATCATTCTAATATGATGATTTGCTGCTCAAGAAACATTCATTATTATTATCAATGTTGCAAACAGTTCAACAGTTCAGTTCAAAAGAACAGCATTTATTTAAAATAGAATATTTTCTAACATTATAAATGTCTTTACTGTAACTTTTGATCAGTTTAACTCATCCTTGATGAATAAAAGTATTGATTTATTTTATTTATTTCCCCCAAAAATAAAATAAAAATTCTTACTGATCCCAAACTTTTAAAGGATAGTGTTTAATGTTACAAAAGCTTTCCATTTCAGATAAATGCTGTTCTTTTGAACTTTCTATTCATCATAGCATCATGAAATAAAAATTGAAATAACTGTTTTCAACATTGATAATAATCATAAATGTTTCTTGAGCATCAATTCGTCATATTAGAATCATTTCTGAAGGATCATGTGGCACTGAAGACTGGAGTAATGATGCTGAAAATTCAGCTTTGATCACAGGAATAAATTATACTTTACTGTATATTCACATAGAAAACAGCTGTTTTAAATTGGAATAATATTTCACAATATTACAGTTTTTGTTTGTATTTTTAATCAAATAAATGCAGCCTTGGTGAGCAGAAGATACTTCTTTTAAAAACATTAAAAATCTTACTGACCCCAAACTTTTGAACGGTAGTGCAGAGCCGATCAGCCCTATACGCACACTACGCAAGGTGCGTAGGGCCCCGCAAATTACTCAAGGCCCCGCCTCCCCTCGTGTCAAAGCGCGTCAATCAATGTTTACAATATCGATGAGAAAATGAAGCGGAACTATCTTTCTGGTCACGAAAAGAGAGAGAAAAAAACACCATGAGAGTTAATTGCGGCAACAGTTATCAGGTAGACTTGTGTGCTCTCCTCTCAAAGTTTGATGTCAGCAAAGAACAGTAGGCTAAAGTTAAGTTGATGTGCGTTGATTTATTATGTTTAATAAACGACAAAGGACAACGGTGTTTGTTTATAAACTGCAGCTCGGAAAAGATAACCGCGTCGCGCGTTAACATGCGATCATATGAACGTGCATGAAATGAAACGCGCACTTTCCAGCAGAAACATCTGTTGTGAGTTGGGTCCAGTACAATATGCAACACATTCTCACCCCAAATCGTCACTTTTTCGTCACTTTCAACCATGCTTCAATATCCAACGCACAAAGCACCCTTTAGCGTCCATATGTGACGCTTCGGTTATGGGTAGGTTTAGGCGTCATGTAACTGACGCTTTCGAAAGTTCGTCAATATCCGACGCACAAAGCACCCTTTAGCGTCCATATGTGACGCTTCGGTTATGGGTAGGTTTAGGTATGTGGTAGGGTTATGCGTCTCATATGGACGCTAAAGGGTGCTTTGTGCGTCGGATATTGAAGCATGGTTGAAAGTGACGAAAAAGTGACGATTTGGGTATGGGCGTGATGGCACTCTTCATTATAGTTTTAAAACAAGACGATGATTATCTAGTCGCTAAGTCAAGGTTTAGTTACAACTCTGCACTAATGCAATATGGAAAGCAATGTATTGACATTGACTATTGATAGGCTCCATTGAATTTAAAATGTTGATTGGCTGGAGATTCTGGTCAATATGGATGCACATCCCTCAGTAAATAATAACCATCAAGAATCAAGAGTATCAAGAATTACTTTTATCATTTAAAAACACAGTGACATGCTATGGCGCCATTTTAGCTTTTATTCATTCACAGGATATGCATTTTTGATATCAATAATTCAATTTGTACTATTTAAAATGTGAATTCTTGATATTAAGAATTAACTTTTTACTAGTAACAATGTCTTCTGATATCAGGAATTAGGCTACATTTTCACTAGAACTAGTTAAAGGAGGGTTTGTAGTGGGAACACTGGGGTGTCAGGTGTGACTGTGTGGCAATGGCAAATAGTTCATGGCTCACGGGTCAGGTATGAGGGCCCCTAAACAGAATTTTGTTTAGGGCCCCAGGGAGGTCAGGATCGGCTCTGCGGTAGTGTGTATATATATATATATGTGTGTGTGTGTGTGTGTGTGTGTGTGTGTGTGTGTGTGTGTGTTTGTGTATGTGTTAGAACTACAGTATAATGTATTTTCCTTTATTCTTTATTCTAAAATCTCCACAGTGCATTATGGGATTACCATCACAGTCCCACAAGATTAAATATTTAGTATGAATTTATACAATTTCATTTTTTTTTTTTTTTTTTTTTTTTTTACAATATGCTCACGCCCCATTGATTTTAACAACAAAGCATATGTTTTTACAGTCAGACTGTACAAATGTATAAGAAATTGCCATCTACAAACCAGTAGTGGCCAAAAGTGATGTCCGGCATAGGAACATTTACATATTTATCCATTTTACATTGTATCCTATAAAAAATTGTTGAAGTTTATGTAAGCATATTGCGTAGTTGTGCATGGAGTCAATTGTTTTATTTGTGATAACACAATGAAACATGCCAAATTGTGCAGACATAATTTTTGGCCAGGCGGTCATACAAAGAAATTATGAACACACTATCACATGCACAAACAAGAGAGAACAGATAACTTATTATGTTATAGTTAATGTATGTTTTTTCCTTTTTTTTGCATAGTCAAATTAAACATGTAGCTGTAGTTTTCCTTTTTTTGTCTTTTTTTTTCTTTTTTTTTTTTTTTTGTCAGATAAATACCATAAAGTGTTTTGTTCATATTTAATATACTGTATTTCTCCAGTTTCCTTACGAACTTTCTAAAGGAGAAAATGGAAGTTATTCAGTACCTCTCAGTGACAGTTTAAAGTGTGTGTGTGGCTACTCACCATTCGTCATTCATCATCATCATCATCTTCACTGCTGTGCTGCTTGCCTTTTTCACCCAGTTTCCTCATTTGTGTTAATAAAGTGTTTTGGATTTTGAATACTTACTGGTCTGTCCAGTGTGTGTGTTCCCCTAACTGAAGACCAGACCGAAGACAGTTTACGGCAGCATGAGCACCATTCCGTTTGATCCTGCCAACCTGCTCCTCTCCATGACACAAGACTATATGGAGGAGTTCCTTGAGCTCGCCCACTTGGTGCCATGGAATGATGACACCATGGAAACGGTCTTCTGGAGTGGACTAAACAACCATCTGTTTCGTAAGGTACAGCGAGTGCTCAGAATGTACTCTGACACAATATGTAGACTATGTGTTACTATGGCTAAGTTGTTCGTCTCTCACGGTTGGCGAGGTCGAAGACCCCAGTTCCACTCAGTCTCTTCCTCCCCAGTCTACTCCTGCCATCCTGCCACCACAGGTTGTTTCCATCACACCACAGAACTCCTCCCAAGTCCTTTGTCATCACTCCTCAAACAAGTCCCAGAATCCATTCCAATCCCAGAATCTACTCCAGAGAGTGAAATCCAAGAGTTCGCTATAGTGAATGAAATTCCCTAGTACAGAGGGGGCTATACTCTCCTGGCCATAGTGGCCGAGCCAAACTCCCATGGCACGGCTACGGAGGCCGATCCTCCCTGGTCTCCTGAGCTGCCGGCGCCTCCCTGGTCAACGGTACCGCCTCGGAGGCTTCTTATCCTGCCAGCACCACCCTGGTTACCGGCCAAGACTCCAGACGCCCTCCCTCCCTGCCTCTCCTCGTCCAGTCTCCATCATTGTCCAGTCTTGTTTGCACAAAGTGGACATAGAAAAAAAAGGTAAGTAACCTTTTCTCCTATGATTGTCTCAGCAATTATTCTCCAGTGTTATATCTCCAGCGTGTCCTCCCTTCCTTGTGTGCTCTGTATAGTTTATCTGTTACCTGCATGATTACCTGCAAACTCACAGCTACCGAAGAGGTGTGTGCGCTCATCCATCCATCTGTTCCCTCAGCCATCCACGTTCTCTTGCACCTGCAAAAGGAAAGTTCTATTAACATTCGTACTGCTCTGCTAAGTTAAATATTTAAATTAATACTCACCTGATTCCTCCTGTTTGCTCACTGCTGTCAATAAGCTATTATATTAACGTTATCTTGTCTGACTCTACATTCTGTTACAATATTAAATATGAACAAAACAGCTTAAATGTATTTATCTGATTAAATTATATGAAATATAATAGTTTTCTCATATACGTTTAGGGTCATTAAAAACAAATATCCCCTCCAGACATCACTTTTTGCCACTACTGTACCTAGAAATTCCCATGAGATTGGGTTTGAATTGCCTTCTCTGTGAAATCTTCAAACCCATTTATTTTTTTTTAATACCAAAATATCAATATCAAAATGCCAATATCTTCAATGAGTCTAATTTTTGTCATTCTCTAAAACAATTATGAATATCTCAGCATTAAAAAGAGAGGAGAAAAAAAATCTATCTAACCTCTGAGTTTCAAAACGAAGGACAACACAGCATGATATTTCAAACTCAATGTTAAGAACTTATTTCAAAGGGGTGTATCATGTCTATCTACTCCAGCTTAATTTCTCTCTGTCCACTTTCATATGTACTTTGTATACTCTACATCATGTCTTGCGACTGATTGCACCACTTAAAGGTTGAACGTATCATTTTGAATGACATTTGAGAGCTCTAACAAATAACATATAAGCTACCAAAAGGCTTCTGAGTAAATTGAAATCCTTTATAGTGATTTTGTATAGAGATTATATTGTTGTGACTATTACTATCCCTTTACTTATCTCTTTACTTATCCCTTTACTTATCGGGGTGGTGGTGGCGCAATGGATAAGACACATGCCTTTGGTGTGAGAGACCCGGGTTCGAATCCACTGTGAGACACCAATGTGTCCCTGAGCAAGACACTTAACCCCTAGTTGCCCCAGAGGCGTGCAACCTCTGACATATATAGCAATTGTAAGTCGCTTTGGATAAAAGCGTCAGCTAAATGAATAAATGTAAATGTAAATGTACTTATCTCAGGAATGACTGACAAAAGACTGAGTGACTTACCCTTAAAGGGCACCTATTATGCCCCTTTTCACCAGATGTAAAATAAGTGAAGTTTTAGCTCAAAATACCCAACAGATATTTTTTTTTACAGCATGTTTAAATTTAGAAATACAGAAAAACCCAATAATATCTGGCTGAGCCGCAGAGTCACAGTTTTACCACAGCAGTTTTACCACAGCAGTTTTACCCGCACATGCGCAGTTTCATTACAGCCTGTTCTGTCCTAAAACTATCTAATGGTTATTGTTACTCCTACTGTTATTTTTTGCTCCTGCTGTTGCTCGCAGGCCTTCAGGCTCCTTTACTGAAATAAAACAATGCTTGTGTCATGAACACTTTAATATTTCACGTTTTTCCTCCAAAAACGAACAGCCTGGTATAATAAACACACATTTTATTTTTCAAAGCCTGAAATAACAAACAAACTTTCGAATCACGTTCAAAGGGTAATTATGAGTCTAAAGTCAAGATAACTCTAATTCCTTAAGTTAATTAATTCTGCCTGAGGTTAATGCGTAAACTTGAACACAAATAAAACTTAATTTCAAACAGGCTGAAAGTGTGAGCATATTATTAATTTGTTGGAGACATAACCAAGAATACAATTTAATTTACATTTACCTTTCAATGCGGACATACCATTATTTTACCATTACCATATTACCATTGATCATTCACTATAAAATTATACAAGCTCAATTACACCAAGAAGAAAAAAAAAATTAAAAAAAAAAATTAAAAAAAATCAAATTTCAGGGTTGTAAAAGGGATGACACTCTAGCGTTTTTGTTGTCCCTAACCTCTGTCATGAATAAGTCCATGTCCTCTTTGTTTTTGAACGTGAAATAAAATGGGGCCCTTATTTCGTCATCCTCATCCAGAAGTTTGTCACAATGTGCACGCAGTTGAGCAAGGGCATTCAGTGCATCTTCCTCCTCCATGCAGACAATACGTGGTGGCAAGTATTTGCTCTTGATTCCTTTAACCATTCAAAACCTTCTCTGATGCTGCTCATCACATTGTCGTTCTTTATGAAAAATATTTGAAAATGAACAGCAATCAACAATTTTATAGTTTCAGCAAAATAAAACTTTAAGAGTAAATAATATACATTGCAGAACTCTACAGCTTACCTCAAGATTGTGTGGTGGCGTGACCCCCTCCAGTGCTCCTACGTCATGCTCAATTCCCCCTGTTCCATTCCTTGGCTGTAGAATAGCACAATGTGATGTACTGTATTTCAATTGTCCACAAGACTACGATCATGTTAACAAAATGTATAATTTAAAGGAGCCGTATGTAAGATTGTGGCCAAAACTGGTACTGCAATCACTTTCAAATTACTGTAGAGCGGTGTATCCCCTCCCCCTCCCCCCTGACTCGCGGTTGCCAGATAGGATGCAGGATCCAGCAGGAACATAGGCTGCTACGTAGCTGTGGTAACTAGAGCAGAGCTGGCAACCCAGATGCCGAAACACTACTGACTTCGTGATTGGTAGATAGGTGGAGGGTGGAGCTTCAGGCCAAAACACAACATGACAACATCAACATCAGTTGAGGGCTGCAACTTCACTTTTAAATGACAATATCCTGGCCGGACTACTGTTGTCTGTGATATAAGTATTTGAAAAGAACATGATTTCTTAATGTCTAGTGACATATCAGGGCCATTTTATGATTAATTGAAATACATTTCTTACATACAGCTCCTTTAAATAAGTGTATTATTTTATGCATATGCCATGCAGACTCAAACTAAGTGTTGATATACTTCTAATTCACACATGAGAGAATTCAAGTATTTGTATCAGTCCACTTTACAGAAACAAACAAAAATAACAAAGGTCAAGGTCCCTACCCTATTACAGGGTGTCTGCAAGTGAAATGTAAGACTTTTAAGCCCCTTTCAATACCGCATCATAAAACTACAACATACATTTAGCAAGAACATACATTTAAAGCAGTACATACCTGTAATGATCAGATTAGCTCTAGACCATTTGGCTTGGGGCACATGTAGCCCTTTGTGTGTTCACAGGAATCGTTGAGGGTCTTTCAAAGGTCAACCATGGAGCAATGGGACTTACTTGGTGTGTGTTTTTAGAACCCATCTGATCTCTGTGTCCCCTGAAAGTCTAAGTATAGGATATTGTCGACTGGAAATCAGATTTTACCCTAGTGGACAGGGTTCTGGGCTTCCAAATGGAACACTGTAAGGTTGTGAGTTCAATCCCTGGGGCTGTCACCATTCTGTCCCTGAGCAAGGCACTTACCCCAAGTTGCTTCAGGGGGGACTGAAAGTCACTCTGGATAACAGTGTCTGCTAAATTACAAATAATAATAATTTGGTCCAAAAAAAAAAAGCATAATCGGAAATCCTACCCTCCATGAGCAAAATTCTCCATGAAGAGTAGGCACCACCACCGCCTGATGACTGGAATGTCATGCTGAGAAACAAGCAATACTTCAATGAATACTATGAATAACAGTAACAATAATAATATTGTAATGTGGATAAATAAGACTTACAGCAGTGAAATCAACGGGCTCATTCAATACAACGCTGAAACATATTCATTTTGCAATATGAACAAACTGGATACAGACTGATAAAAGTCTTGTAACTTACCATAATCATGAAGACCCCACAGGATGTCATATCGAGTTGATGGGGGATATGCTGAAATGGCAAATTGGATTTCAAAAGCAAAGACATCAAACAGGACGTAACGGTGTGTTACTGTGTTACGGACTGGTCACTCCCTCCTCTGTGTTCCCCAGACATTCATGCTTGTCTGTTTTATCAACTGAATCCACCACCTCTTCTGTGCTTCGGACTGCTCTTTTCAGGCTGTACAATTCAGGCGGCTCTTGGAAAAAATGTCACTTGGCCACATAAATATGTGGACAGGAACGTTTCGTTTTGGAACATGGACAATGCCATGAGTTTAATTTGGTGTTGTACTCCACCATAACTCATCCAAGAACACTGTAACAGGACACTGTGGGCTCAAATACTGATACAATTTTCTTGATTTGAGGAAATCCAACATTTAGGCACATAGATAGAGGGACATTGTTCTATCTGGATAGGCTTTGCCGTGCAAGGCAATTCTTCCTTGTGTCTTCAGTAAACCATTTGGTTTGCACCATCTTTGCCAGTGAATCCTCCCGTAGTGTGCCAGATTTAGCTGTGTGGGTACAGTAAGTGACTGACCTCAGATGTACACATCTATATGCTTTCATGCCGCTCCTCCATGCCAAATCCATGTTCCCTTGACATTCCTGTGACTCACAGGACACACAATGATTTTCACCCCATGTTTTATTCTGGACATGAAGAGGGACACTGTGACCATGGAAAGTCTTTTGGACAGAATATATACCATTAACCTCATTAATACACTCACTCCTGAGGTGGTGTTTGTAATTCACATCCAAAATCTGGTTGGCATGCTTACAGTCAATGTAATTTCTAATGTTACGTTTATTCATAACCACATTGCACATAGGACACCTTTCCCGGACAACTGGTCTCACACAGACTCTTGTGACTGCATGAATGCCTTGGTCAGCTGACTCTGCACTGGGTGGACACCAGGCTTGTGCACAATTCAGAATTGAATTGAGAATGACTCCTTAATTCCAATTCAATTCTTGAATTTTAATTGAATTTTAATTGATGTCAAAAACAGGATCTAGAATTACAATTCGAATTTGAATTAAAGGAAGCAGAGTTGCAATTCAATAAAAATTCAAAGAAATTAATTTACATATTTTAAGTGAAGTGTTTAACAATGAAGCTTTACAGCAAATGTCAGATATGATTGCATTATAAATGATATTAGTTTGAACTACTTGTACAGATTACATTAAAATTATATGGTTTCCCCCAGCAATGAATGTTAAAAGCTCTAGTCACAGAACAAATAATTAAGTTTGATTTATTGTAATTGTAATTTTGTGGAACATGATGGAACATGACTCCATTTCCCAGAATGCTTTTCTTTAACCAAGTATTTAAAATGGTTGCTAACGTTGTGACTGTGTGGAATTTCTTTGAATTGCCATGAATTTAATTCCACTTCCCGTCATTCCAATTCAAATTCAATTCAACGTCCTGTGGGGCGGAGTAAATTCAATTCAAATTCAAATTCATGAATTGAATGGAGGCCAATTCTGAAATTCTGAATTTTGCACAAGCCTGGTGGACACGGCACTGTGCTGGCAGAACATGGCTCTGAAAGTGGTACTGAGGTTGACTCTGCACTGAGTGGATACGGCACTGTGCTGGTAGAACATGGCTCTGAAAGTGGTACTGAGGTTGACTGCTTAGTCTGGCACACAGGTATATGTTTTTTTAAAGTCTTCCTTATGCAGCAGCATAGACTGACAATACATGCAGTGGTAATGGAGTTGTGCCCTACACCCTAAGATACATCGGTGAATAGTGTATCCTGTAACATAAGAAAACAAACTCAATGAAGTGTTGGGCCATGCAAATCGTCTCTGTTAACCCTCCTTGTCCACACATGGCATCTTAACACACAATATACATTTGAATCATTTTCATAAAATTTTGGGTGTTTTATTTAACTTTTATACACCTATGGTGATCCCGGTAAAAAATGACCGGTCATTAGAAATGAATGGGTGAGACTACAATAAGCTTATAAAATTGAGTTCAGGCACATGCCGTTTATCAGATAGACACAGTTTGACACAAAATAGTTTGTGATAAGTAGCACAATATGTTTAATCAGAGTATTTGTTTTAGTCAAAATAATCCATACATTATGCTTTTTTACAAAAAAATATAATATATGTATTATTGCAAATTTATAATCTGCTATAATGGGGTGGTCATTTTGGAACGAGAACACAAAACTAGTTAACATGAAATTAACACAACAGGAGGGTCAAAGTAATATTTGTTAAGGACCTAATAATGATGATAATCCTCTGACTGTACAGTTTGATATAACTAAAAACTGTAAAGTTTGTTACTAAAGAATATAAAATTGTAGTAAAAGCTTAGATACAGGTTACGTTAGTTCGTTATAGCTACTTAGCGATAACTACATTTCCCGCAGAATACATCAGCTTTCTAAAGTTGTCTAACTTTAAGCCTCATGTTGGCTTACCCTCATGTTGGACTGACCGGTTAAAATGTAATTTAAGATGGCGCTTTCTCCTGACGGTTTATAATATTGAATCGAGCAGAACGGACAGTGAAATTGGTCACAGCAAGAAGAGCATTTTGAATACTTAGGGAAATTATTCCCTTCCAGTGCCGTAACATGCATCTCGACGACATAAAACTCTCTCAAACTCTCACAATGAAATGTGCATGCGCGGGCAAAACTGCTGTGGGGTAAAACTATAGTTGGGGTAAAACTGTGGCTCTGCAGTCAGACCCTTCTCGAAAAACGCACCGGTTTAGTGTGTATCCCTTTAAATGCAAATGAGCTGTTGCTGCCGGCACAGAGGGCGGAGCCTCACGAGCTCTGCTCTGTCAGGACAATCTCATCTATCCGAATGATAATATCAGAACAAAAACTCTCAGTAACGGTGTTCATTTCGACCCGGAGTTGG
This sequence comes from Leuciscus idus, assembly GCA_021554675.1. Taxonomy (NCBI): domain Eukaryota; kingdom Metazoa; phylum Chordata; class Actinopteri; order Cypriniformes; family Leuciscidae; genus Leuciscus; species Leuciscus idus. Next base: position 17,254,179 of record CM038638.1, on the reverse strand, counting down.
ACAATAATGCCTACAGAGTCAGATAATATATGCTGTATGGAAATAGAACAGGTATAGTCTATTTTAATTACGGTTATAATTTATTTTCATATTACTTTTATAATATAAAATACATACTTTTATATACATATTGCTAATATACAATATTAGTACAAGCCTGCTGTAGCAGGCCGCGTCTGAATGATGGCCAAAAATATACTGATGAGTTCAACGAAGTTTATTGTACATCACACAAAAGATGAAGCGTTAGTTTTACTCAAGAAAATCACTATAAGAGCTGAATAAACACTGTATAAGAAGTGCGCAATAAAGTCTTATCCATAAACTCTCTCTCTCTCCCCCTTTCATTATCATCAACATACACAGCGAAGTACACAAAACACTCGTTACAACTAACAGTAAACAAATATATACGCACCTTTTCAGTGGGTGCTTAATAAACTGGCAAACTTTATATCCGTAAAACGACTCTATGAGCTGTCATAAAGTGCGTCCTCTCACTTTCATTTCTACCGTGATCAGTAACGTTAGGCCTATCACTCCGAAGACTGTAAGCTGGGTCATGAACAGGTTGTACACATCCATTCTCGAGTAAAAGCGTCCAACAACAAAACACCTCAATCGCTTCGAAGATATTCTTGTCTACAGCTGCTCAAACATTGAAACAATGGCGGACTGTGTACTGCTCACTCATGGCGGGTCTATGCTAAAACTGTAGTGTCAGTCAACAGTCGTGGGCAGGGCTTGTGCAAAAGTACGTCACATTGCCCTGAATCAGCTTGTTCTGAGACAGTGCTTATGATTTATGGGGATAAAAAAAAAAAAAAAAAGCGCTGGGTGGATTTTTATCATTATAGGGTGGGGTTGTGTACACACACTGCTAACACACATTTATGTTCAAATGCCATATAAAAGTGAATTTTGCGTAATAGGTGCCCTTTAAGAAAACCCATCATGATCCCCCAGTAGATGCTGAGGTTGTTCTGAAAGAGTTTGCGGCCACAGGCAGTCGAAGAATGAGCTATGTACAACGATAATTTATTTTCATAAAGGTAGGGTATGTTTTGAGAATTAGGAGTGGACTGTCCAAAATAGATGATGACACTGCTGCTGTATGTATGGTGTTGGATACTTTTTCTTCTACTTAAATTTGTTATGATTTAGGGTTTGTTGGTGATAACTTATTTATATTTGAATTATATAATTAAAATGTAGTTATTGATCATTGTCACAGGTGGCTGTTGCAAAGAAGCGGACGACAAAGGAGAATACCAGGGAATATTATTTAATCCAACAATAATAGCAAAACAAGGGAAACATTTACATTTACATTTACATTTAGTCATTTAGCAGACGCCCTTATCCAAAGCGACTTACAAATTAGGACTAAGTTCAGCGAGTCATCATAAAGAGGCAAAAGCAACAACAACGCAGGAAGTGCTCAAAATACGAAGTTCAGGTATTATTCAGAGTAGCATAAGCCTGATAAGTGATGTTTCAAAGGGAACGGATTTTTTTTTTTTTTTTTTTTTTTTTTTTTTTTTCTATAAGGTTAAGTGCTCACGGAAGAGATTGGTTTTCAGCTGTTTTTTGAATGTTGTCAGGGATTCTGCATTCCGGATGAGGGTGGGGAGAGCGTTCCACCAGCATGGAACTGTAAATGAGAATGTTCTGGAAAGTGATTTTGTGGCTTTCTGTGATGGAACCACGAGACGTCGCTCGTTGACCGATCGTAGGTGTCTGGTAGGGATGTAGACTCGTAGGAGTGAGTGAAAGTAGGAGGGAGCTGAGCCTGTGATAGTTCTGTAAGCAAGCGTCAGTGCCTTGAACTTGATGCGAGCAGCTAGAGGTAGCCAGTGCAGAGAGATGAACAGAGGAGTGACGTGGGCCCTCTTGGGCTCGTTGAAGACAAGACGAGCTGCAGCATTCTGGATCATCTGTAGGGGTTTGGTCGCACATGCTGGGAGTCCAGCCAGAAGGGCATTGCAGTAGTCAAGCCTAGAGATGACCAGGGCCTGGACGATAAGTTGTGTTGCATGCTCAGTTAGGAAAGGCCTGATCTTCCTGATGTTGTGCAGTGCAAACCTGCATGATCGAGCTGTCTTTGAAATGTGATCTGTGAAGGTCAGCTGGTCATCAAACGTTACTCCAAGATTTCTGACCGATCTTGATGGGGTGATTAATGATGACTCTAGCTGGATGGTGAAGTCGTGCTGTAGAGACGGATTGGCAGGGAGGACGAGAAGCTCAGTCTTTGCCAGGTTGAGCTGCAGGTGGTGTTCCTTCATCCATGTGGAGATGTCCGCCAGACAGCTTGAGACCCGTGCAGCTACTGTGGGATCATCTGGTTGAAAGGAGAGGAAGAGCTGTGTGTCATCAGCATAGCAGTGGTAGGAAAAACCGTGTGCCTGTATGATGCGTCCCAGTGATGTGGTGTAGATGGAGAAGAGGAGGGGACCAAGAACTGAACCCTGGGGAACCCCTGTGGTCAGCTGATGTGCTCTGGATACCTCGCCTCTCCATGCGACCTTGAAGGACCTACCTGTGAGATAGGACTCAAACCAGTGGAGTGAAGTTCCTGTGATGCCCAGCGATGAGAGGGTGGACAGAAGGATCTGATGATTCACCGTGTCGAAGGCAGCAGACAGATCCAGGAGAATGAGGACTGAAGATTTGGAAGCAGCTTTTGCGATCCGTAGGGCTTCTGTGACTGACAGTAATGCAGTCTCAGTTGAATGTCCTTTCTTGAAGCCAGATTGGTTGACATCCAGCTGGTTGTTTAGAGACAAGAAGGATGTTAGTTGGTTGAAGACAGCTCTTTCAAGTGTCTTCGCAATGAATGGTAGGAGAGAGATAGGTCTGTAATTCTCTACCAATGATGTGTTTAGCGTTGGTTTTTTGAGCAGTGGAGTAACCCGAGCCTGCTTGAATGCTGTAGGGAAGGTGCCAGTGTGGAGGGATGAGTTGATGATGTGTGTGAGTGATGGTAGAAGTGTGGGAGAGATGGCTTGTAGAAGGTGTGAGGGGATGGGGTCAAGCGTGCAGGTGGTAGGGTGACTGGAGAGGAGAAGTGTAGATACTTCTTCCTCGGTTAGCGAAGAAAAGGAGGACAGAGGGGTATTGGCTGTGGAAGGGGTCGGTCTGGGTTCCTGTGTGTGTGGAGCTGAGAACTGACTGCTGATAGCTGTTGTTTTGTTGGTGAAGAAGGTCGCAAAATCGTCAGCAGTTAAGGAGGAGGCGGGAGGTGGTGGAGGTGGACAGAGGAGAGAGTTGAATGTCTTGAAGAGTAATCGTGTGTTGGAGGAGCTGTTGATCTTGTTGTGGAAGTATGAAGATTTTGCAGCATGAACATCAACAGAAAAGGAGGAGAGGAGAGATTGATACATACTCAGGTCAGATGCGTCTTTTGATTTGTGCCATTTCCTCTCCGCTGCCCTGAGTTTGGTCCGGTGTTCCCGAAGAACCTCAGATAACCAGGGGTTAGAGGGAGTAGTGCGTGCTGGCCTGGAGGAGAGAGGGCAGATAATGTCTAGAGAAGAGATTAGAGTGGAGCATAAGGTGTCCGTTGCGGTATTCACATCCAGAGATGAGAATTGTGAGGGTGGGGGAAGAGAGGATGACACGGCAGAGGAGAGATGGGAGGGGGAAAGTGAGCGCAGGTTTCGTCTGAAAGTGACTGGTGGTGGGGGTGGGGGTGCAGGGGTAGAGAGTTGTAGACTGAAAGTAATGAGGAAATGATCTGAAACGTGGAGAGGTGTCACCAGGATGTTTTCTGTGGTGCAGTTGCGTGTGTAAACCAGGTCCAGTTGGTTGCCTGATTTGTGAGTAGCTGTGGTGATGAGTCGTTTGAGATCGAAAGAGGCTAGGAGAGAGGTGAAGTCTGTTGCATGTGGCTTTTCGAGATGAATGTTGAAGTCACCGAAGACTAGAAGTGGGGTGCCGTCCTCAGGGAAAGTGGACAGCAGCACATCCAGCTCATCTACAAAGTTACCCAGCTGACCTGGGGGGCGATAAATGACTACAATATGGATTTTAATGGGGGTTGTAAGTGTAATAGCATGATATTCAAATGAGTTGTTGTTGCATAGAGAAGAGAGCGTGGAGTATTTGCAATTGTTAGAAACGAGAAGCCCTGTACCCCCACCTCTCCCAGACTGGCGAGGGGAGTGGGAGAAGGAGAAATTGCTAGAGAGAGCAGCAGGGGTTGCTGAGTCTTCTGGACGAATCCAGGTCTCAGTCAGCCCCAAGATACTAAGAGTAGAATGAGATGCAAAGGCTGGAATGAAGTCAGCTTTATTGACTGCTGACTGACAATTCCATAGACCCACGGAAAGAGAGAGAGGAGTGTGTGAGGATGTGAGGATGGGACGCAGATTGGCAGTATTGCGCTGCCTATTGCGCGTGATGAAAGGACGTTGCCGAGAGATAACAGGAATGTATTGAAAGCACATGTTGATGAAGGTGAACAATAAGATAAGTAGAGGGAAGAAGAAGGGAAGAGGAGATACGCAAGTGCCTTTCTGGTGTCCTTGCTCGGTGGAGTCGCGCAGGTAGAGTCGCTGGTCTTTACCCGAGTCGGTCTTCACACGAGGAGGCTGAACGCTTCCGCTGACGCTTCCGCGACAGCGCGCAAATTACACAGATATACAGATAATGCTCTCACCGCTTGAGTGAGTACAGCTGTTTCGTTCTGCCAATTAAGTCAATAACGCGTGAATGTGTCAAATCGAAAGTGCTTAGGAGCAAGGGCTTAAGTTACGTGCAAATTAGATTGCTATAAAAATTGAAATTTGTTTCACTCGCGGCTATTTGTGCCAATAAGTGCCAATGCGTCTAACTGAAATACAGAATTATGTTAAGTTAAAATGAGAAAAATAAAAAGAGAATAAAAAGAGAATTCTTTTTATTTCTCTTAAAATTCTCTTAAAAAAGGAAACAACCTTTTTTTTTTTTTCTCCACCTGAACTTTTTTGTCTTTTTAGAAGAAAAACTATCCACATTTAATCATTAAGAAGACATTATGAAATTTTTTGAATTAAGGGAAACAACCTCTTAACACTGACGAAACAGGACAAAGAACTGAACAACACAGAACTAATGAGTTAATTAAAGTCCAACTGAAATCAAAATTGACCCTATTTACTTTGTTAGCGCATATTACTAGTCTTGTGGTGAAAAATTAATCCGTGCAAGTTAATACACAGAAAAAAATTGTTTGCCGTCGTAATCTTTAATCAAAGTCTGAAAAGTTACTTCCGGTTTGGAATGGCGTTCCTTCTCTGATGACGTAGGTTTGACGGCTTGGTTTGGGAAACGCTTAACCACTCCCCTCAAACCGTTAGTCTGTTATGAGCAAGAGATGGAGAGGAGGAGCGCTAGAGTAAAACCCTGCCCTCTGTTCAATATTCCATTTATATTCAACAGGTGAACTGATTGAAACTGACACAAGCTATGTTTCCATCAACACGTTTTTATCCGAATTATGTGATATCGAATGAAAAATGCCTTATGGAAACAGTAAAAATCGATTGAATTTCTTGAATATCGACTAAAATGAAATACGGTCGGTCTCATCGGATTTTATCTTGATCGATGTACGGTTTATGCGATAAACGCTGATGGAAACGTTATTTGCCGAATAAATAATGGATTGCGATTAAGTTTTAGGTCATTTTATGGGTACAACCCGCCACAAAAGAAGAAGTTTTAGTTAATTTCCGCCCAGTTTGTACCCATTATATACTGTCTGGTTTGCACACATGGCCGGTGTCAACAAAGTGGACAAACGAGGAGACGAGATACTTTTTGAATTTAATTTAACAGAAAAATAAAACGGCTATTATAGCAAAAATCTAAGAAATGCCATAATAGTCAAATAATGTTGCTATCAGCTGTCACATAAGCACCTAGAGTCCTGCAATGGGTTGGGTACCCGCATAAAAGTGGCTAAAACGGGTGGATTGTGACATTCCTAAACTTCACAGGCGGGGATGCGGGCGAATAATGAACTCCTTGCGGGCGGGTAGCGGATGAAAAATATGTGCAATATTTGTATGTCTAAATTGCCATTACACACTCGCAAATGTGTGTTTTGGGCATCCTTAAAAATATTCTTGTTTGCCGTTACCCGACCGATCCTGTCAATTTAGGACCGACCCAATTAATTTTTTTCCCCTTTTAGTCCGACCGACTGGCCGGTTGTAAACTTGCGTTAAGATCGACCGTTTTTTTTTTTTTTTACTCTTCAAACAACTAATACAAATGCAATAAAATAATATTAATTATATTTTAGTAGGCCTAAGTATTGTGTAGGCTACGCTCTTTCTTTTAAATGAAAACCCGTCAATCAAGCAAAATAATATTCAATGATTGTAGGGCAGGCTAATAAGCCTATGTGTTGTAGCGCAGTCATTAAAAAAACTATTTAGTTTCATATTCATGTTTAAATAAAATAATAATAATAATAATAATAATAATATATATATATATATATATATATATATATATATATACACACACACACACACACACACACATATATATATATATATATATATATATATATATATATATATATATATATATATATATATATATATTTGTTTAAAATTGCATGTTGATTATATGAAAAGTGAAAAAAGCATGAATAAGATAAGATGATCCCGAATATCGGGAGACAAATGGAGTGGGCAGACATGATTTTGACCACTTTATTAAGTTTGTTTTTGTAGAAAGACTTTCTTTAAAGTGAATTTCGTTTTGTATTAATTGTATCTTAATTTTAACCAATGTTTAATCAACCATTTTCCTTGGATTTAATAAATAAGAGCTAAATATCGCAGGCAATAATCAGGACACGGAGAGGCGCTCGCGCGTGAACTGGAGGTAGCCTAGGCTACTTGAATGGCCCAAAACAAAGCGCACTTTAGCGCTCATTAGCCCATTCATGAGGCTATTGTGATGTTGAGAGAGTTGCGAGATAAAAAATAAAGCACTTTAAATGGAATGATTTTAGCTTGTGTGCAATTTATCGTGGGCACGGGTCTCCAAAAATGGACCCGTGCAGGACTCTGCACTATTACAATATTGATAATTTGTTGGTAGATGGCGCGATCCATTTTGTCTATCAAAACTTTGTTCGCAAATGTTTGCTTGAATGTTGTGCGATTCAGTGCGAAAATGAATGGAAACACCTTAAAATGTCTCAAATCAATTCGATATACCAATTTGATCGCAAAACAGCATGTGACGTCATTACGCACAGGTTTTTATTCGCTTTAAAGCCGTTTGATGGAAACACACTTTCACAAGCTTTATTCGCATGATTTTTTTTACCGAACTTCAGATAATTCGATTGACAAGTTGATGGAAACATAGCTACAGACTAGACACTAGGGGGCTGTTTACATGATACAGTTTTCAACTAAAAACGTAAAACATTTTATGCGTTTTGGCCGTTCGTTCACAACGGCATTTTTGGTGCCTGAAAACGCAAAGTTTTGAAAACGGGTTTCAAAGTGCAAGTTTATGAAAACACTCTCTGTGCAAACAACAAAAACGTGAATCTCTGAAGACGATGATGTCATGCACATGCATATTACGTGTTCAGTCTATAGTGTTCCATCGCCATCTAATGGCCTGGCAGCAGAATACAGGGGTTTTATTTGTTTTCACGGATCCGTTTGAATGGGGATCATTTTGACAATGGTGTCGTCTGCGGAAAACTCAAAGGAAAAGCGTCTCAGTTTTAAGCATTTTGTTTTCGTGGATGTTGTATTTTTGGACATTCATGTTTTTTTAGATTTGTAATTAGTTATTAAATATCATGAATAGGCATGTGCCGGTATCACATTTTCATGCTGCGATTAATTGAGTGATCTTTTATCACGGTATACGGTATTATCACAATATTTTAATTGCACATGAGAAACAGATGGATTGGGGGGGGGGGGAATAAAATAAAACTTGCATCACAAGGTGTAATTGTGATTGTCAAAACATTTGGTAACTAAACTGAATTTTATTAAGTTTAGTGACAACATGTTACAATGATTACATGGTACAATGACTGGTAGGCTACTGTTTGTATTGCTTAACACAAATTTAACGATTTCAATTCAATACTTGGGATTTGATTTCAATCTTGATTCAATATTGACTAATTTTGGATAAATATTAGGAAGGCTACAGTAGATAGCCCACATGGTATTTTTTTCTCATGAAAAAAAATATCTCACATAATGCTATGAAACCATATAGAGCCCTATCAGCTGGTATTATAAAAGGTTACAAATAACTAATTAAATCAAATATAATGTGGTTTTCATTATAATAACAATTATGTAGGCCAAAAGAAAAATATAAGTAAAAATATAATAAATATGTAAAAAAGTGCAGTGCACATATTCAGCAAAATACTCCTCTTTATCTATTTGTTTTAGTCATCTAACATGCTGCTGGTCATTAAATGGTTTAAATGTAACGTTCTGTGACACAATTGTTCTCCTGTTTCATATCAAAAGTAACCTGCTCTGTCTTGTTTGACGGTCTTCGTGTCCTCTTTGCTCCGCGATTTTTCTCTGCGTGAGAAAACGGATGTGTCGCGTGTGAAGAGTCTCGCGCTGAATGCGTCGAGTTGGCAGCTCTGCTTTTAGAAGCGGGATGGATCCGAATAGATCGGCGGCGGCCATAGACTGTAGGCGGCGGCGTTCCTCCTTCCACCATGCTGCTTCTCTATGTGAGGACTGATTACATTAGACTAGAAGTGCGCACCGGCCGCATGCTTATACACATGGCGATTGTTTACATCAGAGTGCGCATGTGTTTCGCGCAGCATATACGCAGTGTTTGTTTAAGCGGCTGATGGAAAATAAGCTATAATGCGCGTTCTAAAAATCTAATTTCGGATCTATTATTTTTCACGGTATTTTGAAGTGCCCGCGATAACAATATCGTGCATATTCATTACCGCGATTTATCGCATTACCGAATACCGGCACATGTCTAATCATGAATTAGACATTTCAGACATCTTCCCTATTATTGTTTACTTTGTTTGTTTGTTTGTGATGCAGCTGCTGTCAGATCCAATACATTTGGCTGCTTCATCTGTCAACAAAAGTTTCTTTACAAACTCTCCATTACACTGTGCTGTGCACACTGCAAATGTCAACTTCATCTGTCAACAAAACAAAATGCTCCAAACAAACATATAATCCTTAAACGCGATCTGGGATGCCAATAAAAATAAACCATCCGCTTGTTTCCGATGCTGGGATCCTTACAGAGCTGTTTAAACAAGCTGTTTAAACTGGACGTGTCAAAGCAAACTTTCTTTCACTCTTCCATTTGTCCTGTTGTGGACAGACTCAAGCTTGTGGAGTTTGTCAGAAACTGAATGCGCATCTGTATACTGTATCCAGTGTAGACAGCATCAGATTATAATGGGTTTTATTTGCTTTTGACACAACACTCACATCCAGACCAGCGTGGGCAAATGTCAGCCATTAAGCGACTGAACGCCAATGGGCGTGATGTAAAACTGTCTGTTGGTATCTTGCTCTGGAGGCAGGTTTAAGCAAATGTATTTGCCCATGTGACGTCATTGATCCTTCAGTATTTTTTTTTATTTATTTTTTTTAGCTTGATTAAATAAATGCTTTGTTTATGAGGACGGTTTAAGCTATGAACTTGGTAGATGTTTTAGTGGGACAAAGACTTATATGTCAAATATATATATATATATATATGAATAATTTTACAATTTGTGTTTTGAAACTAAACTTTCAAATGTTTCTATTTATTTCCCTTTTATTTATTTCCCCTTGTGTAAATAAACCACTTCCAGGTGGCTTCCAGTTTTGCGTCATTCACACGTTATAATGTCTGGATGATGCCTGGGATTCAGAATCCTCCAGTTCTATGACTCAATGAAAATGAAACAGACCTATTAGATGTCAGAATGGTTGACAAAACACTTAGCAGAGACCCTCTAAATTTCTTAATCAGCTCAAAACGTCAAGAGTCGTGCGTTTTTACCTGAAGTCTGTGAAATTGAGGGAGGTATCAGCACAAGGCCATGCAGTTTAAATTGAATGCCTCAACCTTCCTTACAGCTGTGTGTGTGTGTGTGTGTGTGTGTGTGTGTGTGTGTGTGTGTGTGTGTGTGTGTGTGTGTGTGTGTGTGTGTGTGTGTGTGTGTTTGTGTGCGTGCGTGTGTGCGTGCGTGTGCGTGCGTGTGTGCGTGCGTGCGTGTGTGTATGACAACCACATCTTACATGATCACAAGAGCCTGTTTAATGGAATTCTCAAAAAATATCTCTTGCCTTTAATCTAAAAGAATATTAACAGCTTTATTATTTTTCTTCTTCTTCTTCTTCTTTTTTTTAGGCTGAAATTCCACTTGTATTATTATTCTAATATTTACTTTGACCTCTTTGCAGCAGAGATGTCTTCCATACAGCTTCACTAATTGATTTATACTAACTTTCAGCACACAGTCCAAAAAGATGTTGTTCCCAATGGGGTGGAATTCATCTGCCGATAATAACAGAGTGTCAAAGCCTCTCCCTTCTCCGAGAGTTAAATATTATGCATCAGTGAGATTGTGTTTTAGACACCAAAGTCTCAGTGTGTTTGTAAAAGGAAAATGATGTTTGGCTCTATTCAGCACAAGCAAATATCCCAATGGAAACTGTTTCAAGATTAAAGAATTCTCTCACTGTTATGAGAAATTTAAGCTAAACCAAACATTGTCTCTGGGTCTGTAAATGGTATTACTGTAGTTATATCACCTCAATTCTTTATTATTGTATTTTTTTTTCTGGCTAATTACAGTAATATAATGTAACCTACACTGCCAGTCAAACTTAGGCACATCTATTCATTCTTTTTTTATTGCTATTTTCCACATTTTAGGGATAAAATAGCTAAACTAAAAAATTACAGAAATGGGACATATATAGGTTATTATACAGTGAATAAAACTTATTTATAGTCTATATTATAGCTCTGCACACATTTTAAGGCATACTAAAGACGTTTTGGTTTATGCTGGAAACTTGATCTCTGCTTTTCCTTCACTATATGGTCAAAGTTATCAAAAAAAAAATGGTCAAAATATCTATCTATCTATCTATCTATCTATCTATCTATCTATCTATCTATCTATCTATCTATCTCTTTGTCCTAACGTTCCAGTGATATAATCTCTCCATATTGCTCTGAATAATCCTGGTAATACTTCGTCCCTTTTGGGTCCTAAGAACCTTAAATTCAAAGCCAGTTTAATTACTTAGTGGCAGAAGACATAAAATGACCTGTATAAAGATGTAAATTACAGCCGTTTAGCACAACTAATAAAAAGGGGCAAAAAGAAAAAGGTCATTTATAAAGATTTGTTCACTATATTCTAATTTAGAGAGTATGCTCACCTCTGAGATCCTATTTCAATTGAAAAGGCCTGCCAAAACCTATATTACATCTCTTTAAGCTAAAGAAGCATTTTAATAAAATATACTTGTGTTTCAGCAGCACGAATGAATATAAATCGCAAAATTGTATGCGTAAACAGCATTGTTCGTGCGTGTGCCAAGGATCTTGGACATTTTGAGAAGTTTCCATTAGACAAAAATATTAATGTATGCGAATGCCGTGATGTTCAGGTATCATAAACAGATGATCAAAAAGAGCTTAGCAAAACCTAAATAAAATTCCTCCACTTCCACATTCCACCCTGAAACATTTCTCTTAAAACAAGCAGTCAATCCATAAACATCTGTCTGGCTTCACATGTTAGATTCATCATTGCAATTTATACATTCAAGGGTCGACTCAAAGCTTTTTCCTCATGACATGTGCTTCTGATTAGGGCCTAATATTCCTGGCTTTTGGTTGGTCTCTGTTTGTCACATGTCTGAATGAGGACCCAGGCACATCTTTGGGCTTTTGGTTGTTCAAGATAAACCCTCTCTGTCAGTGAAGAGTCATTGTTAACAGATGGTAATGTAATAATCTGACCCTGTGACCTTTCTAAAGCGACTAGGCAACCTCGACCCACCAAATGAAATGTTAAGTGTGTATCTGAGAACTTGTCAGCAAACACATGGAAGGCTGGTAAATGTTGGGTGTTTGTGGTTGTTTAACCCTGCAGGGCGAAGGGACATTAATCACAGTTAAGTCCAAAATGATGAAGTGTTTGGTGGTCAGACATGATAGGCCGTTCTAAATGCAGCTATGGT
>CM038638.1:17192783-17241700 GCA_021554675.1 Leuciscus idus | reverse complement strand
TCTGTTCATAAATACAGTGACTGTATTTAACTGCAATCCTCATCTATCAAACCTTTACTAGTGAGACGCTGGTTTGCTTTATTCAGGCAAGAAACATAATTTGGGTATCATCTGGCCATACAGTGCAGGGATGTTCTGACTTTCCTTTAAGTCTGTATTTCACACAGAATGATGCATGAGGTCCCGCGCTCTTCAAAAACAATGACAGAATTTGACAGAGCTCATGTTTTGAAGTGAAACATACACTGGAATGGATAATTCACTGAAAATGCAAGGTGAGTCTCTTTTCTCTCTGCCATCTTTGATGTAATCAGCATGGGTTTTCTTTACATTAGCACTGTTTCAGACTGATTGTTTGAATCGCATACTGGATCATTAGACTGACAACTTGAGTTTAGCGGCTTAAAATTATCTTATTGCAAACAGAGAAGTGAAATCAGGTTAAAGGGTTAGAATACAAATAACCCCTACCGGGGTTACAGGTGCTTGCGCCATTGTAGATGCTCCCGACTTCTAAGATAATTTAACTGTATGATGCAAATTACGTTTATGAACCAATTTCATGTGATTCAGTAATTTATTTGTGTAACATTTTGTTAACACTTTTGAATAAGATTTTTTATTAATCGTATGCGTTAAAGCGTTAACTTTGACAGCCCTAATTATATTATATTATATACCCATTTTTATACCCGATTATCCTACAGTATGTAGGGTATATATATGTAGACTGATATAATATAATATAATATAATATAATATAATATAATATAATATAATATAATATAATATAATATAATATACAGAAATTACTGTTTTCAAACTGTTTTCCCAAACACCCCCATTATCTGCCATTGATTGATGTTCAAACAAACAGAGCGATATTATAATGATGTATCATAATGTTTAAGCTAAAAAAAAAAAAAAAACTTCTCTGAATACACATTTTTTCAACAAACAAATCTGACACAAATTTCATTTATGATTAATGATTTATGATGACAGAATAACTTATACAGCCACAAATTTTGTGGACTTGCATTGCACTAGAGGACATGTTCAGCCGTCTGGTGGGAGTGTGTTTAGGGATGGATTTGTTATTAGAGTGAGCAGGTGTTTTTTTTTTTATTAAGTTCAGCTCTCAGGAAAATTTTGGCTATGTAACCAGTCAACATCTCCATTAAAGAGGGTCACCAGCAGGTCTTCTGCAATACCACAGGAATTATCCACCCTGGAATTTCTTATCAACAGACACATTCCAGATCTGAGATGGATCTTTGATATTTGAATCCTTGCAGTCGGAACTATACTCCAAAAAAATGCTAGGGTATTTCAACCCATGTTTGGGTTAAATATGGACAAACCCAACAGTTGGGTTTAAATGTTAATAAAAATAATAAAAAAATAAATAAATAAAATAATATACATTTTATATATATATATATATATATATATATATATATATATATATATATACATATATATATTAGAGGTGGGCATAGATTAATTTTTTTAATCTAGATTAATTTTGAAATTAATCTAGATTAATCTAGATTAAAATGGCTCATTTGAATTCTGCCGAAGGCATTCAGAATATGTGTGCTACCCAAATAATGACTATAAAAGTAAGTCTTTGAGAACGGGTTTCTCAAGCCAGGTGGTGCATTAGACCAGGGGCTCATCTCCTGTTTCCAAAATGCATCACAAACTGCTTGAGAAAGCTGTTCTACTCATAGACTGTAAAAGGTTACTACTGTACTGTTACCGTCCGTAGGCAACATTAGGTAGGCCTATGTTATTATCAACTACTATAGGCTATCAATTAGGGATGGGCGATATGGCCTAAAATCTATATTGTGATATACATTGCAGCCTCTTGCGATAACAATATACAGTATATTATTAAAACTGTATGTAGTTTTGAGAACATATATTGTGCAAAACTGTAAGTATACAACATAATTTTGCAGATAAATAAAATGTAAGTACACTAGCTGCAGAGACTTAAGTAGGTCTAATGTTTATTATGGCTTGGAGCTTATGAAACCCCAAATTTAAAATTAGAATATTGTCTAACTGATGTCTTTTCAGTTAAAAAGAAACACAACAACGATTCTTAAAATCGATATTATGTGCTACACCACTAAGATATATTGGAATGGGAATAATACGCGCGCGCTGGTATTCAGTGATATCATGTTTCGTTTTGAATTTGAGGTGGTCGAACGGATTAGTCGTGTGTTAACTTACCGAACTGTTACCCCCACACACTCTGTATATAGTTTGCTGCTGCTCGTCTGACGGCTTAAACCCGAACCAAGTCCAAATAATGGATGTTGCACCGATCTTTTTCACCAGCTTTCACTTTCAGCCGTGTTTACTTAAGATGACGACGAATATGCGTTGCAGCCGGGTTTACCTCGCGGCCGCGGGTAGATTGCGTCATCATAGCTTGTGTAGTATAGAGCCATCTCCCAACCCAACTTGGAGAATAGATTAACGGCAATATTTGTTTAATCGCGCGATAAGAGTCTCGCGTTAAGGCAGCACGTTAACGCCGATAACGGCCCACCACTAATATATATATATATATATATATATATATATATATATATATATATATGTAATCCAATACATTTGGGTTGGGTTTGTCCATATATATATATATATTTTTTTTTTTACAGAAGATGTAACTGTGCTTCATTTTTCCTCCCAAACATATCTGTTTTAATGTATTATTAGTAGTAGCAGTAGCAGTAGTAAAAAGAATAATACATTAAAAACATTAAAACATTTTTTTTTTAAATAAAAAATAGTCTTATTAAAGGTTTATTTAAAGTGTTACCTTTTGGTTTAAAGAATGCACCAGTCACATTTCAAAGGCTCATGAATAGGGTGTTGGCTGACTGTTTAGGACAGTGTTGTTTGGTTTATCTAGATCAGTGGTTCCCAACCTTTTTTTGTCTGAGACCCCCTTTTTCCCAAGAAAATATTTTAGGGCCCCCCTTCACATTTAATGATATTTTCGCTCTTGTAAGCTTGCAGCAAGGATGACAAAATATGTTGTTTTCAAACAACGGTATGTTTACTATAAACAGATATGTTTATGCACAAATAATAGCCTATAATATTAAAAATACAATAACAAAAACATTAGTAGGCCCTTTGTAATTTAAAAATGTAAGCCTAGGAGTAGCCTATAAATTTGCCCTATTTTAAATGCAATAACAAAAATATCAGTATTCACACTTGTGTGTAGGTAAAAAAAGAATGAATATAGGCTATTACTAAATTACTTCTGTCTGGGGCTTCAATACTTGCATGTTATTTGTGAGGCTTTATCAATGTGAGGCTTTATTTTTGAAGCTTTTGGCGCTATATCGAGCGATAATAAACTTGAGTTTATTAACAGAATAATGCGTCTTTCGGAAGAACATTGTAGCCGGAACTACTTCTCTCTCTGTGTGCATCTATGACGAGTCACGCAGGTACTGGGCTACTCCGCAGCGGCAGCGATCCGAACCAGGGTAAAATAGTCCAAATGTAATCACTTATTATAGGTGTACCATAGTGATTCAGGATAAGACAAAAACACGGTTTGGAAAATGGATTCATGATGAACTCGCTCATTATATACATTTTGGACAGAAAAAAGTTAAGGACTTTTATTTAATGCAAATTGCTCAAAACTTTAAAAAATATGACACGACCCCCCACAGAGCTCGCTGAGGCCCCCTTGTGGGCCGCGACCCCCCTGTTGGGAACCGATGATCTAGATTAGCTATATAGTCCATGCTGAAAAATGTCACTACATTTACTACCTTGTGGTTAGTGGAGTATTGTTTTTGTATGTATTTTAATTATTCCAACAGTATAAGAGTGCATCAAATTAAGTAATATTCAGTCTCAAAACCGTAATGATTTGCTGTATTGCTACTGTAGGTTTATAAAAACTCTTATACACAGTACTTTGGCTCAGAAGTGCAAATCATGATTATGCCACAATGAGTCTGATGGATGGACCTACAGTGTAAAGTGCAACTGTGGAATTTGAGGCTACTCATTGGACCACACACATTCACACTGAAGAGATGGATGAGATGCAGTTGAAAGAGAGTAAGTGCATATTTGATGTTTATAGTTAAATAAATTGTTTCTTTAATCATAACTTATATTTTAAGTTCCAGTAGCAAACATCCTCTCTTGCATCTTCCAGAGCACTGTGTTTTTGCCTAGTTTCTTCTGAACTTTGAGAGAAAAAAAGAAGAAGAAGAAAAAAAAAACACTCTGGATTGATCATCATTGCAAGCTCATTTTATGTGCTGCGTTTAGGGCTGCTGTGGTGGTACAAAAGAAAACGGGTCATTAAACATTCTGCCTTGCTGAGAATTTAGGCTTCTTGGAAGACGAATAAGGTAACGTCCTCCAGAAACGTCTCGACCATAAGCAATACCTTAATTGCCTGTGGCATTTTACAACCAATATTTACAGTACACGGAAACAAGGGGGACTCTGGCCTAGATGTTGTTATGGTTTTATGAAATGGGAAGTTGCAATGGATTTATTAGTTCTGGCTCAGTTAGCACCTCAGTTATGTATTTTTTTTTTTTTTTTTTTTTTTTATTTACATAACTTTCTGTCATTAAGAAAATAACTCCAGGTGATTTGAGGCCATAGAGATTAGACTGTGTTGTAAATCAATCCATCCATCCATCCATCCAAGTTTAGACTACAGTATCATTGTCTAGAGGAAATTAATTAACTACTCAAAATTATAAAGTGTTTAAAGTTTATTAAGTGTTTGTTTTTGTTTTTGTTAACAATAAAAGCAAGTTCTTTCAATAGCTTGCCTCTAGACAAAAACACAGTTTGTGGTTGTTCTTAGAACTTGTTCTAAAATAAGGTTTCTTTCAAGGTTTATACTACTGAGCTAAACATCTAACTATCTTTACTTTTGCACAATTGTTTTATCACAGCATTCTCCTTGAGAAATCCACTTAGGTCCTCCCCCCCCCCCCCCCCCCCCCCCAATTGTGAGGAAAGATTACAAATCATAATTTATTCTCAAGTGTTAAAAGAATTCTAAGCTATACCAGATGTATGGAGGTTCTTGAGCAAAATATCATTTTACATTAATAAATAAAACACATTATACAGTTTATTCTGCATGCATATTTTGATTTTCCATCCAAAATCACAAGATTTTGATTATAACTCCTGGGAAAGCATCTATGAGCTGCTGAATATTTATGGAGAGACTAAAGCATCTTGTCGTACAATTATGCTTTTCATTTTATCCTTTTACTTCTATGTTTTCTGTGGTTGTCTGGCTATTGCTACCCAAAGTCCTGCCAAAGCTTTTTTTCCCTCTCTTTTTTTCCAAAGGCCTGCTCTGATCAAATGTCTGAGAACTGCACGCAAATTTCCATTGTTCTTAGATATAATATTTCATGTCTCAAATACTTCAGAGACAAGGAATATTTTAGCAGATTTTATGCTTGTTATAGACTGGAGGCTTGTAACTAGGTCATTTTGCAATAATAAATCATAACCTCTAATAATTACTCATGATATTGCTTACACTCAGCTACACACACCTGCAGTCAATACTTGATTTTTGCAGATTTTTGGAGATTTGCCTGAGCAAAGGTCTAACATACTGTACCTTATTGCAATGCAATTCAAATAATGAGGTCATGTACCGGTGATCACATCACATTTAAGGAAAAGTGATCGCTAAAGTCATTATTTTGTCATTATGGGGTCATTTAATGCTCATCTTACAACATTTAAAAATGTATGATCTAGTTTACCTCCACAAAAGCCGTATAAACTCAATTTCCTGCTTGTTTCAAACATGTTGTCCTCATGGTCACATGGCGAAAAAGCTAATCAAAGTACTACAACAACCTTACAACAATCATTTCACATGACTAGCATTAAGTGTTATTTCCTGTAGATCACAGATGATTTCTGAGAGATATCCATGCAGTTACATCAGGCTGCTCTCAAGGTTACCCACACCAGCCTTGGTCCCTTCATCATACTGACTTTTTGCCAAGACATTAAGGGCCAGATTTACTAACAGCTTGCGCCAGTGCAAACCCTCTTTTGGTGCTGAAAAAACGTCCTCCCTGAAGGAGGGAACGGAGGACGTAGTCGACATCGACTGAATGGGGATCACACTTAGGGAACCTGTCTTCTTCGTACTACTATTTAATCAAGCCAATTCAACATTGGCGTGCGTGATTACACGCTCTGCCCCAAAGTGGGGGTATAAACACAGAAGTGGACGCTCACACCAGTTGCTTTTTTGCTGAGGAGCCAAGCGGCCCCCAGAGTCAGCGGTGGTCCAGCAGTAGTGGCGAGGGGACTACGTCCTCCGTTCCCTCCTTCAGGGAACGGTGGGTTGCATACGCAACTAGGACATTCCCTTTCAGTCGAAAACTTCAGACGTAGTCGACGTCGACTGAATGGGGATCTATTGAAAACGCCACTAGCGCTGCCACCTTCCAGTGCCTAGACAGAAGCCTCCTGATCCACTCGCGATTTAAGACGGAGAAGGGACAGGGCTTTAGGCCAGGGAAGTCACTGCTGTTCCTACAGCGTTCCCTGTACATGGAAGGAAGGGACGCTGCGGAAGCCACATCCTACTCACAGGGAGGTAACGTGGAGAATACACATATGGCCTGGGCGAATTGACGGGCAGTACAACATATGGATTGTCACTGGGGAGGCTCCAGCCTATAACCAGGGGGAGCTACTCACCAGACAGTGATGGCAGAAAGCTCTGCCAAGGGAAGACACGGGCTCGCCGTAGGGAGCCGTATCGTGGAAGAATACACATATGGGATCACCGTGGGGATCGCAACATATGGACCCAGCCTAGCACAAGTTCCACCAGTGCATACGAGTGGTAGGCCTAGCTTCGGACGCTCCGCCGCGTCCGTCGCCAGAGCGTGTGGAGGAACTCAACAGGGTTCGGTTTAAGAGGGAACTCTACTGGAGCAAGAATTTCGCACGTATCCAGTCCATAGGAGGAGAAAAGGTGCAGCAAGCCGACACTTCGAACCGGGCTCAAGTGAAACTGGCTTCATGAGAAGGGAGTTCCTTCCCTTTCTGCTGATTTCCTTAACAGACAAGAGCTGGTCTGAGGTTCTAAGGCTTGCGTTCTGTGCACGTATAACCGCAATGAAGGACGGACAGAGAAAGCCAGGGCTTGCAAGCTCACCACCTGGTCCCACCTTTAGGGAGAGGTGAGAACCTTGGGCACATATCCATGCCGGGGTTTCAGCTGGTGAGAGTTAGCTGGCCTGAATTCCAGGCACAACTCGTTGACCGAAAGCGAGCAAGTTCCTACCCTCTAGTGGAGACCACGCGAGCAAGATAACTGTTTGTTTAAAAACAGAATTTTTAACTCACTGCCTGTTGTGGCTCAGGGTCGGTCTCTGCAGTGCAGTAGCACCAGAGATAAAGCCCAAGAGGATAAAGAGGGGCACAAGGCAGAATCCTTTGCTCCCTCTGGAACCTGACGATCAGGACATGCTTCTCATGCTACTGCATCATGATGTGCGTCAATAGAAAAAATAGAGGCAACATCATTTTGAAGGTGGAGAACACAGCCCTCACTCCAACCCATCTTGCAGGAAAGAGAGCACTGAAATGACCGAACATCTTTCAGGATCTCCTCACGGAGAGAAGACTCACTCAACAAATAGGTTCCACTTCTATTTGGCGTAAGCAACAGCTCCTCTTAGGGGGTACTTTCGCAGAAGTGATGGTGACTTCCACATATTCTTGCGGTAGCCACCAGAACCTCCGCGTCCATTCTTAGGACCGACCTGGAATCTCTACGGGGTCTGAACGCGGGTACCATCATGCCCCGTCCCTGAGAATGTGCTCAGGGGAAAGTCAGGAAGGGCTGTCGAGGGGAACTAGGTCTGTTTGGGCCAATAAGGGCCAACTGTCAAGACCTGCTCCACTCCTGACCTAGCACAGTATGTGCAAGCGACATGCACGCACAAGACAGGAGCACTGCTCAACACAAGGTGTGAAGAAAATCACTGAGCTTCAGGAGCATCTCTGCTCAACACCTGAGTGTGATGAAAATCACTGAACTTGAGCGGATGCCAAGCGACAATGAATCGCATAGCCGTTTTTTTTAGAAGGCTCACTGGGGAACGCATTTCTGTGGGGCCCCGGGGCCAGCTAAGAGCCAGTGTCTGTCCAAGGGTTGTCCGCTCAGATAGAAATAACACAATTGGCAGAGGAATGAATCCGGAGAGGCAAACAGATGTGACTGTGCGGCCCCGAAGTGGTCCCTGCCCAGCTGTACCGCCCGGGGATGGAGTCTCCACTCTCCTTGGCCAAAGGCTGTCGTGATGCTTGTGGCGGCACGATTGAGCAGGCCAGGAGAATTGTGGAATGAAGTGATCCTCAGAAGCTTCTGACTCCAAGGAGGAGGTGAAGGGGCAAGTTGTGACATGCGAGGGAAGCTCAGCGCAACGGTCGCAATGCTGTCTTTTCAGACCAGTACCAGCTCGCTGAGCAGCGGTGGCTCAAAGCGAGGTGAACTGCAACAACTCGAGGTAATGAATTCCAATGCAGTCGGAGGTCACCCAGGCCTCCGTTAAAGCATGCCCTTTGTACATGGCCCCTCACTCGGTGTTAGTGGACCTCGTTCTAGGAGCGGTTGGCCCGGAGAAACGAAAGGTCTGAACACGGGCTGAGGGTTTGGCGGCAGGCCGTGGTGATCTGTTGTCACACAGGGCATGGCGCTCTGCCACGGTCACCTAGGGACTCGACCTTAAGCCAGTGCTGAAGCGGTATTCATATGGAGGAAGCCATGCGGCTGCGTCTGCCATATGCCCCAGGAGCCTCTGAAAATTCTTTCAGTGGGACCCTTTCTCACTTCTGTAGAGCACCGACTGGACACACTCTCTTCTTGAAGAGGCATGTTTGACCGAGTCCATCTCCATACCGGAAAAGAGATACTCAGCCCGTGGGCGAGATTACTCTCTCCCAGTTGACCTGAAGACCCAACTGGCTATGGAGCACTCGAAGGGTAGGACTCTGTACTGATACTTCGAGCCCTCAAACGCAACACGCAGGATGGCCTGTGGTGCGGAAGGCTAGAGATCTGAAGTACATGTCATGCAGATCAAACGCTGCAGACCAAGCTTAGGGGCGGGGCATTCTGAAAAATGCCTCTCTGTGTAGCAACTTGGATGGAGGCGTTCGAGAAAGGGCCCGTTTCAAGTGACACAGGGCCAAGATGGTCACAACCCACCACATACTAGGTACATGAAGAACGAGTTTATACAAACTGGCCTTCATATCGACTGGAGGGAACGGCTATATTGCGTCCTTTGCCAGTAGGACAGCGACATGCGCGCACAAGACAGGAGCACTGCTCAACACTAGGTGTGATGAATATCACTGAGCTTTCAGGAGCATTTCTGCTCAACACCTAGTGTGATGATTATCACTGAACTTGAGCGGGCGCCGAGCGATAATGAATTGCATAGCCGAGTCTGATGGTCACAGTCTGGTCTGGACCAGTTGGGAAGCTCTTTCCGCTTCTACGAACCAGGCCCAGGCCTAGAAGACCACAGATGTACCCGAGGTGGGGCAGCTAGGTGGAGGACAGGGACCCGGCTCGGAAGGCCTGGGGGCGGCCCGAAGCGGGGTCTGAGTGTGCGGTGCAACACTTACCTGTCTCCACGGGGCAACAGGGGATGCGTGAGAAGGCGGATGACCGGGTCCTCGAATGCACCATGCTGCCGGCTGGCGAACAAGAGGGAGCTGAGGGGTGCAAGGCTGTCCTATAGGGTCGCACACCGCCAGCCTCGCCCTCTTGGGACCCAGGGACGGAGGAGTTTGCTCTCTTAACAATTCGGGTACTCCGGGGAGCCAGTGGCGGATCAGTAACCATCTGAAGAGCTTGTTCGGAAATGTGACCGTTACCAGTGCTGGAGCACACAGGGAATGACCGCGGCAACATTTTGAACATCAAAAAAAAATTTGCGTACAGGCGACAAACTTTGTCAAAACGATCCCCGTTTACACGGATTCGCGAAAATGACAAAAAAGCTTTATTATGCATGTCAGGCCAGTAGTTGGCGATAAAGAAAAGCTACACGCGGATAGACTGAACACGTAACACGCATGCGCATGACGTTGCCCTTTACACAAATTCACGTTTTTGTACTTTACACTGAGATATTCTTGCACTTTGAATCCCGTTTTCAAAAGTTTGCGTTTTCAGGCCCCCAAAACACTGTTATCATGTAAATGAACGGCCAAAAAGTTGTGTTTTAGTTGAAAATGTGTTATGTAAATGGCTCCTAACTTCATTTGCTTCAAGAGCACACGTTAGCAAGGTAAATTATTAATGTAATCATAGTTAATTAAATTGGACTGCATACAAGAAATTAAGTTGACAAAACATTCAAGACTTATCCTGCATTTTCTCATATTAATTAAGGAAATTGTGCAAGTAGCATTTCTTTTTTGGGGACCACTAACTTTGTAGGTCGCAATGACTCAGTCTCACAGGATTTGTGTCTTTTGAAAATGATTTCTGATGTGCAACCAGGCCTGAATTCTTAATCAATTCTATCTAAGTCTCAAGCATGTCTAGTGCACATCTGGATAATGTCTTCAAAAATTCTGATTTTTCTTGTTGTGTAATGTGTAATAGAATCAATAACTGCGTTTGTAAAAAGGAGAAATCAACATTTGAATCCATATTTTGAGTCTTGATTAGGTATTTCTCTACATTTCTCATGTTCCACATGTGATTTCATTAGGCTAAAGGAAAAACAGCATCAGGCAAATTATCAAATGTGAAAAATCAATGTGTATAGAGTCAGAAAATGAGCTTGAATCATGCAAGTCCTATAGAGGTTGTTTAACAAGCCCGCTGTGAATAGTCTGAGGAAAATTATCCATAAAATATGAATAGTTCAGAGATCTGAAGCACACGGATTTGTGTACGCTCAGTCAGTCTTTTCGAATGAGCGTTAAAGGCTCTATTTTGAAATGCTGGCATTGATTAACAGATTAGCTTTCTAACTTTGATCTTCTGAGAGGGGGAAATATCACTTAGTAACAAATCAGCACAAGGTTGAAAAAATGTGTTCGTTTTATGTGGAACTGCAGCTAAAAACCAGATGCACAAATGTTATTTTGGGGCTCACTGAACACTGCAAAGACAAACTGACAACAATATTTTACGGTGTCACATTCAGTAGATCTATCATTGAGTCACACACTTTTAGAAAGTATTTGATGAGAGAACACTAGTTTCTATGCTACTCATTACTTACAATGATATGCATGTTGTTCTGAAACTGAAATAACTTTGCAGCTAACAAACAATCTAAATATGATGATCTAAATATAATTTTCCTTCTTGAAAGCAGCTGCACTGGTTCAGAAGAGACGACCAGATGGTAAATGTGTAACAATGTGATAATTAAATGTTATTATTAGGAATAAAGAAGGTTTTTATTATTTGAAGGCTGACAATCTGATATGTTATTTCTTCAACACAAATCAATTAGTTGTGTTGTTATATTGTATGTCGTGGTCTTTTATTTAATTGAAAGTAATTTAGTGTACATTTAGGACACTGAGCTTTGTATTTTTTTTTCAGACCTGGAATAATCCAACCCGATCTCACGGCAATTCGTACATATTTGATGAGGTGGCTAATTCGTACGAATTCATACGACCTCACTCGTACGAATTTGTACGATTATTGGTAAATCGTACATATTTTACGAGTTGCCCAATTCGTATGAATTCGTATACGATAACCTACCCGTGACCCCGCTCCTACACCTACCCATCACTGGGGTGTTTAGACAAATTAGCCACCTTGTACAAATTGGTCGTGAGATAGTGTTGAATAATCTTGCTTACTTCCTGCTGTCAAGACCACAAGTGTGGGTATTGGGACAGGCACAGTTTTTATGAGTGAGTCACTGAATAATTCACTTAATTGTTTAAGTCAAATACACAAGTTCACTAGGGAAATAAACTAGACTGAATTAGTCATGCAAACATTTTTTTTTGAAAAATGCAGATTAATTCAGTAATACAATTGGTTGAATTTGGAATACACAGATATGGCAGAAATTTTACTAATTGTATTATAAAACAGGGCTTAAAAAAAAAAGGGGGAAACAAATCAATCAGTTCACTCAGAGCAGAATCTGTATTTTATTGTTTATGTTCTGCTTTCTTTCTGTAACATTACAGTTCCGAAAACTATTGCGGTATAATAGCGTTATTTTCAAATAGCTTTATACTAGAGCTTGTGACTAAACCTGTTCTTTGAATAAGTTCAGCAAAACACAATGTTTGTAAAAGCTAATGTTTTATGTATTTGAGGAGCCAAGAAGAGTGTCCAACTGGTATGTGACCTCTAATTAGCAAATACAGCCTGTGCATAGCACTTCATCTTTTATACTAGGGGTGTCGCAATATACCGGTGTTGACGATAATCGTGATATTCAAAGCATGAAATATCGACATCGTGTTAATTTAGAGTGTGACAATATACCGGTATTGGCGATAACCATAATGTTTAAAATGAACAGGACTCTTATGATAACATGACACGTAAATACTCCAGCGCCAGTACCTGGCTGACCTCTCAGGTGACTGTATTGCACCCGCTGACACCTATCAAATAAGAACGAAGACGACGCAGCGCGCGCCCGCGCAGCTAATCTGAGAAAAATGTCGTCTGAGCGAGAGAGTGAAACACTCTCCACACCCGAAAAAATTAAGCTCACAACATCTCCTAAAGAAAACATTCTCCTTAAAGGGGGTCGCACACCGGACGAGAAGCGCACGTCTTTAAAATTCGAACGCATTATTCTCTATGAGTGTAGGCTACACACACCGGCGTCTGTCCGCGGCGCCCAGCAACGGCTCAAAATCCGTCCGCGATCATTTTCAGGTGAGATTCTCAATTCATTAAATTAACGGATGCTCTGAGGTAAAGTGTTCAGATCGCAGACTCAGCAACTATTGTATTTAATTGTACAGTACAGTCATAACATAGTAGGCTACAGACAGACATTATCTACATTTCATAATGTCCTTAAACGTAACAATATTGCTGGCCATAAACTGAGAAAGTGCGCGTCCGGTATGCGATACTTCGAGTTGTCCTAGACGCGGCGCGGCGCTTCTCGTCCGGTGTGCCGCGTGTGCGATCCCCATAAACTCAATATGCAGAATACCAACCTTACCCATCCATCACTCTGCGGATTATGCCATTTTACAGAGAGTAAATTGCGATTATTTTACTAGTCATGGAATGGGAAACGTGACATTAACCTGTTAACTGTTTCTGTGATCATATATCCCATTTCTTTACTCATCTTATTTTTGCATTTGTATTTGCACTTGATTTTTTATTTTTTTTTATCTGCTATATGCATGACTTTGCGCCAGCGCAACAGGTTTAAGAGCTTTTCAGTTCTTCAGGAAACATTCAGACAGTGTTTCGCTTCAGTTTGAAACCAGAAAAACTTCACATGCTTGTCTTCCTTCACAAAAATTTGCCATAGATTGAGTATACAAGAAGTAATGCATGTGCCTTGTGTTTATCAGTATCCTTATGTTTGTTGTGTAAAAAAGAAAAACTATAATCAAAGTAAAAATAAAAGATTCTATAGATATCGCGATATATCGATATCGTGAAATCTTTTGGCCACAATAACCGTGGTGTGAAAAATCCAACATCGTGACAGCCCTATTTTATACACAAGTTTTTTGCCAAATGTATTAAGCGACGGGAAAAACTTAGCGCCCACATAGCTACAATAAACTTTTGGGAAAACGTTAATAATATAATGGCACACGCAAGTGTCACAATACTTACTTTGACAACATGGTGTTTAATTATTCAAAAATAAAATCCTGAATAGTAGCGGTTCTACACTAATCTGTAATTTTCGCTGGTTTCAAAACACACCACGCTGGATATTACCTGCCAATAATTTTCATAACACTTTAATGGTTGGTATTATATCCTCGGAAAAACTACTGAGATCCAAAAGCGAATGCCAGTGAATTACCTTTGATGACTTGACAACATATCACTCACATTGGATGTGTCAACATCATATTTGCATAGGCCTTTGCATTTTACCAAAGGCCACATGACCCTTCCGCTGTTTTCTATTCGTCAGCCTCTTGGGAGGCCTTCGATCCTATTTCTTTATTATCTTTAACTGAAATGATTGTCTCTCTAAAACTTTCTTTCTGTTTTTATGATGTAATACATCCTCGGCATTTCAAACTGGTAATTGAGTCTGTAGGCCCTGCTCTGCTACCTCTACTGAACAAATCTCTATTAACTGGCTGTGTTCCAGTATCTCTGAAATCAGCCTCTGTAACTCCTTTGCTTAAGAAGCCTTCCCTAGACACATCTGTTTTAAATAACTACCAACCTATCTCTGTGGTTCCTTTTATTTCTAAGGTATTAGAAAAAGTTGTTGTGTCAACTGCAGTCTTTTCTAAACACAAACCATATTTCTGAAACTTTTCAGTCAGGTTTTAAATCTTGTCATAGCACTAAGTCTGCACTGCTGAGTGTTAAATTATATCTTAGTTGCTACCGACGCAGGCCCTGTGATTTTAGTGTTCTTGTATCTGACTGCTGCTTTTGATACTTTCTGTCACTCATTACTCCTGTCTAGATTAGAATATGTGGGGTTAAAAGGTTCAGTCTTGAATTGGTTTAAATCGTATTTAACTGAGATATATTTTTTCTGTCAGGATTGGCAATTTTATCTCCTCTGCTGCTCCTCTTGTATCTGGACTCCCCCAGGGCTCTATATTGGCACCTTTGCTTTTCTCTCTCTACATGCTTCCTTTAGGTTTGATTCTGAAAAGGCATGGTGCATCCTTCCATTTGTATGTGGATGACACCCAGATCTATCTGCCTCTAAAAAGAAATGACCCTTCTGCAATTCAATCTTTATTTGCATGTCTTGATGAGGTAAATCTGGCTGGCTAGTAACTTTTTAACCCTAAATGACTCAAAGACTGAGGTTATGGTCTTTGGCCCATCTGATGATTTTAATTTTAATAACTCTATTTTCTAAAGTCTGTTACCTTTTAATTCAGGGTCTGTACGGAACCTTGGTGTCCTTCTTGACAGTCGGCTAACTCTATATAAACATATATCCTCTGTTGTTGCTTCTAGCTTCTTCAAGTTCTGTCTCCTTTCTAAAAAAAAAAAAAAAAAAAAAAAAAAAAAATCTGCCTGGAAAGTCCCTTGAGATGGCAATACATGCTTTCATTACATGTCGATTGGACTATCGCAATCCTTTGTATTGTGGCTTCTCAAAGTCCCAGGTTACTTGGCTACAATTGGTTAAAAATGCTGCAGCCAAATTTCTTAAGAATGGTCGTAAGTATGATCACGCCACGCCACATAATAAGCTGGGATGGTCAGTTGAGCAACAAGATTTCAGCACATCTCAATTCTCTAAAGGATGGGTTCTGTGTCCTCGTGTCCTTCCGAGTTCATTCATTCAAGGTCACCTGGCACGGTCTCCATTCTTTGCGTTCATAAATGCCACTGTGCAATATTTTGGAGCATGTGTACAGTAGCACAAACATTTCTAGAATATTCTCAATGATGTACAATATTTTTATATTTAATGGCATTGTATTGGTTGTAGATACTGTATTGGGCACCAGTGGTAGGGTCTGGTTTGGTAATGTAGATCTCTGTAAACTTCATGCATTCTCTTGGAACATGGCTTAAAATATCTCGTTCTCCGCAGTACATGATCAGGTAGTGTCTGGAAACAAAACCAGTTGTGTTTCAAGCTGGGTGAGTCAGCGACGGGTAACATCCGTTTAATTTCTGGAGCAGTCTCCATGGATTCCCTTGGTAATGTCTCTATTTGACAGATTAAATATATGTGCACATCTGTCTTTTTGTGCTGCAGGGGATGCACATGCTATTGTTCAACCCTCCTATGAATGTGATAGTGCCATGGAGAGTTATTAGTACACCAGCAATCGTTCAAAAGAGGGTATTAAGTAAAAGATGCTTGACTTTATTCTGCCTAAAGCTGAAAAAAAAATAACCTTCCTACTAACATTTTTCTATTTTATTCTTGTATGCATTTGCACTGAATCAAGACAAGTTGAAAGCTTTCACAATTATATTAGAGCTTCTTGCCTGTTCACCCAAATAACTTGTTCAAGAAAAAAAGAAAAAAGCTGATTCATTCAGGAACAAAAAAGTGACTGTCTTTACGAGTGAATCATTGAATCATTCACTCAACCGATTCAGTCAAAAATCCTATTTCAATAATGGAATTAAACATGACTATCTGTATCATTCAAAATGATTGAAATGATTGAAATGATTGAAATGAATGCAGATTATTTTATGAACAAAGTGCCTGGTTAAATATGAAACGCAAAGATATGGCAGTGAGTCATTGAACCATTCACACAACTCGTTCAAAAATATGCAGTCAGACGAAAGCAAATAATGTAAAAAAAATTAAGATGATGAGGTCTTAGCATCACAACACAACAAATAATTACAAATAATATATATTTTTTAAAAAGTCAGTAAACAGCAAAAAAAAAAAAAAAAAAAAAACAGTAACCACATAATGTATTAATGCTACAATGCATGCTGAAAGCTCACAAACCATTAACATGTCAGCAATACTGTTCAATTGTTGAAATCCTAGCATGTCCATTCAGTCATCATCTGAATATATTACTAGATATTAAATGGTTATGCTTAGGGTGCTGGTGAAGTTAGGTGCTCAGAAATAAACTATATGGAGATATGTATTGGAACATCTCTTAAATCATGAATTCAGGTGTTTCATGATTTTTTTGAATGAAAGCGAGGCTGTGAGGTATAGACACATCTCCTCAGTGGGTTGTACTGTAATTCAATGTGTTTTTGTGTTGTTCTGCTGACGAAAACTACAAAAATATCTTTCTGAGAAATGTCAGTACACAAATACCCCAATATGAGCTGTGTAAAATTATAAGTGATCTAGAAGATTTACACAGCTTTTACAGTGGATGCCACTGAAAACACGGTAAGTCTATCCCCTCACAGCCTCACTTTCATACCTGTCATGGCGCTTCTCGGAATAAGGTCTATTGTGCCAACTGTAAAGTTTGGTGGGGGAGGGATAATGTTAGGCTCCTTACATATTACGGAAATCGTATTGCTTCACCAATACATTTTGCCAATGCCATGCTTCCAAAGTTGTGGGAGCAGTTTGGGAAAGGCCCTTTTCTTTTCCGGCATGACAGTGTTACGGTACACAAAGCAAGATTCATAAAGACATGGTTTGGTGTGGAAGAACTTGACAGGCCCTAACAGAGCCCTGACCTCAATCTGATAGAACACCTTTGGGATGACCTGGAATGGAGATTGTGAGCCAGACTTTCTTGTCCAACATCAGTGCCTGACCTAAAAAATGCTGCTTACATTTACAAAAATCCCACAGAAACACTTCAAAATCTTGTGGAAAGCCTCCCCAGAGGAATGGAAGCTGTAATAGCTGCAAAGGGGGGACCAACTCAATTTTAATGTCTGTATTTAGAATGCAGTGTCATTACAGTCCCTGTTGGTGTAATGGTCAGGTGTTCGAATACTTGTCTATACAGTGAATGCATATAATTTTAAAATATGACTATTCAAATATATTTATAATATAAATGTAATATACTGGATTCAGATTGCATGCACAGATTTACCATTTAGAAAATAATATGTAAACATTACATAAAACAGCTACTCATGTCATTAAATTCATATTGGTTAATTAGGTAAGATTGTCCAGGTGCTTTTCAGTTGGCCATCCTTGGATGTGTGCACAGCGCTCAAAGCATCTTCCACAAACAACTGTGACCAGTGAATTGTGATTATTGATTGCTGTGCGTTTTGTTCATATTCACACTGGTTCAGCCTATAGAGACCAACCGAGATTGCCATTTCTTTATACAATGAAGGTCACTGTTGCATCTGTGAGGAGGGCTCAGTAATTGAACATGCATTTCAATTTCTATATTTGGGTGCAGTTCAGTATTCTCTCTTGAATACAATGGATGTGTTGATAAAGTCTGTCCTGAATTTGTATGGTGTGAAGCGAGTGTGGCCTTTGAATAAATAAATCAATATTTGTGTATGTGCTCAAATGATGTCCAAAGGGACAGAGGTCACGGAGGGCTGTGAAAACATGCTGAGGATGGTGTGTTTACTCCACAATCAGTGCTGCCAGAGAGATGTTGAACGTGTATTACTCCATTCCACATCCCAACTACTATCCTGGGATCCCCAACAATAGCTGCACACAGCCTTTACTGCAGATAGGCTCACTGGGAGACGGCATTGGCCCATATTTCTACGCTTTCATTGACAGGACAGGAGTGGTGATTCATTATTCTGACAATAAGAGAAATACAGAAAGCATTGTCTTTGCCTTTGCTGTAAATGCCTGTCAGTCACAACAGTTTGGAGAGCCTCTCTCCCTTGTGACCGATAAGAGGGCTGATTAATGTCCGACGAAATGCTGACATAATGCTCTTATCTTTGCAAATGCCACACACTGTTGGGTCTGATGAACCCGCTTTTCCCACAGAGACAATCACTGAAGAGACGCCTCAGGCTGTATTCCACTGAAAAAATCCACAGATTCTCCCTTTCCACTATAATGGTGCTGGTGCGCGTGCTGGAACCGATGCCCTGCCAGCAGGAATGAAAAATTACATAAATGACTTTTTAATTTTTTTATTATCATTAAATCATGCGTAATTATCCAGAGCAAAGCACTGTTACATTTCAACCATAAGAGTTAGATTTACATTTAGTCATTTAGAACTAGCCTTTACGAAAAAGGGGAGACGAACAACGTGCCGACGTGGTCATGCACTCATGAGAGAACATGAACCACCCACGAACGCAGTCTCAACACACTGATTAGGCATGTGAAACAGTGATCGTGGCCGTCAACCAGGCATCGCCTTGATGACACACGGCACGCTGGGCGCTCAAGCCTTCAGGCAAGGCGAACAACGTGCCGACGTGGTCATGCTCTCATAAGAAAGCATAAACCACCCACGAACACAGTCTCAGCATGTTTGCGATGCGCTAGAGGAGTGGGAAGCTCGTGAGGGTCTTTCACCTGGCGAGACAGTCCGCACTGTAACCCCCAGATCACCAAATGCTCATTAGCCAAAGTAGTCCTCCCCTTTTTAGAAAAGGAACTAGATTGGGGAATAAGCAAAGGGACTCAACCTCGTAGAGGTACACGAGTCTCGGCCGCGCATCTAGAGCGCCGAATGACGCGCACTGGGTTGCCGTGACAACCCGCGCTGTCAAACGGCGATCGACGGCACACGGCACGCTGAGCGGCTCGAGCCTTTAAAAAGGGGAGACGAACAACGTGCCGACGTGGTCGTGCACTCCTGAGAGAACATGAACCACCCACGAACGTAGTCTCACACACTGATTAGGCATGTGAAACAATGAACGTGGCCGTCAATGAGGACAGGAAACGATCGCATCCAGAACACACGAGTGAAACGTCATCCTGAAAAGGACGCGATCTTCACTTGTGTTGCTCTTTCAGGAAGAAAGTACTCCCTCTATTGTGCTGAAGCACACAGGGACCCAGCGCGGCAACACAGCGGGGAAACTGCAAGCCCGCTGTGCGCACTCAACCGTTTACCAGCTGTGAAAACAGCTTTTGAATTAACAGCATGTAGACGCAGCCGGCAGACAGGAAATCGCGCGGTCGCTGAAACGCTGTCTCACCAACACAGAGAGATCCCCTCCCGAAACAGCAGACTCGTAGAGCATAAGATAGATACAATCTTAAAGCTCATTCACTCAGAGAGGACACAACCGGTCGACTCCGAAGCTAAAAGCGTTTGTGTATGCGCTTGCTTCCGCCTTTATACCCGCGCTTTAGGCGGGCAGCGGAATGCAAATGTTGCATGCCAATGTTTATTGGCTCGTTTTAATTCACTCGAAGGCAATTGGTCTCCCTAGCGTGATCCCAATTCGTTGGAAACTCCTCCGACGAGACGTAGGAGTTCCCGAACGAAAGGGAACCACGTGTTCCCCTCTGTTTTGCAATTATTCTGCTTATTATACATGTCAAATACAATCATTTTATATCCGTAGTCCCATATTCATAATTTTGACCACACAGTACAGGTACGTGTGAAAATACAAGTATCGGATCTGTACTCTGTATCGGCAGATACTCAATATTCAGTGACTGGGATCGGATCAGGGGCACAAAAACCTAGTCGTAGTATAAAGTTCTAATCATGCTCTTGTGTAAAGTGTAGGCAAAAAGTTTTTAAAAAAATAACGTTAATAGCCGGTATATTATACGATTGATTTTCCTGTTTTCCTGTTTTTAAGGCCTGTTTAGAAAACACACACAACACACAAGGCCTGTTTAGAACACATCTCCAAAGCAACTTACAAATGAAGAACATTTTACAAATGAAGTGCATGTTAACATATAATTGTATTGTTCAGCTGATATATCAAAAAGGTCAGTATATCTTATATATTTGCCATTGTTTTACTTTTTTGTTTGGGCAATAAATGTAAGATGTGGGACTTTTATTTTGAGATTGAAAGACTTGTCAGGAGCTCAATGGTGATGAGGTTGAAGTCATGCGATTGCTGCATTGCTAGTTTATAGCTTAACTTGTGTTCCCTTTCAAGGGATTGACGCTAAGGGAACGCTTTGCGTGATGATGTCTTGAAGCACAAGTGAAATCAGTCCATTGGTGTGGCGGAATGTCAGAGGTGGGTGATGTCACGAACCAGGAAACTATAAAGCCTGCCCAAACAAAGCAGCGCTAGCTTCTGTGTCTTCACAAGCTCTCTGTGTGAAACTGTCATTGCCTATTTGCTGTTGCTTTGTCACACACACACACATATATATATATATATATATATATATATATATATATATATATATATATATATATATATATCTCAGTATGGCGAGTAAGCAACAGTTCAGACTGTGTGTGCACCCCTGCCCGTGTTATTTAACTGGTGGACACACACATGTTCTGTGTGTTGCATGTTTGGGTGAGGAGCATCGCTCGAGGGTGCTAGCTGTGAGCAATGTGAAGTGCTTCCCATGCGGACACTCCGATCCCGCCTGGCGCACGTTCGTGTGGAAGCTCGGGTCCCACTGCTGCCGAGGCAGAGCGGCGACTTCAGACTTGGGGTTCGCAAATGGATCTGTCAGTGGGGTTAGAGATCTTCCCAGCCTTATCTCTGCCTTCACCTGACAGATCCAGTGCCTTCTCTCAGGGTTTGGAAGGACGTGCTGCACTCCTGATTGAGGCACCAACAGTGCAGCTATCTAGTTCTGCGGAACTAGATGTTGTTAGTGTCGAAGCAAGACATACTGAGGATTTGCCACCTCAGTCTCATGCTTTTGAGGAGCTTGTTGAGGTTGTAATGAAAGCAGTCAAAAGATTAAGTATCGATTGGCCGGCAGATAAGCAGGACGTTCGTTCAAGAAGCAAACTAGACGAATGCTTCCTGCCCTCGTTCACAACCTCAATGCCGGGGCCTTCCGTTTTTCCCCGATCTCCACAACGAGGTGTCAAGATCATGGGATAAACCTGTGTCATATAGTCTATAGTCCACAAACATCACACCATTTCTCTATCACAAACTATAAAGAGCACAGTTATGGGAAGATGCCAAAGGTGGAAGAGACGCTCGCGAGCTATCTCTCCCCTGAATCAGCATTTTCCCTTAAGGCATTTTCCCTTAAGGCTTGGTGGGTATTACCCACCAAGCCAGTCAGAACTACATCGGCTTTGGTGGATAAGGCTTATTCATCTGCTGGTCAGGCTGCAGCATGTCTCCACACTATGTCGCTGCTGCAGAGCTACCAGGCTGAATTGTTAGGAGATCTTGATGAAGGCGGGAGGATTGGCCCGAGTGCGGTTTGCGAACTTTGTCAGGCCACAGATTTGTCTATCAGGGCCGCCAAGGAGACGGCTAAAACTATCGGCCAGTCTATGGCAGCCCTGGTGGCCACTGAGAGACATCTCTGGCTCAAATTAAGTAACATCAAGGAAAAAGATAAGAACTTCCTGATGGATACACCCCTGTCACCTTCTGGCCTCTTCGGCAACGCACCTTCAGTCCTCCCCCGCCGCTCACATGTCTCTGACATGTGAAACTGAAACTATTTCCAAGAAGGCTGCGGGGAAAAGGTCCTGACGCCCGAGGGCTCAGGCCAATGAGGGCAGTCCCCCCCAAAGTAGAACAGTTAACACCTCATTACACGGTGCCCGCTGTCCTTCCGTGCCCTCAGGGGACCGCTCTGCCAAACCTGCCACCTCGTGTGCATCAGGGTGCAGTGGTCTCCGGCGAGTACATATCTCAGGGTCCACCCGGAAACGTAGTGGTTCTGGGATGCCCCACCCCTCCGAGGAGGGTCCTAGAGCAGTCAGTTCGGTTGTTCCCTGCCGGTTCGCTGTTACAGGGTGTTGGGTGGATTGCACAACAAAGTCCAGAAGCCAGTCTCGAGAGGTTGGTACCTCTAGTAGAATTTTTGGCAGCGTGGAAGCTACTGCCAAATGTTTCTCGTTGGGTCCTGCAGACCATAGAAAAGTGTTATCAAATACAATTCAGGTCTTGCCCGCCCAGATTTATAGGGGTCCTATCCACCGTGGTGGGCTCCGAGCAGGTTCTGGTAATGGAACAAGAAGTGAAAACCCTGTTGGAGAAAGGGGCCATATAACATGTACCTCCCTCCAGCAGGGAAACTGGGTTTTACAGTCGGTATTTCATCGTTCCAAAGAAGGATGGGGGGTTGCGTAAATCGACATCTCTCTGTCCACTCTGGTTGATGCAATGGTACAGACTTGGCTGATGCTATGTTTGTATGCTTTTCCCCCGATCGCTCTGCTCCCGGGAGTTCTGGAGAGAGTTCGCAGGGACCATGTACGCCTACTCCTTATAGCCCCTCGGTGGCCGGGCCGAGTATGGTTCCCTGATCTAGTTTCTCTCCTCGACAGGCCTCCACTGGAGCTACCTGTCAAGAGTGACCTTCTGTCCCAAGCAGGGGGCTCAATTGTTCACCCCCAACCAGAACTGTGGAACCTGTGAGCTTGGCCTCTGAGGGGGCCCAGCTCACAGGAACTGGTCTCTCAACTGAGGGTGTGAAGACCATTCTACACCCCAGAGCTCCCTCCACAAGGAAACTTTATGTCCTGAAGTGGAGAGTCTTCACTTCTTGGTGTAGTGACCGGCAGTTGGACCCAGTTAACTGCCCGGTTGGTACAGTGCTGGAGTTCCTACAGGAGTGGTTCACTTTAAAGGTTTATGTGGCAACCATAGGTGCTTACCACATTCCTTTAGGTGGAATGTCTGGGTAAAGACCACTTGGTATCTCATTTCCTCTGTGGTACTCTGAGGCTGAGGCCTGCAGCTCGTACCAGGGTGCCGACGTGGGATCTGGCCATTGTCGTTCAAGGCCTTTCCTAGGCTCCCTTTGAGCCTTTGGAGGTGGTTCCAGCTAGGTTTCTTACTTTGAAAGCTCTGTTCCGCCTCGCCATCTCATCTCTTAAAGGAATAGGAGATGTACAGGCATTGTCGGTTGCACCCTTGTGCTTGGAATGTGCGCCTGGTATAGTTAAAGCATTCCTTTACCCTAGACCAGGCTATATTCCCAAGGTCACGACTAATGTGGCTAGATCAATTTTACTCCAGGCCTTCCGTCCTCCTCCTTTTCAAAACTCAGACCAGGAAAATAACAACTTGCTATGCCCAATTAGGGCGCTGGATGCCTATGTCCACAGAGCTGCCCTGTGGCGTAAAGCTGAACAACTGTTTGTATGTTTTGGGCCCCCTAGCAAAGGGTCCCCTGCATCTAAGCAGAGAATGAGCAAGTGGGTGGTTGAGGCTATCTCACTTGCTTATGAGTCGCCCGGACAGCCTTCACCTATGGCTGTCCGGTCCCACTCTACTAGGAGTATGGCGGCCTCTAGGGCCCTTATGTCAGGAGTGGCCCTCCAGGACCTTTGTGATGCGGCAGGGTGGTCCTCACCGCACACATTCGTCAGGTTTTACTCTTTGGAGTTGGACTCTACACCGGGGTCTCGAGTGCTCTCATCCTAGTGCTGTGCGCATGATTTCACACAGGACAGGAAATTCTCGCTATGGTGGAGTTGGTATAGATGTTCCTTTAGCGTCAATCAACGCAGCGCGAGTTCCCTTGAAAGGGAACGCCTCGTTTACGACTGTAACCTCGGTTCGCTGAAGAGGGAACGAGACGCTGGGTCACCTACCATATCTTCTACGTGCCTGAAAGCGATTTGCTCAGACCTTACGAAGCTAGCGCTGCTTTGTTTGGAGAGGCTTTATAGTTTCCTAGTTCGTGACGTCACCCGCCTCTGACGTTCCGCCACACCATTGGACTGATTTCACATGTGCTTCAAGATGTCATCACGCAAAGCATTCCCTTAGTGTCAATCGACGCAGCGTCTCATTCCCTCTTCAGGGATCCGAGGTTACAGTTGTAACCAAGGCGTTTTCTAGTGATTGTATTTAGGTATCCCATCTGCAATTATCTAAAAGCAAATGGAAAATCCTATTGGCATATTGGCATTTATATTAATATAGTACACAGGAAAAATAAGATGACTTAACACACTGTGCAATGTGACATACACAGGAAAAGGATATATATCAACTGAACTTGCATCACCTCATCTCATTGGACATTTCATATTGAAACAACATAGACCTTAGTCAGGGTAGGTGCCATATTGAATTTTATGTAAATGAAAAAAGGCTGTAAGAGATAGACTTACAGTCTTTACAATGGCTTGCACTTTATAAAGGTCAAAGATCACATGTACATATTCAAAACTCACAACTTTCAAAACTGTTTGATGGAGTGTTTGTCTACTGAAAGTCTTTTGGAAAAGTGTAAAACAATTGGAAACAGTACAATCCAATAAACACACTGTATTTCTATCCCTTAGCCTTTAAATTCCTGTCAAAAATGTAATATGTTGCTGCCCTGACTAAGGTCTATTGAGCACTTTCTCCGACACCCTGTCAGTGGAAAATGGGCATGAAAGACATTTATAGCACACTGTCTGAATGGTTAAATGTTTAGAAAATCTGCATTAAACCCATTATAAAAGCCATCCAAGACACAGTCAATAGTAATGGAGTGAATTAGACATTCATCCAGTAGAGCAGGTTTCTATCATCCTCTTTGAAATTTCTCATTTCCGTCACTGCAAATATACGGCGGTCATTCTCAAAGTTTCCTTCCTCTGAGATATAGCATCAAGTTTCATATTAATCACAGCAAGACAGATTCAAACCCACTGAGATGGAAATTGAATCTAGAAAATTGACTTGTTTTCTTCAAATCAACCCACATTATTTAAATAGAAACCATATTTGAATGGTGAGCAGAATCACTTGCTGTTTGGTAACTGACCTGAGTTCCTCTCATGGAATCGTTATCCAGTTTTGTAAGAAGAAGCTCCCTGTAAATCTCCAACAACTGACTTCATTTATCATCTCATTAAAACCAAGCCACTTTTTGAATGATAAAATCAGCTCATTGCTTGAGGATTCATAATAAAATTCAATATAACAGTTGTTTATTTGCCCGGAATTCTGGTAATCAGTTTAAAGTTACAGGATCGTTAAGCTCAGATCAATTTAAATTATGATTCTGTTGTCTAATCTGTGCTATATCTGCACATCCCTATTTCAAATTTTTGATAGACTTTTGGAAATGTGGGTTTTATTGTTTGCACATTTAATCATTGTCCATTGGTTATGAGGAAAATTGTAGCACGACTAAGCAGGACAAGCAGAAGGGATGTTTTAGAGATCATTTTCATCCATTTCCCATTACTGGATATGGAATATTTTAGGAAAGTCAAGATGAGGGGTATAACTGGATAATGTGTAACATGTTAAATCTGGCTGCTTCTCATCAGCTTGACATAAATTCAGCTTAAAGATGGATACGCAGAGTCCTTTCTAAATTATAAGTAAAGAAGCATGTTTTTGTAGAGATAAGCTGTTTGAAACATGCATGTGTGTATATGTGGTTTCCTTGCCATTAGTTTATTTGAGTTGATCCTGACTGCAGTTGATCCAAAGAGCACCGTCTTGAAGTGTTCAAAAGTCACTGAGCTCTTACATGCAATGGAAAGAAAACCAAGGCCAAGATGTGTCGTAAACCCACTTATTAAGACCAAAAAAAGTTCAGCCCAAAACAATACAGTGTCCAGAAGTGTGTGCATAACTAATGTGCTAAAAAATAACTTCTAAATGATGGACAGTCATTCCAAGATAAGAAATAAGAAACGGCCCTTCTGTGCAGACTTGTAAGAATCCATAACCTTGAGATAATTCCAAAATGAACACAGTTCATTAAGAAATAATTCCAGTGTCCAGTTGTATCAAACAAATATTTTCATGTGGAAGGTATGAGGCCAACGAGAAGGTTCATTGGGTGTATAAGAGTCCATGTAGGGATATTATTTGTTCAAGTTTTGGAGTTATCGAGTTTTGTTTGGTAGGGGTACTAAAGATTCAAACTTTCAATGTGCTGACTTGCTGTCATTCAGTGTTGGTGAAGCTAGGCTAGTTTTAAACAGGGGCGTTTCCTCTGAGGAGACAATGGAAGCAAAAAAAAAAAAAAGAAAAAAAAAAGAAAATAATCCATATCACAAAAATAAAACAATGCAAATATTATAAAATGTGATGGTAAAAAGTTTATAAATCACTAGTTTTTTAAAGTGACACTGTCCAACGGCGACACCAGCAGGTAATGTTACAGCAGGAGTCCGCGTGTGGAATATGGATTAACGGTTTTGATGACATTATTCTGCACTTCAGCTTCTTATCAGATTTTCTGTCCAATCAAAATGCTCTCTAGAATTTGAAGCAGCCCACCCCTTTAACTATAAATAGACGCAGTGGCTGAATTTGGTCACTTCTTCACACAATTACTATTTTCTGTTTGGTGAATTGCACATACATAGTGCACTATATAGGGGATAGGAAATTATTCAGACAGTGTAAATATGATTTCCATTGGGATGAATGAAGTCTGGTTTTGCGTTAGTGTCACACAAACCACCACAGCACAAATTCAAGTCCAAAGACACGATAACAAAGAGCAAAGAGTCGGCACAGACCACAAAACGTATCGGACTGAATTATTGAATTATACACAGAATGCTATATTTTAAAGCAATGGAGGAGATAATGTGGAGAACTAGATAGACAGACTCAGAATTAGACACAGCATTGACCACTAGAAGAGACGCCACACACCAACATAAATGGCACACACTACATATCCTCAGCATGATTATGATCACTGTTTTGCTTTAGTAACAGTTTCATAATAATTTCTGTGAAATAATATGAAGAAGAATGAAGTTGGGCCCCTTCAAATTATAAATCATACATAGATATGTTCTCTAATGGCTTTGTCAAAAACGATAAAGCTAGCTAAATTAGAGTTCAATAGTGTTAAGGCTATTTTGAGGCTGTTTTGTGAAACTTCCTTCGCTCACCCCCCTCCCTCCATCTGAGAACACAGCAAGCAACTTAACTGCTGGTCATTAACAAATGAAAGGTCTTCACACCTGACAGACATCAGTCCTCACAGTCAGCCGTTTTTCAGCTGTTTATGTCCATGACATTTCATGGATTACTGTATATGTCCATGTATGCCAAGTATCTGGGTATTTCTGGAAATGTACTGTTCTGTGTAACTTGGCTCGGATATTTTCCACATACATCCGGCAAATCTGAAATTACACAGCAGTTTACCATGGCAACTTTTAATACAGCGTTCCCTGGTGCAACATGCGGCACCCATGTCAGTGGCCAAGACGTATGCTGTCTGCACAGGTAAAGGTCTGTGGCAATTTAAGGTCCTTTGTTTTGGCCTTTGCAATGCACTGGCCACCTTTGAGTGCTTAATAAAGAGAGTACTGGAAGGCATTCCATGGCATCAGTGTCTGGTGTTTTGGTCGACATACTGGCACATGGGAGCTCATTCCATTCGGCAATCACAGCCCTGAGAGCAGAGCTGGAGAGAATCAGAGAAGCAGGCCTGAAACTACACCCCAATAAATGCTGGTTGTTGAGCAGAGAGGTGACATTATTGGGGCATCAGATAGTCAGTGAGGGGATTGACTCAAGATTAAAGCCATACGGGAGTGGCCTATCCAGACGAATCATAAAGAGTTGAAAAGCTTTTTGGGTTTGGCATTCTGTTACAGGAGGTTTGTATGGAGTTTCTCCTGTATCGCTGTCCCTGTAACGTGCTCCAGTAACCAAGTTAGAGTCAGGATCTAGATGCTGATAAAAATGATGTTTAATGGCTCAAAACAGCAATTCATGACTTGAGCGTAGAACACATGACACAGAGCGTAGAGCTTCACACATAGCAATGAACCATGAAGGGCACGTTCACATGAACATTAGAACAAACTAACATTCAAACAATAATCCGAACAGGTAAGAAAGAACACCATGGTTAAATAACAGGACTAATTAGATAACACTGTACACCTGAGTGAGTGAGTCTAATTAGCAAACAAAACTACAAAGACCATGAACAGAACTACAAAAGGAACATGAACTGACAATTTTCACAATAAGAGACATGACAAAGCACAGGTTCCTTACAGTCCCCTTATACAAGCTCCTGCAGAAGGATCAGGGATTTGTCTGGTCGGAGTGGTGTCAAAATGCTTTTCAATACTACAAGCCCTCAAACAAGCCCTGATGAGCGTGCCCATTCTGGCACCCCCAGACCCCCTCCTACTCTATATACTGGATACAGATGCAAGTAGGGAGGGGGTATGCAGTCCTGTCCCAAGTGTGGCCAGAGGGAGAGAATGTAGTAGCCTATTTAGTAGCCTGCTCATATTGGGTAGGGAAATCAGGACCCCTGTGAAATTGGCCTTTGGTCAGCCCCCAGATGCCCCGCCTGTTTCTGCAGAGATAAGCTAGACAGTTCCAGGACTGATTAGACTTGCGCCAGGAGGCAGTTGATGACTACAGGGATGCGACAAAAAAAAAGGGCTTATGACCTGTATGCCCGAGGGCTCCACTTTGGTGTT
This sequence comes from Leuciscus idus, assembly GCA_021554675.1. Lineage (NCBI taxonomy): Eukaryota > Metazoa > Chordata > Actinopteri > Cypriniformes > Leuciscidae > Leuciscus > Leuciscus idus. The sequence goes on along the minus strand of CM038638.1, from coordinate 17,212,498 downwards.
GGGGACCTCATTTGGGTTTACAGTCCAGTTAGGAAGAGAGAAAGGTGCCCCAAGTTTGGACTGCCACTTTGGGCCATGCCCAATATTGGAGAAGCTGGGGGAGGTTGTGTATCGAGTGCAGTTGCCACAAAGTGGTACTGCATCGTGATAAGCTGACACATTACAGAGTCTCTGCAACACTGCAGGTTGGCACAGTACAGCCTTCAGAATGAGACGTTAAACTCAGGTCCTGACTCTCTGTGGTCATAAAAAATCACAGGATGTGTAACCCCAAATTTTTCCATTGGCCTCTGTCCATCATTAGGGCCAATAAGCTGGTGTGTCGTGGTCTTTCTGGCGCAATATGGCTGCTGCACATTGGTAGTGGTTGAGGAGATTCCCCCTTCCATATGTAAAGTGCTTTGAGTGCAGAGAAAAGCGCTATATAAATGTAATGAATTATTATTATTACTATTACTTTCTTCACATGTTGCTGAGTCTTCAAGGGGTTCAGAAGGGGTAATCAAACCAGCCGATACAGCCACTAGTGGCCAGCATGTTACATCATTATCTGACATCCCTCAGAGTGATTGTTCCTAAAACTCAGAGGAATCCGTATATGATGGCCAAAATCATACTCCTCTCAGGGTACGTCCAAGGAGGAGAACCCCAGTCAGATTTAGAGACTTTGTCCTAGAGGTCAATGACTTCAGTGGGAGGAGGGTAGTGTAACGTGTTCAAAATATTTATGTTGTTGTAGTTAAGGATATGTTTAAATTTAACATTGTAATTGTATTAATTTTGCATTGGAGAACTGCCATTAAATGTTCAAGTTGAGTATGGGGAGGCTTTACTTCCTGTGTGGGGGAGTGAGGAGGAACAGGGAGAAGGAGAGCAGAAGAGTATCTGCTGGTTCAAGTGTGTCTCTGAATAAGTCGGGTTGTGTGTGGTGTGGGCTGTTGTCGACAACAGCCTTTGATAAATATCACTTTGCAGCAAAACACCTCGTCCTTCTCTTGTGAAGACTACAGTATTTTATGGCTCTCATTTAACAATGAGGGTTTTTTAATTAATTTGAATTTAAATTAGGGGGACAATCAAATTTGAAAAAATCTATTTACTAGAATGAATCAGATGATAACAAAGAAAACAAAACCTAAAATAGACACAAACAAAATGTAAAGGGATTTGAAATGATAAATAATTTGTTTAAATCTTTTCATTTACATGAATCGATCAAACAAACCAATTCACTAGAATGATTTAGACCTTCCAACTTTAAATACAATGTAGGAGAGATAACAATTTAAGATGAACTGATTCACTTTAATGAATCAGGCTAATAACATAATGCAGCCTTAATATAAAACATTTAATGTGTAGGGAATTGCATTGTTTAAAAAGTCATCACTATCACACTACTGAAAAATGTAGTTAAGTTAGAGACATTGCTACTTTTATTTATTTACTTTCCACTGCTGTCCATGATATGACAGCCACTGTCCAATTATTTTACATCCAGGTTTTTTTTCCACATAAATAAACTCACTTGATACTCAGTTTTGCTCTGTCAACATTGTTTTTCTAAAAGATTATGTAAAATAAATAAATAAATAAAACTAATTTCCAATTCCTCTATGACAACTTTTTATGACACTACTCGAATACAACACACAGCTTTATTAACACAGATGAGGGAGGCGGTTTGGATGGGACATACTTTGCTGACGGAATCTCATCCGGCTTGACATATAAGCAGTTCCAGTCATATTCCGTCACTCTGTTTCCTTAAACTGGCATTCGTGGAACCGAGTCTCCGCTTATTCAGACTGAGGAGACAAGAGGAGCGTGTGAGGAGCTGAGACACTAAAACTCCAGAGATGTCAGGCTTAAGGCAAAACAGCAGCTCTCAGCTATATTTCACCTGTCCTTTGAACCATCTGGTACTTCAATACAACATGGAATCTAATCCTTTTATCAAGAAATTTTAAATATCTAAAAGCTCATTAGCAGACTGCCATTTAATCATTAGCATATTTTTCATTCTGGTTCTAAATAATTAAACATGACATGCAGTATATATATAGCTGCATGCAGAAACAAGAAAAAAACATGCATTTCCCCCAACCATTTGTTTTGTATTGTATTGCTTTTTCGTTGATTGATTGATTGATTGATTGATTGATTGATTGATTGTTTGGGGTTATATGTTTGCCTATTTGTTTGTAGGCCTATATTTTATCACACATTATATTATATATGTATGCACAAATATGTGTATTTACTGTATTTATTTCTTTATTCCTTCCTTTTGAGATTTTATTCTAAAAAATATAAAAAATATAATTTCCATCACTGTCGTTTCCATCAAAGAATGTGAACACAATACTAAATTTAAGAAGGGTGGAAATTACATTATGGAATGACTTTTCATTACTTTAATGATGCATGCATGTCCATTGCTGGACATTATTAGTGGACCTTTTTAAAAAACAAAATATTATTATTAAATAATGAAGTTTGTTTTAAGAGCATGTTTTACTTTAACCACAGGGCCAACAATGTCCATAGTTGAAGAAACATCTTAGTGTAAAAAAATTTATAAAAATCTTTATAATGGGATATTGCAATATGTTTGTCGAAATACACAGTGGGTGGCAATACAGTAATAATCAGCTTCACAGTATGTTTATTTACATGCTGTGATAAGTGTGGATATTTGAGTGACTCAGAACATTTGTCCACTTTTAGTGCTCTGACGAGCAATTATTAAAAGTTCAACACCTCCATGATTCATGAGTTCTAAAACAAAAACCCTGTAGTGCTCATAATGCTTCATTTACTGGCATCTCATACTAAATTATATCCAACACTGAATAAAAACAAACCACAACAAAATGATTGGGAGGGGCAATTCACTCCTTCCTATACATCAAGGCCACCGTCACTCATGGCAAGAGAAACGGCACTGCGAACGATGTCTGATGCGACAACAGACTTCAAACAAACTTAGAAGTGCTGGATGAAACCATCTGGATATCTGTTAGAAAACATTTAAGAGCTCCAAGACAGACCAATCATTCATTTGACACAATTTCTGGCACATAAATGCATTGAAGACTTGATTGTGCAGCCAGAACATTTTTTTTTTTTTTTTTTGAGCCAGAAATTGGAGATACAAGCCAAAGACAGTGAGAATTTCATGTTTAAGATGGAAGAAGCCCAGGGGTAAAAAAAAAGAAGAAAAAAAGAAGAGGTGGATTAGATATTGTTTGATGTTTTACTATTGGAAATCAGTAAAACACCATAGCAACATAGACAGCATTATGACATTGTCTTAGATATTAAAGTGCATTTGTAAACACTGTAAGCAAGCTGTAGAGCTGCTTGGAGACATGAATACATTTGCAGTAGGCTACCTCAGGAAATTCTTAGGTATGAACAAGTATTTGAGATTGTAAAGAGATCTCTAAATGGATGTTATTATTACTTGGTGTATTGCAGTTAGTGGAACAAGAGCTATGTCGGTATAGTACTGTCTCTTAATCTGTCCTTGAAAAATGTGTTGTTCACTCATGTGCAGTGGCTTGTTTGTGTAGTGTTAGAAAGGTCTTGGTATAAGTAGAGGATTATTAGTCTGCAGCCCTTTTTGTCATTAGCACCAGCCTGTGGGACAGTGAATTATGGGAAAAACACTTCCTCGGGGACACATTAGCTATCTAATAGGTGAAGAGTGTAAATCGATACCTGCTATGACCTAAAACCTGCTCTTCTGAATAAATAATAAAAAATTCAATAAAAAAATAATAATATATACATTTACTCAAAAGGAAGAAAAAAAAAATTTGCAGAACTATCTTTTGTTTGTTTACTCTTTTATAGCTCAAGAAACTTATTGGAGTTTTCGGGTATGTTTCTTTGAAGTATTGACTTGGTCTCAGATGTTCCTCATAAAATTGCTTTGGATAAATCAAAACGACTGCTTGTTAAGTCGTGACGTTATGAATACTGTTTGTGTATCCAAGCCTCTATTCCTTTCAATACCATCTCAAGAGTTCTTTATGAGCACTGCTTTTTCAAATCACACATTTAAGGTAAGCTTTTGAAAACGCACACTACAGTCTCTGGGCTCACAACGTCCCAGACAGTATTTTAACAATTAATAAAAGATGAATCACTGTCTGGCTAACTGAGATTTTACTATGGAGATAAAGGTTCAGTACTCAAGTGTTTGTACTTAAAAATGGGGACACGTGACATTACCAAATGAGGGGGGAAACTGTTAAGATATAAATAAAAATAAATAAAATAAAAAAACATCTTATTTAGCACTTTTTCACACTGTATCACTGCTTTGAGAATTCCAATTTCCAATTCCCAATTTCCAATTCCAATTTTGTCCAATCACTTTTTTTGTTTGGTTACACTTCATTGTAATAGTCAATTTTTAGACATTCTATTAACTATAAGTAACTTTGCAACTACATGTCAACTTGTGACGCACATAATGTGCCGAGTCACATGATTTCCTGAGTCACGTGATGTTTTGAGTCACATGATGTTCTGGGGCACATGGCTTAAGAGAGTTTGATGATGGCAGGTTCAGTGAACTGGGTGCCAGCCGCCAACCAAATCCAAAAGAAGAAGAAGGTTCAGTGAAATGTCTTGTGCAGTGGAAAGATGTGGGAAGTTAATAACTGCATATCTCCAAAAGATGTGAGGTGAGGTTTTTTTTTATATATATATATATATATTCTTATATTGGGTTTGCCAGTTGAGTGTCTATGAGACTGTGTAAATGTTGTTTGAAGTGTTGAAAGAACTCTTTCTGAACTGCACAGTGAACTGGTTTGCTTAATGCTGGTTTGAATGAACTTAATGATTCTGAAACGCTCATACAGACTCTGTGCATACAGACTCTGATGTATAAACTACTATGCTGGATTGTGAACTCCGTCAAGAATAAAAAAATAAAAAAGTGGACTATCAAAATAAAATGTTACCTTTTTTTCTGGTGGAGGGGTATGTGGAAGCTGTGGAAGCTATGGAAGCTTGTTTCCGCCACATAATAAAACATTTTAAAAGATAATTGTGAATTTTTTTTCTCACAATTGAGAGTTTACATCAGAATTGCGAGATATAAAGACAGAATTGCGTGTCTCAGGATTGTATATTTCACAATTGCGTGTTATAAAGTCAGTATTGTGAGATATAAACATGCAATTTTGAGAAAAAAAGCCAGAATTGCAAGTTTATTTCTTGCAATTGCGACTTTATATCATGCAATTCTGAGATAAAATGTAAACTCGCAATTGTGAGAAAGTCGCAACAACCTTTTTTTATTTTGTATTCTGTGGCAGAAACAAGCTAGGAAGCTGTGTCTGCTGGTGACTGTATAAAATAGTAATAATAGCTATTTTATGTTTGCTCTAGCCTGTTCAATTTCATTTTAGTTGTGAGGTGTCCTTTGTTTGTCCTTTGTTTTATGAGGCCTGTTTCACTCAACACCATGTCTATTTTTGACACACATTGCATGCTGAACTCTGTGAATGTAGTGAAAATGATTCATAAAAATAACTTATGCTTTTATGAAGTTACAAAAGTACTAGAGGAAACTTCTTATTCATTGTTTGGGGGAAAAAAAGAAACCCATCTATGTTATGCTTGATTCAAGTTTCATGTGCAGTGACAGAGACACAAACATGACATGTTCAGTAAATATGACTGAATCCAGATGATTTAACAGGTTATCTGAATTTGGGATTAGGATCATGTTCCATGTTGATTAATAATTATAATTGCATTATTTATATGGATGTAATGTAAATTAGATTTCGCGTGATGTTGATCTCACTGCTTTAAAAACTGTCTCTTATCCTGGCTGATAGCCAAGACATCAAAAATGATTAAGTATTTGTTCTAAGCCATAGTCATTACTGCATCTTTTGGTCATAGTGCATAGTATAGGAAACATGCTGCAATATGTTCACAGCATCAGCAGTTTCATCAAGTTTTCAGGGTAGAAAATGAATAACCAAATCCAAGCTTCCAACATGACACATTCAATTTATGAATAAACAGAGATGCCCCAGGTCAGGATTGAGTCAGTCTTCTGGAGAAGCTGTAAACATTGTAATTTATCTAAAATATATATTTTGTCCCAAGCTCCCAAATTGCCTGCAGTTGTGGGTTTAGAATTGACAGTTTAATGACCAAGCACATTCAGTAAGGCCCTAAACACCACACAGCTACACTGAGAAAGCATGGTTTGTTTGGGATGTTTCATGACCATTCTGAGGGACAAAAGATCATGTGACCAACAGTAATCCAAGGAGACATCATTTACTCAATTCCATAACAGCTCACTAGCATGGATTTTTCTTGAGTGCTTAGAAATGTGCTGTGTGGATGAACAAGCCCCTGTTACAATGTGTATGTGAGTGACTGACTGACTGACTGAGCTGGGCTGCATTGCACTGCACATGTGCGGTGTTAACCTCGTAAACTAAATTACTAATAAAAATGTTAGTTTACAAAGTTGTTTTTTTTGTCGTTTTTTTTTTTTGCCAACCATGAAGCCAAAAATGTGATGATTGTAATTATGCATGTTTAATTCAATTTAAACTTGACGTAATTGTGGGGATTAATAGTTTTAAAAGTAGCTAAACATTAATATTGCTCTAACTGCTTTTTTGAAGAAGAAAAATACATAACGGCATGCTAAAATGCAGACCATGAGTAACTAAAGCATCAGTGAGTATTATAAAATATCCAAGAGCTCATGTTTTTACATTAACAAAACAAAAACGCTGTTGTTAAATGTCAATACATGTTTGTTTTCAACTAATAATTTAAAGCTTTTTGAGCGTTTTGGCCATTCGTTTACACAACAACTACAACAACACAACAACGGCGTTTTGGGTGCCTGAAAACACAAAGTTTTGAAAACGGTTTCAAAGTGCAAGTTTTTGAAAATGGTCTCCATATAAACAACAAAAACATGAAGCTCTGAAGACGATGACATCATGCACATGCGTATTACATGTTCATCTATAGAGTTTCCTTGCCATCTAATGGCCAGGCAGTAGCTTACAGGGTTTTTATTCGTTTTGCGTGGATCCGTGTGAATGGGGATCGTTTTGACAATGTCTGTACGCAGAAAACTCGAAGGAAAAACTTCTCTGTTTTTAAGTATATCGTTGTCGTGTAAACGTACCCTTAAACACAACATTGGTGTCACACTTGGTTGCAGCAATGATGAGATCTAATTGCAGGCAGTAAAGTTGAAAACTAACAAATTAAAAAACACTCGAGGCAAAACTGTAACTAATGATGTGAACAGACAAAGAACTGAAATAAACACAGAGCTTAGACACACACACACACACACACACACACACACACACACACAAAAAACAATCAATGAAATAAAAATAAAAAAACAGGTGGTAATGATAATCAAATCAATAAGAAACCATAGAAACTAACTGAAGCACAGGAAACTGAACTAAAACACGTATCAAACCCACCCAAAACAGAAACAAACACAGATTACCCATAACAATTGTCTGTTTTTGCAAAATTTTGCCAACAAAAAATATTAACAGTAAAGCCAGAGCAGAAATGTTGTGCATTTAGCAACACACCGCGGTGTTTCATTTCTGAATCCGTGTTTTGAACGAATTGGGTGAACCAATGATGCAATGAATAACTCAATGACTAACTCATTTAGACATTTCCCAGCACCTACTGGCAGTTTTAGTTGATTATTTAGAGTATAATTTCATTAAATATATAGGCGCAAAAAATGATCTGTCAATTCAGATGCTGCTTCTGAAAACAAAACATGGCTATTGTTGGCATAAATGTTTATGTGTGATAAGTTCTACCTTGAATCAAATAAAATATGTATTTCTAAAGATACTTTTTGTAATAATTTTTTTTTATGCTTTTCTCATTTAAGACGATAATGACTTTAATTGATATTTTGGGGGTTATTTTTCAGCCAAAATTGATGTCTGATTAATTAGATCAATTAAACAGCATATCATGTAATTATTATTATAAAAAAAAAAAAAATTATATATTTTTTTTTTATATATATAATCACTTGACAGCCCTTAAACATGCCAAAAACTGAAACAAACAAACTAATATGCATTCTCCAAACATATGGGAATGAACAGTGAGGCCCCATTCTTGACAGTCGTGTATGATAAGTATATCCTTGTTATTCTGCATCATGTCACCCAAATAACCAGTAGCAGAGTCACGTAGATCAAGCCAGTGCCAGCACAGGATGAGACTCAAGTGTGGACATCCACCCCAGGGAACAGCTGTCTTCCTTCCAACAACAAGAAATATAACAATTCATTGACCAGTACAGAGATGTCTTCTCTGAGACTAACCTGGCGATAGCAAAGTAATCCATCATGATATAATAACCCCACCAGGAATGATTGTAAAGCCCGATCTGGTGCCAGAGGCTCAGAGACGCTATTAAGGAGGAAGTTGAGAGGAAGAAAAATCTAGGAGTCTTTGAGGAATAGCAAAGCGCTTGGTCCAGACACATTGTTGTCTGCTTCCAAAACCCAATGGCACCTTCAGGTCCCGTGAACATTTCCAGCAACACAATTACGTTTCAGCCTGAGACCGTTACTCCTATTCTGAGTGGATGAGCTCATCTGGTGTCTGAGTACGTCCAACTTTATTTCTGTTTTTAGGCTAAACGAACGACAGGTGCCTTTTTCTTTCAGCTGAAGAGAAGACTTTCCCCAGGTCACCAACAGGATACTGGAAGTTTCATGTCTGGTTTATTTGGGTCATCACCAGTGACATTTCAAACAAACTGTATTTGACTGTCTACATGCCATCCACAGATGGAACAGCTTCTCTGGAAGGTGCTAGAAAAGTTAAGGAGGAATGTTCTCAGTCACAACTAGTCATATCCAAGCAAACTACTCTGAATTCCCAATTGACTGTGGCAGATACATTTTCTCTGATTGTCGGGAAATTACCATGGCTAATATTACCATTGTGAAGTTAGGGCCTAAGTGTACTTGGGTCAATGCCAAATTAGATTGTCCATAAGGAAAAGGAACTTGAAATAAAAAAAAAAAAAAAATAATAATAATGATTTGGGATCATTAAAATAATCATATATGGAACATGCCAAAAAATTTTTTTATCTAAACACAACTTGTTATCGGCATAAAGTGATGCATTTTGTTGACATGCAACAAAATGGGTGGAAATGGGAAGCTTCTTAGGTGTTTGTAAATCCTTGAAGATAGATATTTTTCTCATAACCCAGAAATCTCAAAGGACATCTCACTAAGGGCTACTAGCTGCCTCAGGCAGAACTCATGAATATCTTTTAACCCCACAAACTTTGTCAAATCCAGTGACTATACTGTATATTTTGCTCAGAAATGCTCTAACCCTCATATGTCCCTTTTGACTGAAAAAACAACAACTGTACTTTTAAAAGAGATCAAACTGTACCTGAATTTCACCAGCCCTTGCTATTCCGTTGTACAATACACATCATATAATGTATAGTCATGACATGAGGTGATTGCACATTCACTATGAACTGCTGCAATTCGCTCATCATAAAGACATTTAACTTCACAGTTTTCTATTTTCTTTTTTTATCTATTTTTCCCTCCTTGAACTGCCACCTTAACGTGGTGGAGGGGTTTGAGTACCCGAATGGCCCTAGGAGCTATGTTGTCCAGGACTATATGCCCCTGGTAGGGTCTCCCAAGGCAAACAGGTCCTAGGCGACGGGTCAGACTAAGAGTGGTTCAAAAAGCCCTTTATGAGTACTATTAAATCGAGGACCGTGACGTCGCCCGGTATGGCGCAGCCGGGGCACCATCCTGGAGCCAGGCCCGGGGATGGGGCTCGTATGCGAGCGCCTGGTGGCCGGGCCTCCCCCCACGGGGTCCGGCCGGGCTCAGTGGGGCCGCCTTCCCGTGGGCTCACCACCTACAGGAGGGACCGTAAGGGGTCGGTGCTGAGAGAATCGGGCGGCAGTCGAAGGCGGGGGCCTCGACAACCCGATCCCTGGACACGGAAACTAGCTCTAGGGACGTGGAACGTCACCTCGCTGGTGGGGAAGGAGCCTGAGATTGTGCGTGAGATTGAGAGGTTCCAACTAGAGATAGTCGGGATCACCTCTACGCACGGCTTGGGCTCTGGAACCACACTCCTTGAGAGAGGATGGACTCTTCACCACTCTGGAGTTGCCCATGCTGAGAGGCGGCGGGCTGGTGTGGGTTGGAGTTTACCCCGGTGAACGAGAGGGTCGTTTCCCTGCACCTAGGTCTCTCACTGTCGTGTGTGCCTACGGGCCAAACGGCAGTGCAGAGTACCCGGCCTTCTTGGAGTCTCTGGGAGGGGTGCTGGAAAGTGCTCCGACTGGGGACTCCGTCGTTCTACTGGGGGACTTCAACGTCCATGTGGGCAACGACAGTGACACCTGGAGGGGCGTGATTGGGAGGAACGGCCCCCCTGATCTGAACCCGAGCGGTGTTCAGCTATTGGACTTCTGTGCTAGTTACAGGACTTCTGTGCTAGTTACAGTTTGTCCATAACGGACACCATGTTCAAGCATAAGGGTGTCCATCACTGCACGTGGCACCAGGACACCCTAGGCCGTAGGTCGATGATCGACTTTGTGGTCGTTTCATCTGACCTGCGGCCTTTGTCTTGTACACTCGGGTAAAGAAAGGGGCGGAGCTGTCAACTGTTGGATCCGATGGCGGGGGAGGAAGCTGGACAGACTCGGCAGACCCAAGCGTACTGTAAGGGTCTGCTGGGAATGTTTGGCCGAGTCTCCTGTCAGAGAGATCTTCAACACCCACCTCCGGCGGAGCTTCGACCGGATCCCGAGGGAGGCTGGAGATATTGAGTCCGAGTGGACCATGTTCTCCACATCCATTGTCGAAGCGGCCGTTGGAGCTGTGGCCGTAAGGTCTCCGGTGCCTGTCGAGGCGGCAATCCCCGAACCCGGTGGTGGACACCGGAAGTAAAGGATGCCGTCAAGCTGAAGAAGGAGTCCTATCGGGCCTGGTTGGCTTGTGGGACTCCTGAGGCAGCTGACGGGTACTGGCAGGCCAAGGAAACTGCAGCCTGGGTGGTTGTGGAGGCAAAAACTCGGACCTGGGAGGAGTTCGGTGAGGCCATGGAGAAGGACTATCGGCTGGCCTCGAAGAGATTCTGGCAAACCGTCTGGTGCCTCAGGAGAGGGATGCAGTGCCATACCAACGCTGTCTACAGTGGAGGTGGGCAGCTGTTGACCTCAACTGGGGATGTCGTTGGACGGTGGAAGGAATACTTTGAGGATCTCCTCAATCCCGCCGTCACGTCTTCCATTGAGGAAGCAGAGGCTGAGGGCTCAGAGGTGGACTTGTCCATCACCCAAGCTGAAGTCACCGAGGTAGTCAAGAAACTCCTCGGTGGCAAGGCACCGGGGGTGGATGAGATCCGCCCTGAGTACCTCAAATCTCTGGATGTTGTGGGGCTGTCTTGGCTGACACACCTCTGCAGCATCGCGTGGCGGTCGGGGACAGTGCCTCTGGGATGGCAGACCGGGGTGGTGGTCCCTCTTTTTAAGAAGGGGGACCGGAGGGTGTATTCCAACTACAGGGGGATCACACTTCTCAGCCTCCCTGGGAAAGTCTATGCCGGGGTACTGGAGAGGAGAATACGGCCGATAGTAGAACCTCGGATTCAGGAGGAACAGTGCGGTTTTTGTCCAGGCCGTGGAACACTGGACCAGCTCTATACCCTCTACAGGGTGCTGGAGGGTTCATGGGAGTTTGCCCAACCAATCCACATGTGCTTTGGATTTGGAGAAGGCATTCGACTGTATCCCTCGCGGCGGCCTGGGGAGGGTGCTCCGATAGTATGGGGTCCGGGGTCCTTTGCTAAGGGCTGTCCGGTCCCTGTACGACCGAAGCAGGAGCTTGGTTCGCATTGCCGACAGTAAGTCAGACTTCTTCCCGGTGCATGTTGGACTCCGGCAGGGCTGCCCTTTGTCGCCGGTTCTGTTCATAATTTTTATGGACAGAATTTCTAGGCGCAGCCAGGGGCCGGAGGGTGTCGGGTTTGGGGACAACATGATTTCGTCTCTGCTCTTTGCGGATGATGTTGTCGTGTTGGCCCCTTCAGACCAGGAACTTCAGCATGCACTGGGACGGTTTGCAGCCGAGTGTGAAGCGGCTGGGATGAGAATCAGCGCCTTCAAATCCGAGGCCATGGTCCTCAGTCGGAAAAGGGTGGCTTGCCCACTTCAGGTTGGTGGAGAGTTCCTGCCTCAAGTGGAGGAGTTTAAGTATCTTGGGGTTTTGTTCATGAGTGAGGGAAGGATGGAACAGGTGATTGACAGACGGATCGGTGCAGCTTCTGCAATAATGCGGTCGATGTCCCACTGGGAGGAGACCCCGGGGAAGACCTAGGACACGCTGGAGAGACTATGTCTCCCGGCTGGCCTGGGAACGCCTCGGTGTCCCCCCGGAAGAGCTGGAGGAAGTGTCTAGGGAGAGGGAAGTCTGGGCATCTTTGCTTAGACTGCTGCCCCCGCGACCCGGCCCCGGATAAGCAGAAGAAGATGGTATGGGGGTATGTATAATTATTATTTTTTATTTTTTATTTTTTATTAACTCTGTGCAAATGCAAAGTTACTAATTAAACCCTGCTGTAGTTTCTTCTCTCCTTTGCTTTGGAGGTAATGGAAGAAAGTCTTATAAAACCTTTAAATGTGATGCCAAAACAAATCAAGGTTTGACCCCCTTGCAAACACACAGCTCTTGTGTGTTCCACCTATTTTTGGTGATCTCACAAGAACAAAATAATGGGTGATGCAGTCTGGGTGTCCTGTACAATTCTCAATTATAACAAGCTACAGTTTCTGATCTGCTTTTCTTTGGAGTTAACAAGGCCACTATAAACTTCTAAAAACTTTAAATGTCAAACATTTCTTAAATGTTTCTTAAAGAAAATGGCAGTTTAAAAAGTAAATTTGACTAATTTTGATATTAAGATTTAACCCTTAAACCGTTTCACTAATCATTATTACATTACATCTATATCTAACATGCATGGATGATCTCTAACTGCCGCAATAGTATAAAACTCTCATATTCATGTTCTCAAAACTATTCACAAAACTACTATTTTCAACATCTTCAAGAGCAATATTTTGAATATATCTCTGTCAGGTTCTTAACCAAATCCAATATCCAATGACACTTGCACTATTATTTGATTGCGTTCAGTTCTTGCTCTGCAGTAAATTATTAAGCCATTTCAAGTTTTGCTAATGCTATATACTTGTGTATTTTTGTTTTGTTTTGTGCCTGCGGTAATTATGAGTGAAACATCACATTATCATTGTGTATCAGACATTGTCACCTTGAGTAATAAAGGTGAATTGTGCTAACTGAGTCATCAGAGATTCAAATATTATTGCACGAAAAAATATATACTTACACTATTACATATCTCGGGTCTCTAGGACCCTATACACTTTACAGAAAGAAAAAAAAAATAGAAAACAGACATTCTTTTATAATTGTTTTCTTGTTATATTATTTCTAGTGAATAGATTGAGGAATAATAAGAGTATACAATAAGAGAATAATGTATAACTTAAAAAAAAAAAAATAGTAATAATGAGGGGAAGGGTAGTGATTGACGTCCCGGGTCACTAAAGAAAGTAAAGTTACTAAGTGCAAGGTATGCACTTAAGGGTTAATGTATGACCCTTTTCTTTTTGCTGTATCATGACATTTTTACGGTGGCCGAAACGCGCTGCAACTGAAGAAAACACATGCGAATAGAAAAACACCTGCAAATTAAGAAAACATCTTCATCAGTTTCACAACACATGTGTGCTCCAAATACTCAAAACACAACCAAATACAGAAACGCGCTGCAAAAAGTTCAGAACACAACCAAATACAGAAATGCGCTGCAAAAGTTCACAACACAACCAAATACAGAAACGCGCTGCAAATAGGACAGAACACAACGGAAATGTTTCCGGGGAACCCAATAAGTGACGGACCCGGCAGGGGTCCTTAAAAGGGCAGACGGCAGAGCCCTTGAAGTGGGCACTTTGGAGGGAGCGGGGCACTTGTGTGCCATTATGTAGCTGTTTGGAACGGACTTGATGAAGGGAGCAACGAAAGCCAATGTAATTTCCTCATTATTTTCACCTGGGATGTTCCCATGACAACGCAGCACCGTCTCATATTTGGACCTCTTATATAGCCTACTGTCTATGATTTGGACCCTTCATTCTAACATTTCTTATGAAACTTATTTTAACATAACATGAATGTGTACAATGTAACTGATGTATATATTAATATCTTTCCCTCATGTTCTTTTTCTCTATCTTTTTTTCTTTAATTTATTTTAGTCTTCAGCTTGTTCTTTTCTGATTAGTATTCTTATGACATTGAACATATTATAAATACATTTTGTATATTGTAGGCTTTTGTATATGTCATAAACGTGTAATCTCTGTATGTTTTGCAACAAAAATAAAATAATAAATTAAAATAAATTAAAGTAGATCGCTGTAAGCACGTCCCAGTCGGGTCCGTCACTTATTGGCTTCCCCGGAAACATTTCCGTTGTGTTCTGTCCTATTTGCAGCGCGTTTCTGATTTGATTGTGTTGTGAACTTTTGCAGCGCATTTCTTTATTTGGTTGTGTTGTGAACTTTTGCAGTGCGTTTCTGTATTTGGTTGTGTTGTGAGTATTTGGAGCACACATGTGTTGTGAAACTGATGAAGATGTTTTCTTAATTTGCAGGTGTTTTTCTATTTGCATGTGTTTTCTTCAGTTGTAGCGCGTTGAGCTCTCTCGGCCACCGTACATTTTTGTATTGAAATTTTCTTGAATCTATGACAAGTCAGTCTTCTGTTAAGGTGATATACTTTTCATGTTTTTTCAAACACTTTTTATTTGTTTTTACTTTTTTTTACACATCAATGACAATGAATCATAGTTGCTACATGTTATTCTCAAGCGGCACTTTTATATTGGCATTCATCATCTCCACTGACAGATACAATAATAATCTGCAGTTCTATATGTTGTCTGCCTTTACACTATATCACCATAACCTCTTTCAATTTCCTCTTCAGACTCTGACAGCACAAAGCCAATATATTGTATAGCACAGAACAAACCCTTAACATCTTCCATGTTATTTTGTTCTATGAAAGAAATAATGAGTTCCCACAATCACCTACCACAGAGTCTCAGCTTCTAAGAGAGAACAAACGGAGATCTAACATGTTCACAACAACATATGAAACATAAACATGATACCATGAATATTAAATCAAATTCTGTGCCTATTCCAAATTCTTTAACACAACTGCACAAAACAAACAGCAAAGAGGCTAATTTTTGTATTAGGTGTGCTAATTTGTTTTATTTGCCAGGACAAAAAAAAAAAAAAAAAAAAAAAAAAAAAAAAAAAACATTATATATATATATATATATATAT
Organism: Leuciscus idus; assembly: GCA_021554675.1. Lineage (NCBI taxonomy): Eukaryota > Metazoa > Chordata > Actinopteri > Cypriniformes > Leuciscidae > Leuciscus > Leuciscus idus. The sequence goes on along the minus strand of CM038638.1, from coordinate 17,196,984 downwards.
ATATATATATATATATATATATATATATATATATATATATAATATATTACCCTCTTAAAAATATATTTCACCCAAACATGAAAGTTATTTCATCATTTCCTCAATGACTTACAACCATGGAACATAAAAGATGTTAAGCAGAATGAATGACAGCAAAGATGCAATAGATGTGAATGGTGACTGAGGCTGTCACATGTTCCACAGAAGAAAGAAATCATTGAGGTTTAGAATGGAAATTTCATTTTTGAGTGAACTCTCTGTATTTAAAGTAGATTTACATACATACTTTTTGTTGGTCTTAATGTAGTTTTATGTTTATGTAGTGTTCAAATAAATGTTCTTTTTAACTATCTGTGCTTTTCTTTTATTGTTCAAAGAATGCTAAAATACATATATATATATATATATATATATATATATATATATATATATATATATATATATATATATATATATATATATATATATATAATTTTTTTTTTTTTTTAATTCAACTTTTTGTTCATCAAAGAATTCTGAAAAAAGTATCAAATTTTTCCACAAATATATTAAGCAGCTGTTTATAATAATAAGAACTGTTTCTTGAGCGACAAATCAGAATGATTTCTGAAGGATCATGTGACACTGAAGACTGGAGTAATGATGCTGAAAATTCAGCATTATTGCATCACAATAATATATGACATTTTAAAATATATAAAAATTATATTAAAACTATTTTAAATTGTAATAATAATAATAATAATAATACTTTGCTATATTACTGTTTTACAGTGTTTCTGATCAAATAAATGCAGCCTTGGTGAGCATAAGAGAATTTTGAGTGGTAGTGGAAGTTGAACCGTAATGTCAGAAAAAAGAAAAAAAAAGAAAAAAAAAAAAAAGAAAGAAAAAAACTTTTCAACTAAGAATACCTCAGCTGAAAAGGAAATATACATTGAATTAAAACTAACCTAAAAATTACACAGGAAAGAATATGATTAAAGGAGTGAAACTAGCTGACTGATGTTTATTAGGTCACATCTTTTTCTATTGAGGTTCATCTGTAAATCACGTTCACTCAAGACATGCCAGAAACGTGTCTCCTCCTCAGCTGCTTCAAAAAGGAAGTTGGAATAAAGCACTTAGACAGAACAGGAAAAAAAGCCGGTTTCCTGGCAGACGTCAGAGCCCTGTGCAGAATGACCTGATTGACAGGATTCACCTTTACAGACAATGTCTATTGTGTGTTTTTTTCTTGTTTTTTTTCACTAAGATGTTGAGATTTGAATCAAGGATTTGTATGTTTATATCCTGTTTATTCACTGCATAAGACAAGATAATGTTGTAGACAATACTTCACCAAATATAACTCATAATCAAACAGAGATGTTATATTTGCTGTTTAATTATACAGAGGCAATTCAGATGAGAACTTAAAGCCATTTCTGTGCACGAGTGCATCTGGTTCTATCCGTGTCACACATTGTGGTATTCTTTGCCAACATGCAATTTTGAAATGTGTCACAACGTTAATTTTAAATTGTAACGCATGTTGAAACAGACAGCTTTTTGCTCTCTTGAAAGGCAAATTTCACCCAACTATAGGTGACAAAAGCAATTACTATGGTTCACAGGACTTCTATGCCATGTGCTACATGTTAGTTATCCCATTACAGTTTTCTGATTACACAAGTCTCTCTTGACTTGATGTTTTTTAATGAAACAGTGCGATACCTACAGCTCCAAATGCACCCGAGACGTCTAGAGCTCTAAAATGTTTCCAGTGTTCTCAACTCACCGGAGAAGAGTGTGTATGATCTTCACATGACTGACTTGAAGACTGTCTGTGTCTCTCAGAATAAAGCACTGACTGTCAATATATATATATATATATATATATATATATATATATATATATATATATATATATATATATTATTTTTTTTTTATTTTTTTTTTACAGGACCATTACTTTGATTTAGTGGCGACTGAATTGATTGTACTTCATATGCAAATAACTTTTCTAATTTAAACATTTATTTATTCTTGTGTTGGCAAAGCTACATTTTCAGCATTGTTACGCCATTCTTCAGTGTCACATGATCCTTCAGAAATCATTCTAATATCGTGATTAATGTGATTATAGTGTTTATTATTATTATTGGGTAACACTATATAATATGGCTGTATTTGTTAAAACTAGATAACGGAAAAGTTAACAAACTAACAATAAACACATTTTTACAGAATTTATTACATTGATAACACTAAGTATACAGTAATAAAGTACTTACAAATCATTTGCAAACTATTAGTTTATAGTTAATTCATAGTTAATATATTGTAGTCTACATTGTTAATGCATTAATAGGCTATATACAAATAGGCCTAGTGAGTTCTTCATTCATTGTCACTGTAATTAACACATTTAGTATTGTTTACTTAGCATATGTAAAGAGTTAGATAATGTGTATGCTTTAACTTATTAACTTTAAATAGTTTTCACTTTAGATTAGGTCATGGCAAATGGGAAAATGTAATTAATTAAATGCTTTATTGGAAATTAATTGCATAGTATAAAGTGTTCCTTTAAGGTTTAAGGGTAGAGTTAGTGTAGGGGTACAGTATAAGAACCAAACATAACTAATGTTAACAACCTGATTATAAAAGTTACTTATGTTGCTAATTAGTAATTATATCATATGCAAATTGATTATTTATGAAGCTTTATTTAGCTATAAAGTGTTTTTTTTTTTTTTTTTTCTTAAAAAAAAAAAATCTATCACATAAAGTTGCTTTTTAATATGTATTTCCATCTGTGTGTGAGAATTTCCAGTGTGGATGCGAGAAAGCTGTGAATGTTGATGATTTGACACCCAGACATCTGCACCAGACCTAGATAACCCAAACACTGCCACACATCACACGCTTCACGCCAATGATGTCATTCAAAATACAGTTTCTGCTGCAAATAATCATGCCTGCCGACCGAAAGTTCATAACCAAGCTGACTCAGCTTCACTCTGCATGTGTGCGAGACAAAAGCATGGACCCGACTCACTTGCATGTGTTTTCTGTAAAAGCAATACAGCAAATGCTCATGTTTGTTTAGGATGCGCTTGTTGCGTTTAGAAGGGTGTTTTCGGTTTCAGGGATGGGATCTTTTTCTGTTTTTAGTCGAGCCAACAAAGATCCTTTTGAGTGATACATCAGAAGTCCTGTTTCAAAGACCCCACATTTGTTTCTAATTATCTCCAAACCTCTGAAACTAAAAACTGGCAATGCTGCTGGTGAAAAGAAAACCCCCCCAAAAAACACTGGCATGTAGATCTTCCCTTTCTGCAAAATTAACACGCATATTTTCTTTTTACAGGGGAAGGAACAAGTTTGATAGTCCACCTTATTAAAGTTAGCAGTTCCTCATATGGAGATTGTGGTTGTCAGTGACTGGTGCACAGGATTCCAATGTGGAACACTTTATACTCAGCACTTTTTGGATTTTAGCATCAGAAGGTTTTGATTATCTGCAGGCTTTGGCTTTCAGCAGCCAAAATCGCTGTCTGATCAACAGTACAGTACATGCTGATATTTGCATTTATTTATCTTCACTTTTCTACTTCACTTTCACCATATAGGGACGTATTTTAACGATCCAAGGGCATAGTCTGAAGAGCACAGCACAAGTGCACTTAGGTCGTGTCCGAGTCCACTTTTGCTAGTTTAATGCCGGGAAAAATGGTTGGCGCATCTGGCGAATGGTCTAAAAGGGTTGTCCTTATTCTCTTAATGAGTAATGGGTGTGTTTTGGGCTTTACGTGCAATAAACCAATCCGAGTGTCATCTCCCATTCCCTTTAAAAGCCAGTTTCGCTCGCGCCATGACGGATTAACTATTTACATGGTGGAATTTGCAAGCGGAAAAACTGAACGCTTCTCTAGCTAGGAAACAGATCTGCTCATGCGCGAGGTTAAAGTGTGCAAGCAAACCATCTACGGGACAAAGTGTACACGCGTTGTGGACCTGCCTATAGGCACATAATACTAACATGCTCTTTAAAAAAAATAATAATACAAAAAAATAAATACTGTGCCATTGACTTTCGACCAGGTTTTTGTTGGTCAATAGCGCAGTCTATTTCAGTTGCCTCAAAATAGTAACGCGCCAACAATGTGCCTGAACACATCTCATTTTCAGACCAGCACGCCCATGGACGAATAGA
>CM038638.1:15527783-15770283 GCA_021554675.1 Leuciscus idus | reverse complement strand
GAGTACATAATGACAATTTTTTGGATGAACTGTTCCTGTAAGGTCCAAACTAGGCTAAAGCTAGTTTGGCTAAGGCTAAGATATGAACTTTTTTGTGCTCCTGCAGATGAAGGGTGTCAGGATTGTGGGAAAGGTGAAAGGTGAGGGAGCAGATAGTAAGTAAAGGAAGTCAGGGGCCTGTCCTGACCCCTCAGAGATTTGGCCAGGGGACCAGACACCAGATACAACGATTGTATGTGTGAGTGCTTATGACTGATAGGCTGCAAACAGGAACACATTGTAAAGGAGTCTTGTTAGGCAAGATAGAGAAAGGGTGGGAGAGAGGTAAATCAGACCCTTGTGAAAAAGATGAGTGCTTAAAATGTGCACTTGTAGTGTACTTCAAATCGTAAAAGTATATTTTATAAAAACTTAAATATTAATGAAATTAAATGCCACTTAAGTGTTCTTATAGAGTGTACAATTTTAATGACATCTTAACACTCACTTTTATAAAGTGCACTTTGTAATAATGGCAAATTAAAAGTTTTACTTTAAAGTACATTTTAATCATTTTGTTTTAAGAACCTTTTGTCGTGCTTTTAAGAAGTACACTTATTCTGATGTGTTGACTAACGTGTTTAAGCACATGTAAACTGCTTGAGCATAATTTTAACTGTACTTGATACTTCATTTAACCATATTTAAAAACCAATAGAAATAATTATGAAATTGCATATAAAGATGTACTTAAGTGGTTCAAAAATCACTCTAAAGTTCAGCTAATGGCGTTTAATGCAAAGTTAAACTATAATGCAGCTCCATTTAATTGCAAATAACATGCAATTAGGTGTCTGAAAACATGCATTCAGTTCATATAAGTATATTCTTTCACAGTATATTATTTACATAATAAGTACTCTTTTTCAAAAGTATGCTGAAGTATACTTCTTTTTCACTAGGCACAGGTCTGAAACAAAGATGAGGCTGAGAGAATAAAGACAGAGATGCCCTCACAAGTTAGGCTGAGATGTATTTTAAAGGGGTCATATCATTTTCCATCCAATTTCTGACCCTTAATCCTAAATGCTGTATTTCTAAGAAAAGTGTTTGCTCCATTGTTCTGTGTTCTGTGCCATTTCAAAGCCCCATTCATGAAAACATTGCTTTGCTGCTCTCTTGCACAGGTTTAAATATAGTTTTTAACTGCTCCATACCTAAATAACAGCTTTGCAGATCCTGCATTACACTCTGACAGGCTCACAAAACAATCTGATTAAACGTCCAATTGAAATCCTCCTATAGAATACTATCCCCCTTCTTCAAACCTTAAAACAATTTGTCATAAACTAAGCACGCACTCACAATATCTTGATCTAATCAAAAGAGCTTAGTTGTGTCCCAAATGACACACTGTACACTATGCACTTATACATTATGTATGCACTATTTATTCAACTGTGTAGTGTATGAATTTTATAAGGTTATTTTGTCATTCAACGTGATAAACACAACATCAGGGAAATGCTGATTTGACCGTTTTTAGCTTTGTAGTATAATTTAAAGGGGTCCTGTTTTTGGGGTGTAACAGAATATGCTTTCATGCGTAATTGTTTACGCATAATTTTTTCCCATATTTTACATTATTACAGCACTTCTCTCCCCAGTCTGTCCCGAACAGTCATTGGTTCCTGTTTTGATGAAGCCCCTCCTTCCGAAATACGAAATGTGCTGTGATTGGTTAGCTGGCCATGTGTGTTGTGATCAGTTGTGATTGGCAGCGCTTAGCACGTGATCAGGAAATGTCCCGTCCCTTACCATAACCATGAGTTTCATCTACTCAGGTGTAAATATTAAACGGGTCATCGGATGCCCATTTTCCACAAGTTGGTATGATTCTTTAGGGTCTTCATGTAAAGTTTGTAACATACTTTGGTTAAAATTCCTCAATGGTTGTGTAAAACAACACCCTTTTTACCTCCTCAAAAACAGCTCTGTTCACAGCGACCCGTTTCGGTGCGTGTCTCTTTAAATGTTAATGAGCAACTGCTGACCCCACCCCTCTCTTCCGTGGGGCGAATCGACACAAGACACGTAAAGTGATGCTTTGGCGGACAGTATACAAATGGCTGAGGGTGGAATTATGCTAATACGGGACAGTCCGTCAGTGGTCGTGGGCGGAGCATGAGCAATATTGATTGACGGCTTGACGGCTTGATTATTGAGAGTGTTTAGGCTTTTTGAGGAAAAAAAAAAAGGAGTTAATGGATTTTGTTTTTTTTCATTGTATGGTGGTTGTGTCCACACACTGCAAAGACACATTTGTGACCCTGGACCACAAAACCAGTCACATGGGTCAATTTTTTGCAATTGAGATGTATACATCATCTGAAAGCTGAATAAATATGCTTTCCATTGACGTATGCTTTGTTATGATAGGACAATATTTGGTCGAGATACAACTATTGAAAATCAGGAATCTGAGGGTGCAAAAAAATCTAAACATTGAGAAAATCACCTTTAGTTGTCCATTTATGTTTCACGATTGTGCTGCATTCACTCACAAAAATAAAAGTTTTATATTTATACAGTAGGAAATTTACAAAATATCTTCATGGAACATGATCTTTCTTTAATTGGCATAAAAGAAAAATAAATAATTTTGACCCATACAAAATATCAATATTGTTGGCTATTACCACAAATATCGGGTATACTTGTGACTGGTTTTGTGATCCAGGGTCACATTTATATGCAAACACCATATAAAAGTGAATTTTGCATCCGATGACCCCTTTAAGGATGGCATAAATTTCAATAAACAAGAGGATCATCCAGAACGGATTTCACTTAACGTTTCAGAGTGGTATGTTGTTGTTTTTTTTGTGGTAATTTTCTTATACATTGTTATACACCATTTAATCGTGATATTTGACGGGAAAACTATGGTAATACAAACAGTAATCGATCACAAAACCATAGTTAACTACATAAAACTTATAATTCGAACTTACTTACAAGCTGTTATCCACAAACAGCAGATTGTCCTGGCTGACAAAGTGGGAACTGCTCCATTTCAGGATAAACTTTTGTGCCTAGCCTGCATTGTACTCTCTTAGTTTCTGGAAGCTGTCCACCTTAAAATGTGCAGCGCACAGATAAACATTGAGGTTATAATGTTCAGGAACAGTGTTTAAAATAAATTTAAACCACTCTAGGTTTTTCAGCCTTAGGAAGGTCAAACAAATCAGTTTTGGAAATGTTGTGGAAAAAATAGCATCTCTTCAACATAGTGACTGTCTTCTATAATGCAGCTCATCAAGGCCTCTCATGTTTTTTTGCGTATTCCGTGTGCTGAGATTATTTAAATGAACATTATGACTTCACATAGCCAGGTAAAATCGTGTTGTGGTCCAAATGAGACGTTTGTTGTAGTTCTTAAAAAACGGATTCTGTTAAATAAAATATCTCTCTTTGGAGTGGATCTTTATAACCTTGCAGATCTTTTTTATGCTCAAACAGCAACATTACACACTAACTTAAGTTTAAAAAGTAGAAAAGCAGAATAGGACCCCTTTAAATGTGATATATGTGATATCAAAGACTTGAATTAACATATTTTTATGATTAAGAATAGTAAAACTATTTTCCATCATTTCTAATCATGGCTCTAAACAAAGTGCCCATAAAGGATCAAGTTACTTTACCTCAAAAGATCAAGGAAAATTGTATTCTTTATAATATCAGCACATTAAGACTAACCAAAAAGCACCTGTTCAAGATGAAGTGTGGCTGTGTCTTATTGAGTGCACGTGTGCTAAATGAATAGCTTTGCTGTCATAGCTGGTCTGGTTTAATTGACAAGTAGGTTGTTTACAATCAGCAAGCTCAGCAATCTGCTCGCATTCTCTCTTTCTCTGCCCTTCTGAAAAGCAGCAGCAGCAATTCTGCTTTTAATTCCTGGCAGATGGGTGACGGTGTCCCCTCATGACTCACGGCAGGTTGATCACGCCACTTTAAAGCAGATCTAGGATCAGTCCGATCAGACGCTCAGGGCGATGACTTCAGCGCAGGAGCTGCATTAGTGTGGCTCTGATGAGTCACAGCGTGATGATGTCACCTGATCACAACCCTGCAGCTCCTACATCAGATTAGACTTATAGCCATATGCCTGAACATCCTTGCATTCTTGGCCATAGAGATTACACAAAAAATGTACTCAGCAGAGACTCTTATGGAACAGAAGAACATATATTGAACCTCTAAAATATCTGGATTATTGAGACAAAAATGACTAAGAACCAGCATAGCATTTATTTGCAGATACCGCTTGTTTTTATATACAATAACATTCATACAGTACGTTTTGTGTATCTAACTTAAAGGACAATGATATGACAAATACATGTTTAATCCATTAATTTATTAGAAATTCAGGTAAAAAAAAACAAAAACAATTCATATGTATGATTACTTTAATACACCTCTGCTATAATGAGAAATTTTGATGAATTTTTGAGGGGGCATAAAATGCTGTCCTAATATCAAAATGAAGAAGAAAAAATGCCTCATTACAAGAATGAAATTCTTATGAATATGAATTCTTATGAAAATCATATTGTTAAAAAAAGTATTTTAAAATAGGCTATCCGATTATTTGACCTTGTTTAAAAACGGTTCAGGTTGTAAAATATCATGTAGTGTGACTTGTCAAAAATGTTTGGACATTTATGAATTAATAATCAGAATCAGAAAGAGATTTATTAGCAAGTATGTTTGCATACACTAGGAATTTGTTTTGGTGAAAGTAAAGAAGCTCCCAGCACACAGGGACAACAAGAGAACACATAAAATAAAAGTAATCCTAGTACACTCAAACAATGAATTCATTAACCTCACTTAATTTTATTGAAGATGTTTTTACACACAACTCATTTAAATTAAATCAGTTAAGATGGATCAACAGAAATTAGTTGCATTAGTTCAAATGAGATGAGATTTGTGTATGCACAAGGAATCTGACAACAGCCAGGATGATCTGATCAGACAGACTAAATCCAGAAGAACTGCGGGAACGTCTCCGAGATGCTTGAAGAAACCTTCCTGCGAAGCTACCTGAAAAACTATGCGCAAGTGTACCTGGACAAAAGCCGTTTTAAACGCAAAGGGTCGTTACACCATATATTGATTTGAATTAGTTAATAGAAGTTAAATCATAAATGAATTCAATTTGCGATTTTATTTTTGAAAGCATTCTCACTTTACAGCATTTTTACACAAGTGCCAGTACTTTTCACAGTACTGTAGCTTTGCAGGAAGGTTTCTTCAAGCATCTCGGAGACGTTCCCGCAGTTCTTCTGGATTTAGTTCTTAGGATATTAACATGCCTAAGACTTTTGCACAGTACTGTATGTGAATATGAATGTGTGAATTATATTTTAATATTTATAAAAAAGAGATATGTGAATAATAATAAAAAAGTGAAAATATATATATATATATTTTTCAAAACACATTTAAAACTTTTGTGTGTGTACACTCACATATTCAAGGTTTAAGGAAAGTAGATAGACAGTACTTTTTACTTTCTTTTTACTTTGTGGTTACACCACATGACAGTTTTAAATTTAAATGTTTCTTCAAATTGTACAAAAGTTTTTCAAAACCATATAAAACCAACATCAATACATTTCTAAAAACATAGCACATGTGTTTTAAACTATAGACTTTGCTGTGGATGTTTGTAGTATCCAGTGGCATACAGTTTGTGCTTTGAGGTTTCAAAAAGAAATCAGCTTGGGAATTTTAAGAGACTGATGGGTCTTTTGTTTTGTTAAATTCCCTGTACTGTTCATATCTAACTCTAAATCTGCAAAGATGAAAGAGGTTGTTGATGGATTGTCCCTTTGTTTTTCTACTCCTTTTTCTCCTTTCCATTTCTGTCCTCTCCACTCAGCATCCTATCCCGCCGCCTGATCTGTTTCCTGTGCCCTTGAGCCAGATGCTGAATATTTAGTAGGTACTTACGCCAATGTGACCTAAACATGACAACTAGTCACAAAGACATCAATAACTCACCCGTATACTCCTAGATCCCCCCCCCCTCTCTCTCTCTCTCTCTCTCTCTCTCGTGTGCAAACATCAATTACACCCTCATGTACCCACTGACCTCCCCATAGACGCACAGACAGAGCTCATTTCATTAGTCTGGGCCCATACAGCAAGCAGAGCCAAATATATGATTAAAATGAAAATTAAATTGTGTGTATACGTTCCAAGACTGTTAGTGCCAGACATGTAAAATACAAAATAGGCTGCTATCTAACTGTATTTAGCAACCTTAAAACAATATATCAGTACAAGTTAAGCTCAATTGACAGCACGTGGCATGATGTTGATTACACTTGTACATCAATTTCTCTAAAAATAGAAAAAAATGACATTGGTTAGAGTTAAGCACTTACAATGGAAGTGAATGGAGTCAATTTGTACATGTTAAAACAAGGCTTACAAAGTTATATCCAACTTTGTTGCTATGCAAATGTGACGCCTAAAACCCTAAAATGGTTGAACAACAACTTTACAGCTTTAAGTGCTTATATAAAATTATAATATTGTTAAATATCTTTATAAATATCTGCTTTTAAATTCGCTAAAAATAGGCCCCATTCACTTCCATTGTACTGTAAGTGCCTCAACGTAACCTCAGTTGTTTAACATAGGCACAAAAAAAGGTGCCTCTAACTTCATTTTCAATGCTAAAAATGTACCTATACATACAATTGATTTGACTGTACTTACACTATTGGGTTACACTTTATTTTGATGGCCACCTTTAGACATTTTGTTGACTATAAGTAACGTTGCACCTACATGCCAACTAACTCTCCTTAGAGTATTAGTAAACTGTTAGGGTTCGGATTAATAGAATATAGATAGAACATATAGAACATATAGTTGCATATACTTATAGTCAGTAGAATGTCTTTTGGGTGATTATCAAAATAAACAGTTTGCAGATATTAGACAGTTTTACACTAATGACTGCTAGTTGACATGTAGGTTGCAATGTTACAAGTCAACAGAATGTCTATATGTTTAAATTAAAATAAAGTGTTACCCACTATTGGATGAAAACTGAACTGAGCTGGACAATGACATCACTGTTTTCTACAGAGCTGCTTTATAGCCATTGAACTCATTTCATATTTGATGATCTTTACACAGTTACTGAACATAACTGAATCAACTCTGAACTGCACCTCAGCTGAACAATGACAATATTTTCTTTTCAGCTCTGTTTGCATCATTGAATCATTATTTTTCTGTTTATCCCTTATAATCTACATTCAAACCATCTATATTGTATAAAGCGCAAGCCTATATAAATAATGGTGACAGTTCACTGCTGTTCCCAACTGAAATGAACACTAGCAGCAATAAAACAGCAACGTTTATTCCTTTTCACATACATTTTTGATTACAGGGTCAGATTATCGATTAATGAACACTTATTTTCACACTGTTTCTAGCACAATGCTATGTTATGACCTCAAAACACTTTTATCATGATTTGTAAACTAATTCATTTTGACATTTGCATTACATAACCAGCTCCATATGTATGGCATTTCTGACATAGTAAACTTGCTCGGTTGGTAAGCATTGCACTTGGTTACGAGTCCCGTAAACACTAGTCACAGTAAAGAAGCTTTAAAGACTTGTAGATGTCAGGTTTGGTAGAAGTTATGAGTGAGGACTCAAATGCAAAGTGAAGTAGGGCTTTTATTAAGTGCCAGAACAAACAAAAAACACCCGAAAGTGGAAAGAATATACAGTCCACATGCAGGCACAGCGGGGCAGGACAAGACAGGGAACATTGGATGAGAATATGGCACAAGAAAGAGAACACAATCGGGTAGGAAAACGAAGGAGGACAGGTGGGGCAAATCAAAATAATTGAAACACATAATCTGTGTCCCAATTCAGAGGCTGCATCCTTCCAAGGTTACATTTGAAGGCCACTTCAATGCGTCACAATGGTGCGATGAAGGCTGATTTAAATGCTGATTGATTCAACGATTTAAATGCTTTAAGGCTCATTCAATGTCTACAAATGCATCCTTAATTTCCCCGGCTGCAAAGAATAGAACGAGTTGATCCTTCACAGCTTATTCCAAGATTCATTGCGCGTCGGTGACAAATGTTTTTTTTGTTGTTGTTGTTTTTTTTTGAAAGAAAATGCCAGATTACACTTTTAAATGTAAGGATTGGGTTTCAACTTACTCGAATTCGATACAAATATCCCATTTAACAACGCTCGGTCCGACCTTCGAAGGATGCAGCCTCTGGACGAGTTGGGCAGGACATGATCTTTTATTCACAATTCCAGAAGAGAAAGACAGTCAGGAAGAGAGAGCACAGAGGCTGTTTTTGACAAAAAGCACAGTGAGTGTCCTGAATCTGTCTAGCTGGCCCAGGCTGTGGATAGCGGCGCTCTGCATTATTGATGTACCGAGCTGGGAGAGCTACATTATCTGTGCTCTTGTAATTAGCTGGTCCACAGTGCCCTGATTCTGCTGTCTTTGTGTCAAGCTTGCTATCTTGGCCATGTGGCCTAATGGTAAACTGGAGCCAGTTGTGTTGTGTATAGTTAATAGTCAGAGTCAGGTAAGGTGATCTGTTCCCGATTACCTGATAAGGGCTGAATTGAACAGGAACTGACTTGTTTTGTGAAGCCTTTCAGGTCACAGTTAATATTATTCACTGTAAAGTAAAATAAAATAAAATAAAAATAGAATTTCTTATTGGTTTTCAATAAAAAGATCTAAACGTTCTAAACAACACAGTCTAAACCTTGAAAAAAAAGAATGTATCTGAATTGTTTAACAACGCCAGGGTGGGTAAATAAAGAATGTGTTTACATTTACATTTTTTGCTTTGAAAATGTCTATTTGGTGAGAAAAATAACTCATTCAAAATAAATGTATTCAATAATATATATTCACTGAAAACACGTTCCTCAATTAAATGCATCTTGTTTTAGGCTGTTTATGTATTCTACAAGAAAATGTGACCAAAAAAAACTAAAAAAACTAAAACTAAAAAAAGAACTGAATGAGCTCATATTCTTCCAACTGAATTATGTTCAAATTATGTTCAAAGTTAGACTGAGGGAACATTTTCAGAACATGACCATGTATATAGCATAACTTTACAAGATGAATGCAAAGATATTGGCCTAAAATCAAAGCAATCTCAAATGTTTCCATTGGATTACAAGTGAATACTTGAGGGGGAAATATCACAGTTGTATATATTTGTGGTGCAGTCATTTTCACAAGGCTGTTACTGTAAGTCACTCAGCAGTGTTTATAATAACTGTAGGTTCACACACTGTTAGGTCATGACAACTTTCTCCAAATAAAGGGAGGCTTGAACTGCCACAATCCCACAAACGGAGGAGAAAAAGTTGAAAAATGTACCCTAGATTTCAAAGAGCTTATACTGAATAGGGTGTGAAAAGTACATAGAAATTACCCCTAAGTTACTGAGTCAACATTTTACTCTATCGTGAAACCTGTTAACTTGCTGTAAACCTGCTAACTTTACAGTCAATTCTGATTTTTAGAATTTAGAATTTATATATAAATATCTATATATTTATAGAATAGTTAACATTTACCCTGTTCACGCTTGAGACAAATTAATCAATTTTGGCTAGAATTACAATTACAGACAAGTAACAGCTGTGGCCATTTATACAGTTGCAAATTAAAATGTTTATTTATTTGTTTTAAATCATATTTAGTCATGTATTTTGACTACATTCAAAAGTAAAGTAAAACTACAGTACAGAGTAATGTGTTTTATTTTCTTCTGAAATTTCAATAGTACTCAAGTACAGATTCCACAAAATAATTCTCAATTGGCCAATATAGGACAATTACTCAAGTAGATCGACCACTAGAAAATAAACATTACTTATATTACTGAAATATTACACGCACGCACAAACAGTGTCAGTAAAACAAAATTGCAGTCTTGTAGAAATGGATTGACGAAGCAGCACTAAATGATTTTCAGATCAAAAAGTACCTATGTGAGCATGCTTTAAGTGTTTACTGTAACTCTGTGAGCGTAACAAGTGATGAGCAGAGACCCAGAAACTCCAGCCTCCTACAGAATCAGTACGTGCCACTTACTTTAAGAACCAATGAAAGGTGAATCCAAACCACAGGTGGGCAAAATCAGAATTCAGGGTGTTAAAAAGCATTATGACATAGTTCATTGACAGGCATATCACTTTACAAATTAATAAGACAGAAGTTTTACTCTGAAAGGACAGCTGGGGGACGGCCAGTATTCCATAATACATTGCATGTCTCAACTGCAGTCACAAAACACTTGCTTCTTTTCATTCACGGGTAAAAACGTGACTGGATAAAAGATTTTGTAAGATCTGCTCATTATCGTTAGCTTTGAAAGATATTTATACTCCCATGTACTGTACTTTCCTACAGACAAAAAATATAGATGATGAAATGAATAACAGTAAACAAAGAGACTACTGAAAAACAACCGCTAGTCTAAAACGTTCCCCCAAACAAAGGCTTTATGACATGAAAGTGAAGATGACATGTTGGAAAATGACTCAAATATCAAAATGAAAAGTGCCTATGAATAATCTCGTTATGTAAATGTTTTTGTATTTGACTTTGTAGTTTCAAATGCACTTAATATTTTTCTTTTCTTTCTGAATAATAACAAATATGCTCATCAACAATACCAGAATCCAAGCTGGTGGACGAGGGGATATAAATTATTTTAAATAAAATGACATTTGTTTTAACAATAGTATGTTTTGATAAATATAGTTTAGTGCAATAAAAAAGTATTGTACGAATTTGTTTATGCTATGCATGTGTATTGGAGTATCATGCTTTTAGCTTAGCAACATGCTAATATCAAACTCCAATAAAAATGAATTGCATTTTAAATTAATAACTTATGAAGTTCCATGACAGTTAACGGTTTAAAGGCCAGATTAACTAACAGCTTGCACCAGCGCAAACCCTCTTTTAAAAAATGTAAAAACTACTGTCAAGATTTAATAAAGATACACAGTGAAAAATTTGCGCTGAAAAGGCGTGAACAGGGTTATTTTTGCTGCTGATCTTTTTGCATTTGCATTTGTAGGAGTTTCCCTTTAAAAAGTATTTAAGTATTTAAATAAATCACTTACTATATACTATACACTTATAAATTACTAAGGTTTGCACTAGTCAATTTACTGGTATTTGCACCATTATTTACTGCCCAAAATAGCATGTCTTAAACCAGACGTTAATTTGCGCTGCTCTTGGTAGATTGTGTTGGTCATTATGGAAATGATCCGGGTTCATCTGTGTTCTTTAATATGAGTGTCGTCAGTAGATCACATTCTGAACTTTCCACTCCCATCGGCGCTTTTATGGAATTGCGCTCTCGTGCTAATTGACCCTGTTTAGTAAATCTGGCCCTAAGGCTTGACGTTACACATTGTCAAGTTATTAAACATGATCAGTGTATGTAAATTTAGTATAGCCTAAATGGCACCAAAGTCCCTTTAAGGCAAGTCATTTTACACCGTGGCCATCTTTGAAACGCCTCTCGGGCATCTATTTCAGTCATGCAAGTACAGCTACAAGTAAAGCGTCAAGTAAAGTTGTGATTGGCTCTTTTATTTAGAAGGCGGAACTTATTCCGCCTTGCCATTCATAGTAATATGAGTGCATCGTTTTTGTATGACATACTTTACAAAGGGACTTGTATTGCACAAGACCCCATACATTACCAGTAACACTCCCCATTTCCTGCACTTTAATGTGACTTTATAAGAGATTAAGGATCTGTATTAAGGTTGTGTTATGGTAATGAGGCAGGATCTATACCCTGTGGCTCCTCGACGTAAAACCACCAGCGCATTTACACCCACTCCATTGAAACCACCACAGCGTTTTCTCATCCAGACTCTACTACTGTATCATATTGTGACATTAAACCTGAGGTGTAGGAGTAAATGTGTATATGTGATTGTGTGATGATCTTTAACAGGCGATATGGATTTGAAATGCAATATTTTAGTTGGGTTTTTTTTATTCTTAATTATAGATCTAGAATAACAACATTTGGAAATGTTTTATTGTTGGTATTGCTTAACCCCGTAAAGCCTGACATATGACAATTTTTCTTTTATTTTTTATGGAACAGTATTTTTTTTTTTTATGTATCATATTTGATACATCAAGCTTTTATGGCTCATATATTATGATATAGTGAGAGTATTGTGCTCAAGCTAAAGGCGGGAAAAACCAAAGTTTTTTTCAGAGGCACAAACTGAGCAAAAGTATGCAATTTGGGGCAGATGTACCAAAAACTAAGAAGAAAAACTATCAATCAGATGACAGAAGGCATGTTGTAGATTGTGTACAACAAGGTTTTCAGTAACATTTGGATCATGTTTATAATTTAGAGCCCTTAGAAATATGTGCATCTAATATGATACAGTATGGGTTAAATAAACCACAATCAGAAAGGTCAGACAAAATACACACATAAATGAAAACACATACGTTTAGCACTCTCTCTGTCCCTTTCTCTTTCTCTTTCTTATTCCCCTTCAGCTCAGGTTTCTGGGAAGCAGCTCTGGCTGTGGGAGAAGCTTCCAGCTGATCACATGACTGTGCTGTGAGGGATCTCCCGATGATCACGTGACTTTAGTGCTGATTCATGGTGCCGTCGTTTCACTCTGTCGAGGAGCAAAATCAGGGAAAGGAACTGGATAGTTTGGTGAAATTAGATGGCATATAGCTTTCTCTCTTTCTGTTTCTTTTTTTACGTCACCCACCTCCCTTAACTTTTTACCTCTGGGAATTACATTGACTGGTCTGGTTGTTAAATAATTAAAGTGTGTGTGTGTGTGTGTGTGTGTGTGTGTGTGTGTGTGTGTGTGTGTGTGTGTGTGTGTGTGTGTGTGTGTGTTATCAGCGTGAGGAGTCCAGATGGGGGGCAGACAGAGCATCTCTCGTGTGGGTGTACTGAATGCGAGGGGCTCCGCTTGCTGAACAGGGGGCTTTTCTCTTTCACGTTACACCTTTGCACTGAGTAACGGGGCGGACGTAAAAAAAATCCCTCTCATGTACAATAAACCAAACTGGGGGCTGTTTCTGGTTAAAAGTCGTTTGTGATGTTCGCAGAATATCATGCTTACTGTACTGTAAGAGGGTGATTCCTCAGTTAGAGCCACTTTATATCATGACAAATGAAACTTCTCCTAATTACGTGTCATTAATAAATTTATCACATGTCCAGGAATCAATGTTTGTCCTGGAAGAGATGCACTGTATGCTATTTTGCATATCTATGATAAGCAAATATAAAATGATTTCCAAAAACTGATGGTACAGTAAGTATTGGGGACAGTGACGCTTTGTGTGTAACAAAAAAAAAGAATACACTTGTACCAATACCAAAAGTCTTCCTGATTTATTATATAAAATAAAAGCCCGGGAATTCCTTAAAATAAAAAGAATAATAATAACTAAATATAAATTAGGAAAATAAAAATAAGTATTTTTACATAGATAATAATCTATCTTTTAAAACTATTTGCACATAAATTAACATTAATTGAAAGTATTATTTTTTTTTATTTTTTTTGTCTAATGTGCTAATTACATTTGTCAGATTTTAAAACAGATCTTTCCTGGAAGATAAACACCAATTTAAAAAAGAAATAAGTAAATAGTAATAATAATAAATCTTATAAAACTGTAATCATTTTTAAGTTTTTTTCCCCCTTAAAAACATCAGGGGATGAAAAAAACTTCCATAATTGAGGAATCACACAAGATGTTGTTCAGTAGTGGAAACGTTTTTTTTGTGTGCTGTGAAGTAAACAGCACAGTCAAAGTGTCCATCAAATCTGGATCAACATTTATCAGCATAATATGGATTCAGGATTCCTCTTTCACTTTCCTTTTCGAACACTTTTTCTTTCTCTTTCTGTTGCTTTCTCAATACCGAAACACACAGGCAGAACGTGTTGCTTGTTTGCATACAGTATGGAAAGTTTCTATTTCTCATAACTGAACATATTGCACTCAGAGATTCACACTGCAGTCCAGTCAGATTCTGACAAACAATATTATTATCATTTATTATATAAACAGTATGAAGCCAAATGTAAGCAATACAAAGCTATCTGTGTTTTCAGCACATCCCTTCTAGATAAGTGTGTGTGTGCGTGTGTGTGCGTGTGTGTGTGCGCGCATGTGTGTGTGTGTTTGTCAGAGATAAAGAGGGAAGTCCCTGTCTCTCACTGGTATGTAAATCCATGTGTCGGGGGTGCCGGCAAAGTCAAGAGTAAAGTTAAACACCTCATGGAGACAGAGGAGCCTGGCACTCAACTTGACCCCTGAGACTTTTCATATACTCCCACATGCAACTGTACAAGGGAGATGGTCCAAAATCCTCTCTGTGCGCCAACATCAACTACAACAGCTTGAGAAAATTAGAGAAGGTTGAAAATGAAAAGAAAAACTAAGGGAGAATGAAAGACTTAATAGTTAATGAGCACAAATATTTACCTCAGGACCACTGAAAGGAAACTCAAGTGCGAAGTCAAGTGTAAATAGTTCCATCACTTTTGTGTGTATTTCAGTGCAAAAACCTTCGGCCCCATATTCACTAACCACTCATAAATCAGGTGCTAAAATGCTAAACACTCGGGTGCATAGACAACGCAAACGGCATGTGCACATAAATGATGCTGTCAGCAGGCCCAATTCATTCTAAGTTCACTCTCAACAGAATGTAGAATTCATATTAAAGTTGCCCCTGTTATGCTTTTTTGAATATCACCTATCATGCAGTGTGTATCCTAATATAGCTGTTTTAAAGATCGAAATAAAGATATTGTTAAAGAAATTCCATACACAATTCCAGTCTCACTTCCTGTTACATACCTGTGTAACAATGTAACAAATTTGCATAATGCTGTCCTATGGTCTTCATTGGCTGCCCGCGAACAATGTCTACTTTGACTTGCCCTAAAACCACGGTAGTCGGCCTGGGAGAGTTTGCTTTGTGTTGTGGACATGTCAAGAAGACGCTGTCGTCCGCGCTGTGAATCCACTTTGCTGCACTTCAAAAGGATGAGGATGGAAAAATGGAAAAACCAATCGGAGCAGAGTAGACCAATCACAACAGACCGGGCCATTTCACCAATCAGAGCAGAGTAGACCAATCACAAAAGACTGGGCCGTCTGACCAATCAGAGCAGAGTAGACCAATCACAACAGACTAGGCCGTCTGACCAATCAGAGCAGAGTAGACAAATCACAACAGACTGGGCCATCTGACCAATCAGAGCAGAGTAGACCAATCACAACAGACTGGGCCATCTCACCAATCAGAGCAGAGTAGACCAATCACAACTGACTAGGCCATTTGACCAATCAGAGCAGAGTAGACCAATCACAACAGACTGGGCCATCTGACCAATCAGGACAGAGTAGATCAATCACAACAGACTGGGCCATCTGACCAATCAGAGCAGAGTAGACCAATCACAACAGACTGGGCCTTCTGACCAATCAGGACAGAGTAGATCAATCACAACAGACTGGGCCATCTCACCAATCAGGGCAGAGTTGCTGCCAATCAGCTGGCAGGTGATGTTGTTTGTGAAGGTAAATATTTTAGTTATGGTACAACATGGACCTAAAATTGACCCTAAAATGAGAGACCACAATTTTTAATTTAAGGCCCTGATTTTTAAAAAAAAAACTCCGTAGATGCATCACATCAGAGAAATTTCTGCACATTTCAAATTTCAAGTCACTTTCAAGCCAAGCAGCTTTCTGTTGGTCAATGTGATGAATCCATTCAAGTTTGCGTATGGAAATATTTCATCACTTTTAGACAGCTTCGTTTATTATAATGGGAGCATTCTTGTTTTGGCGCAACGCGTTGTGGAGAAAAGATGTTAGCAGTTAGCATGCAGGAACTTGAAGCACAGTTCAGCTCATCACTTCATTTTTCATGTTGATGCATGGGATATTTGATATGCAATCTCATGAGACTTGGCAGCTGGACATGAATTTCTAAAGCAAACAAACTAGAGATATCAAACTGTATTTTCTTTTGGAGGCAGAGTTTGGAGTTTTACTGCTAGCTGCATTTACTTGTAGCCAACTTTAAAAGTTCAGTTTCAGTTGGACTAACACAATCATTAGTTGTTCTTAAAATGTAATGTAAATGCTTTTTAGTACTTCATACAAGTCAGGTTTTGTTTTAGTCAGACTAACAGACCATCTAGCAACTTTACATGTCATATGAACTTCTAATATCTTCTGCGTTGTGCGCTATAGCTCTAAAAGACAAGGCATGCATAAATTTGATTAAACCTCACTAGCTTCTGATCATCTCTCTAGCACTGATATTTGACATTTAACATGATACATTGAATTGTGTATAATCCAAGATGACAAGTCAAGAAAACACATATAGAATATGACATCATCACAGTCATGTATATTTGAAGGGGAATTCTGACAAAATATACATGTACATTTACTGTAGATTCATCAGCACAGCATCAGCCCCCATATTACAGACGGTAAAAGAATATTGTTATCTGTAAATGTATGTAGTTACAGTATATGTATATGTTTATGTATATGTGTGAGTGTAACTGGATGAAGGTAATACGACGAAAGCCAGAAATGATCTGATACCTGCATTGCCCTGATCAGCTGAGATCATCATGCTGTGACTCATTCAGATTCATCGCTCTGATCTCACGACTGATCCTAGACCTGCTGAAAAAGTGGTGTGATCAACCTGCTCTGAGTCATCGGGGGGCCACAGTCAGCATGTGCCAGGAATTGAAGAGCTAAAGTAGAATTACAGTACGTCTGCTGCCTCTTCTCTCCTTTACTGTCAGTGTCTACCGCCTTCATTGCCCCATTTTCTTTTCCTCGCTTTCTTTTCCCCCCTCCTTCACTCGACTTTCTATCCTGCTCCCCTGCTGGGTCTGAGCCGTCCTTCTCGCCTTATTCCCGTTAATCCGTGTTTCCACTTCTCTCTGGCTTTACAGGAAACATTGAGCTGCAGAAATGGCCACAGTGGGTATTCATTTCCAATCTTTCCCTCTGGTCTGTGTCACCCACTTAACACACAATGGCAAACATGCATTTAGGACTATTTTTATGGGATTTATTGGATTTTTTCCCCCTTTATTTTTGGCAGGACAATATACCATTCAGAATTGAACTGTATGCCAGTTGAATTAGAATTGGGGTAGCAAACAGGAAGCAGAATTACAATTAAAATCAATTGAAATTCAAAGATTTCATATACTAAGTCTTGTTAACTAGAAAGGTTTGTTTATTCTTTTTAGATATTTTGGGCTCAGTAAGATTACATTTAGTATTTTTTAAATAAATTACCTTTGCTCAGCAAGTACTAGAATGATTTCTGAAGGATCATGTGACACTGAAGACTGAAGTAATGATGCCGAAAATTCAGCTTTGCATCACAGGAATAAATTACATTTTTAAGTATATTCAAATATAAAACAGTTAAAATAAGTTCTATCATGACAACTCTTGGCAGATTTTTTGCATGGTAATGGATATGACAATGTTAATGTATTTGGTCTTAGCAGAATAGATCTGCCACACTACTACTGTTGATTATTGCTGTTGTTGATTATTGCTGTTGTTATAGATTATTGCTTCTGCTGCAGAGCAAGTACAGGAACTTGCTACTGCCAATACAAACACGGATACACTGATGTGATTATGACATACTGCTGCTGCACAAATAGCATAAATATAAATTAACCCATAGCAGATCTGTGGAGAGTTTCGGAGGAACTCTGAATGCGCGCTGCAAACTGCAAAGTGAATGCTAACCAGCCATTTAAATGTTGAGCAGCAAGCTCATTGGCTGCAGATGCGACATGAACCAATCAGGGGTGCGTTTCTCAAAAGCATCATTAGCCAACTATGGTCACAAGTTCCGTCATTATAGTTCAACAGCATAGTTCAACGAGTCGGTGTTTCCCGAAAACATAGTTCTAACGAACATTCACAAACAGCATAGCAAAGTTGTGTGGTTTGAATGACAGCTCTTGACCTGTGGTTAAGAGCATAGTTTCTTGTTTGCCTGACATGTGGACTTAATAAACCTTTGTCTCAAGCAAAATAAGCAAGCTGACATTCAGTGCATTCTGTATCTATTATTTAGAATAAATACAAATGTAATTTACGTATTTTAGTTTGTCAAGAGATTTAAAGCACCGTTTTTGAAGAGTGCGCATGTGCGAACGTGCTCCAATACGTAAGAACAAGCCTATGATTGAATCTGGAAATAGAGCAAAATAACTGAGAAAAATTAGAAATAGTCCTCAGATGCCATGTCCGTAATTTATAGCAAAACATCTAGCATTAATTCTATCTCAGCAAATTCGTTCAAATTAGTTATTACTCCACCACCTGCGTGACATCATTAACCAACGTGGTTGAACAACCAATTTGCGACAATATGGTTTCGGGAAACAGTCGTGACTAGCAAGTTGATTTCTTCAAAGATGCAACGTACTATGGTAGTTAAGCAGCGAGTTACGTTGTTGTACTGGAAACACACCCCAGCTTGTGCCTGATTAAGTAGTTAACACAGTAAATATCATCAGCTGCGTTAAGGACCCATCAGCCTGTGCCATCTAGAGTTTCATGACAGAACTAGGCATTTATTTTAAATTGTAATAATATTTCACAATATCACGTTTTTTACTGTATTTCTTACCAAATAAATGCAGCCTTGGTGAATTTAACTTAAAAATACAACTGAATGTTGACTGATGCTTTAAAGCACCAAAATCACCATTGCCAGTATATTCATCAAAATATTTTCTTTTTTTGTGTGGTTTTTTTTTTTTCTCCTTCTGTTTCCCCAAAGGGACGGATCTACAACACATGACCACATATTGCATATATTATAATGTTCTTGAGTTCTCCCAGGGGACTTCATACAGCATTCCAATCAAATAGACTGTCTCAGACAGGCATTGGAGTGGGCACCTGTCCCGCCTCAACTGAGGGGTCTTTGGCTTGCTTGTCTGTCTGGGCCACGTCACAAATCACTGGCTGACTGGCACACAGCCAAACAATAAAATTAATTACAGTGTACAGAGAGAGAGAGAGAGAGAGAGAGAGAGAGAGAGTGAGTCTGACCAGGCCACTTGTCTAATTTGTGCGTCCTAAGCAGAGGGAAGATGAAGTGCACTTTTGGATATTACACTTCCAGAGATCCTGAGAGGAGTTCAATCACAGGAACTTGTCCTAAATGTACTGTGAAGCAAATGAAAATATACTTTTGCAATTCATCTAATTTTACAGTGATCATGATCCTATTCATGACCAGATGGCACATTTCATTCTTCTATGGTTTAGAGGGTGTAACTGGTGCAACAATAGTAATGTACAGTATGTTTAAGTCATCCACTTATAACAATTAAATAGGCCGTTCTGGGTGGATTAATTACATTTTTAAAATTCAATTATTAACCTCCTTTAACAATATGTCCAAATATTTACCACTGATAAGTCTCACAGTCCCAACTCTACACAATACAAATACATTAATGGCCACTCAATCATCTTGTAATCTCTATAGTCACACCCAGTCTAGAATGTTCATTGTTTCCCAGAATTCCTTCCCCACCCTCACGTGCCCAGACAACAGAACCTGTACAGAACATTTCCCAGAACCACATCACTGTACTTTCATGCTTTAAACAAAGCAGGTTATTTGTTAATTATGCATTATAATGGACTACCGTTGGGTGTGTACAGTGTTTGCAAAGAGAGCAGTTCACTGAACACAGGACACATGTCTTAAAGGAACAGTTCACCCACAAATTAAAAAAAATCTATAATGATTTACTCACCCTTGATTTCAAACACGCATGACTTATTTTCTTACACGCTAAATTGTACTTACAGAAGTCTTGAAATATTGTGTGTCACGCTTATGGTGCATTTTTACACTGGGTAAGAATTTCTCCAATCTAGCGGTTAAATTGTATTTTGCATTCAAACGAATAGTGCTCTCTAGCACCTCGTTTTTTTCAAATGCGTGTTGCAACTACGGTAGCCGTTATGTACCAAGAAGCTATGAAAACATGTCTTCCAATAGCACTTCATCGAGTTTAACTATACATGTTCTACTGTTATGCTGCCTATATAATGAATTACACAACCAAGCAATGAAAAAGCGAAGAAGCTATGACAACATGTCTTCCAATAGCACTTCATCGAGTTTAACTATACATGTTCTACTGTTATGCTGCCTATATAATGAATTACACAACCAAGCAATGAAAAAAAGCTTGTAATTTAGACCGTAACATTGACTTACCTGTCGAGAAGAAAGCAGGCAACTTCAGCGTCCCTTTCGAAGTCTTTCTCCTTCATTAGCTCTTTCCACCTGAAGCTATCCCGATATTTACCCTCTTTTTTTTTATTTGCCGGTCACAATTTTTCTCTTTTTTGGCGACGAGGATTCCTTCTCAAGTATGATCCTGCATTATGAAGTACCGTGCAGTGCACCCTTTCAAATTTGCCGGGGCAGTGACAAGCACCTCTCACTGATCTACTTGTCCGTTTCAGCTGGTTTCAGTCATGTGATGCTGGCTCTGAATGAAAACACGTTGTGGAAACGCGTTGAGGTAGGCTTGTGCTTTTTGTCCCTCTCTGCTATTATAGTCTTTCAAAATGGCGGAACGACATAGAAGCCTCCTTGGACTAACCCGTCCAATGTAAATATAGAAATATGAAATTCTTTGCTTACGAGGATAAGTCAGATCATTGGCAGAGGTAATTTTACACCAATGAGGACATATTTATGAATAAAGACATTGATTTTAGTTAACAAAATACTTAAAAAACTACACAGTGTACCTTTAATAAATCCTCGTCAGTCTGCTGTCTTTTGAAAAAGAGCACCTGTGACATTCTGCTAAACATCTCCTTATGTATTCCACGAAAAATCACATGCATTTGGAACAAGTGTGAGTAAAAGACGACAGAACAAAAGCAGTTCAGTCTGCCGCCTATTTTGCATTCTGTCATTTTACATTGTGTCTAATTATTATACCAAGGTCATTTGAACTTGTTTGTCACCTCTGGCATTGTTAATGAGTTTAAGGGCACAGTGCCCATCTGCCATTGTAATTTATACTGTTTTTGAAAAAGATACAGTCTCCTCCACCTTCTCCTTTTCTTCATCCATTCATAATGATGATGCCGATGGGTTTACTAACATTATTTTGGTTATGTTGTATTATGTTTTGTTGGAGATGGCTGCTTATGAGCCAAGAAAGGGAATTATACACTTTGTCATCATGTAGACATCTTTTTAATCAAATAAATTTTTTTCTTTTTTTTTGTCGTTTCAGACGTTTTTTTCAGACGTTCTTCTGTCCCCACAAAGATAGTAATACAAGTAAATGTTTTACCTCGTGTGGATATTTTTTGGTCCCTATGAGGAAAGCTTATAATTCATACCAAGTGATGTTTTTTGAAAAATGCAGAAAGTTTTCTTTGATGGGTAGGGGTAGGGTTTAATAGTGGACAGTATTTACACTGTTGTCAAACTTTTGATCATGAGATGTCAGGATTAGTTCGTTTTTGTTTTGTTGTCTCATATGTTTCTTAGTAGTTTAAGACAAGACTTTTATTCTTATGATTTACATTTTTCATAGACCCTTTACATATTAAACAATTTAAAACCAATGGCTTAATCTACAGTAAATAAACTTAAATGTTAAGTAGTTTAATTCATCTCAAGAATGCCACTGAAATTGTTTCATGTTAATTCAATGTTAATTTCTACAGACACATGTTTTTAGAAATAAATCGATCCTTTTTTTTCTCCTTTTTTGCCCTTTCGTCCTATAGTTTTTCCATTTCTCGCTCCTCTTTCCTTTTCTTTCTCTGTTTTGAGAAATCCAGGAAACCATTTTACCATCATCAAGGGTCTGTTTAATGGGCCGTTTTACAGAGAAAACCCAGAATCTGTTGCAGCATTGTTGTTTGGCCTGGTCCAGACTCCACTTCAAACGATCATGATCCTCCTGCCAAACATAACAGCGGCTCAAGCCTTAATAAAGCGTCAGCTTCTGTAACTGCTTACCCAGTGGGAAAAAGACACTCATTTTCTGTGGGCGTACTTGAAAAATATACAAAAACGGTCTTTATTTGCCCTCCTCAAAGGCAGGAAGACAGTTTGGCATTAAATATGCCCGCGTTGCAGTAAAATAAGATGCTTTATTTGATTTAAATATAGTGCTCTAAGGAACGCTAGGCAATTTATCACCCAGCGTTGTGTGCAGTGATATCTGGGCTGGTAGTGCACACACTTTCTTCATTGTTGCCACAAAATTACTGACTCGTTAGCGATTGTTTTTCCACCAACATCAATTATGATAATTAAACAATTTTAATTAAACCATAGGCATGCAGTTTACAAAAGTAACACCGCAAATTTTTTTTAACAATGCTCTAACAATGTTTTCTGAAGAAGATAAATCTAGAAATAATATAATAGTAATATAAACAGTGTAGTGTGGTTTACCATATACTGTATATGGTCTTGGCGTACTAAATCTGCTATGACGCTGCTACAAGTATGGACTTGCTAATAGACACTCAGACACATTACTGTGAGGATATAAGATATGCTGCTGCTGCATAAATAGACATACATAAATCCCATAGCAGATCTAGGCAGGTGGAGCTGGGGGAGGTAGAGGGTTTCAGAGGAACTCTAAGGGCCCTTTCACACCTACCTTGTTTGGTCCGGATTTTATGACTTTTCAGTTTGATCCGAATCAAAATTACAAGTGTGAAATCTCCCCCGGACCACGGTCCAGACCAGACAGATGAAATTTGGTCTGATGAAAAGAGGTAGTCTCGGTCCGGATCAAACTGAACAAAGGTTTGGTTCGTTTCTAGTGTGAAAGCATTTTCTGTATGGTTCGGACTTTCAGACCATTTACAGGAAGTTCCGGTGGTTCTCGTAGGATTGCTTGGAGTCTTCTCCTCCTTCCCTGTGGGCGACGCTAAAATGTTTGAAAAAGGAGGACATTCATTTGTTGAATTTGAACTAGCCTCAAGTATTGTTGGTGCTGCAGGTAGTAATGCCGTAATAATAACACTATAGTGGCAATGATATGTGTTCATTAATTCTTGTCAAAGTAACCCGCCGAATTGACAACACGCTGACGCACGTCCGTTTACAAACCAATCAATGCCAAGATGCAGCCCACTTAGATGCAGCCCACATACAAGTATGTCATGTAAAGTTCTTTAGTGGGCTCGCATAATTGCAATGTGAAACCAAACAGAAACTTACCGAATGTATAAAATGTGTCAAAACATGAACTTTGGTTCGGACCTTGGTGCGGACTTTCAGGTGTGAAAACGCCCTAATAGTGCGCTGCTGGACTAGCCTACAGCAAACTGTGAACCAGACTATTTAAATGTTGAGCAAGCAATCTCATTGGCTGCAGGATCAGCAGAGGCCAATCAGCTTGTGCAAAACAGTAATGATCTGATTGCTTGTAGATTGCATGTAAAGAACGCATCAGCCTGCACCCTCTAGAGTAGATAGATTAGATATATTACAACTTATCTCCAAAAGAAAAAAAGAAAAAAAAACACTAATGCACAAGTGAACTTGAAGTAATTTTTGTTACGTATGAATGTGTAAGTTACTATATAAATGTGCTCTTTTGGTAACAAAGCAATAAAATACTTTAAATTAATAACTAAAGCATAAATATTTCACAGTATACTTACAAATTATCGTAATGTTATTAATTAAATTAATACATTTATATTATTAATTAAAAATACTAACATAAAAGTTTGTATGAAAGGTATGAATATTAGATTTTAATATATAATAAAATTGTATTTTCCTTATCTAAAATTGTATTCAAATTTGATGCCATTTTAAAAACAAAATGAATTAAATACTGGCTAAATCTAAGTAATATTTGTGTCAAAAGACAAAAACTATGACTTAAAAAAGTGTAAAAATGATGACAGTTGCCCACTGCATTTTTCTGTATTGGAGAAAACTTAGCTAGTTATTGTAGTACATGTATCCATGATTATATACTGAACTTCAACAATGAGCATCCTCAAAATCCCAGACTTTAAGTGAGTGTGAGGTGCGCAGGCATCATGGGACGAGAAGTAGTGGAGTGGAGAGTTCTCAGGGTTGCTAGATGAAACAGAGCCTCTTGGGCCAGCCGGACTGGCCTTTCCTGTTATGGAAATGTGCACAGCACTGAAGCTCAAAAGAACTTCACACCACTGCTAGAACACCCCACCCCAGTGTATACGATTGAATAGTCCACTCCTTTTTCTCTCTTTATTTTGGAATTCTATGTTTTATATCCACCAAAAACCAATGCCATTGTACAACAGGGCTGGTTGTGGAAGCTTTTGTGGGCCTGGCTCTTTTCACAACATTACACAATAATAGACAGGATCCTGAGTTTTTGAATAAAGAATACTGTTCTTTCACACCCATATGAACTCTGGGAGTTCACTGAGGACTTCCGAGGCCCCTTTGCTAATGTTTACGTCAGATCTGTGACCACTTTGGTTGTCTCATTTTCATAGATACAGGGAGAACAGCTGTGTTTGAAATTCACAATTAAAGTGAATTTCATGGTTGAGGAGGAGCCCACAGCTGAACGGAGATCAGCCTATGCTGTATTATTCATCACTAATGAAGGAAAACAGCGGACATGTTGTCTCAAGTGCAGATCAGTGTTCATATTCGCACATGTTATTTGAATTATACACAGTACAGCATCCCATGTTACCATGTCATCGTGTCCCTACAGGACCTATACGGGCTTTTACATGATGTGATTCGAATGCAATTCAGCCTTTGACTGCTTTGACCCAAGAAAAACAGTGGTTTTATTAAAGCAAACAAATCTTTGCACTCATAGACCGTCAGGGTATTGGGTTATTATGGCAGTAGGATATGGTGTTCAAAATGTTTAGTTAGTGCTGAAATCACTCAAAAGGATGTAAGGACCTGATTAATTGAGAGAATGTGAACTTTCAATGAATTCAGTAACTGGATTCCCACAATTTCTTTAAAGACAAAGCATAATGATGGATGCTTGCTGCTGCCCATTTAAAATGAAAGTGATTACAGAGTGTAGGAATTCATTTGGATCTGCATTGGGTCTCATTACTCAATGTTCAACCCCATTATGATGCATTAGTTAACGTAAGACCATTGCATCGGGAAGGTAGACACTATGTCATGGGAAAACTGGGTGCAACAAAAATGACAGGAACAACAAAAAAGACTAGTTCACCAAACAAGGGAAATTATGTAATTTTCATTTAAATGTTTTCCATGGGTTAGTGGCTATTAATTTAAATGTAATTATTTCTGAGTGAAAAATAATTCTCCACCAATTTTGTAAGTGTTGAGAAAAAAGCTGATACCTCATTTCAAGGTATAAACTCATTTTACCTTGAAAGAATATCTAGATTTTATTTTTATTTTTTTACCAGGGGGAAATTATGATTTAGATGTATACACAATAGCGGTTGACAAACCTCCAATGATTACTTTCCATTTCAGAAAAAACAAATGGGTTTGTAGGAATTGTATATGGAAAGCTAACAGTACGTGTACATTCACATGTGGTGAACTGCTCTTACATAAGTTGTTGCCCTGGCACACTGAGTCAGTACGGCACATGAGTGGAAACTCAGATCTTTGTGACAGGATTTCAAACTCCAAGCAAAATTTCCTGGGGCTTAGCAGTGCTGAAGAATAGAACATCACGGTGTGAGTGGATTCTGTTACCCGCAACACTCTTGGCAAGGGAAGAAGAAAATCACCCACCCCAAATTTGGCAGCTTGACTATAGTGTAGCTTTCCATAGACAGCGCTGCCAATTTCCTTTACGGCAATATGCATCTGAGAAGCATTCAAGATGGTGTCTGAACTTCAGGACTTGGATTAGTAGCCTCCGAGCTAGTGATATTTTTTGTTCAATTGGATAGATATGAATTAAGTGCTAAAAATATTTCTAAGCTTCTTATGTTGATCCACAATGATTTTTTATTTTATTTAATCTGGTTCATTATGAAGAAGGAATATAACATTTTGAGTTTTGAGTTAAGTAGAGAGTTGAGAAGTAAAGATGGAACCTAGATTTGAACCTAGATTTCTCAAATGAGAACAATGGCTCAATGCTAGACCATGGCTCCACTCTGACCTGAGGTTTAACATGTGATTTAATTTTTTATTTAACTCTTTTTTTTTTCTTTTTTTTTATGTTGCCAGTCAGCAACTTTTTTTTGATAATTTTCACAAAACTTTAATGGCCCACAATATTTTGTTGTATGAATATCTGAACATACAATATACCAAAAAAAAAGAAAAGAGCCTCTCCTTTCTGTCAAAGATTACATCCGGATCAAAACATAGACTGAGAAGTTTGCATCTATCAACACCCCCAAAGCTTGCACAGTCCTGTACCTCTTAATGGGTCGACATTTCATTCAGTAACGTTAGGCAGTTTTGATTTATATGCTGTTGAATGTTTGATGATCGTGTAACCCCTCCGGTTCTACTCGCACCGCTCCGAGCGGGATTCGAACTGCCACTTCTGGCATTGGAGGTAGAAACGCTAACAAGGTACAGTGGCCCAGTAGTGCACAACACAACGAAATTAAGCCACAACACAACAGCACATGTACAACACAACACAACTAAATAAAGCTGCAACGCAACGGAAATGCTCGCGACCTTTAGAGGGCTTTCGCAGTGTGATAAAGTTAGTTTTCCATGCCACTGTTCTATAGAGTCAGCAGTCTAAAAAATATATCAACACCACGATTAGTTTTGAGTGTTTTCTTTTTAAATTTCATTGTGTTGTGCAATACTGGGCCACTGTAAACAAGGACACTAAAGACCGCAGAATCTATCAGTCACTAGCGAGCCTCTTGAGGTCATGGGTTTACTCGGACAACTCTTACTAGCTGGCTTTCATTACACTCACCCTCCTAAACCTCACTCCCATCCGGGTCATGGCACCAATGTACAGTAACTCCTCCAGTTCTACTCTTGAGGTCAGGGGAGTGAGTTTTACTCACACAGCTCTTAGTAGCTGGCCTCCGTTACAATCACGTTAGCTTACATTTGCGTAAGCAATCTTCTATCGCTTGTTTCTGCTGCTTATTTGCTTGTTTTTGAATCCAGAGATCCAGTACAATAGCGCCCCCTACCGCAACTTTGCCGGATTCGCCGGAAAATACCATCAATGGTGGGGAAACGTTAACCTATTCCCATCAGAATATATTTAGGATGCTGGTAACCTTAATGGTTGAGGATTTGGACTGCTGAGAAATGTTGCAGGTTCATTTCCTAGTACAAAATGACCCAGGAACATTACCGACACACGAGCATAAGTTTCTATGCTGGTCCAAGCTGGTTTACACTGATTTGCTACATGTTGGTGGACCAAGACTGTCATGCTTTTCATCAACAAAAAAAATAAAAAATTTATTATGATCAACCAGCTTAGTCTTTCTGATTCTGAACTCATTGGGAGGATTTCTAGTTAAGCTAGTTAAGAAGCAATGTTTATCTATTCAAGTATTTGGCTTATTTCTAAAACTTAATACAATGCAATAAACAACCAAATTTAGTGATGTTTAATATTATGCTTTAAAAAAAAAAAAAAAAAAAAACAGAAAAGAAAATAAATATTTATTTGCCAGTTATTTACATATAACTTTTTTTCAGCTATCCGGGTTAAGAAAATAATAACATTTTTTTTTATTATAAAAAAAATACAAAAATATATGTTTATCTTGTTTTAGGATGTTTAGATAAAAAGCTGATTAATTATTGTTGGTGCATGCATTCACCATGTGCACCAAACTGTTATTTGCATATGTTGTTCATGTTGGAGTGTATACAATATGTGCATAACTGCATGCACATGTTCACGTACAGTATGTGTGACTTTGTTTTGGTTTCTTTTTTCCTGTGGCAGTGCTCTGCATGTTCTCTCGCTCAGAGAAGGGATGCCACTGTATTGTGTGGTCGACTTTGGGCTTCTTATCTTTTCCTGAAGGCTTCTTGGTTAACTGAGGAACTTGTGGTGATAAGAGATTGCAGAGTCCTTTTGATACAGACAAAACTGCAGTTCAGTTGTGAACATCTCAGCAACACATCTGCACTTCAGGAAATAAAAATCACCAATTAAATAGTTGTAATATCTCAATTGTTTCTCCTACACAACATTGATTGTCAAAAGGCCAATATATCATTATCATTTAATAGCTCTCTAAAATAAATTGATATTCTCTCCAAAATGTCAAAAACTATAATAAACCAAAAAATAAATAAAAACATATTAATTAATTAATTCTCAAAATTGATACAATGTGTAATGAAAAGGCAAATATAAAGCAATATCTCAATTAATATAGCCTTTAGTGATTGAACTGATAATGGTAATTATGATTCTCTGAACATTGTCATTAAAATAAATTTCCCCATTTGGTGAATGCAGGTTTTTCCTGTGTGTTTACAGTTAGACTGAAAAATTTGGTTAGTAATTCGGTGATATACTGCCCAGTATCAGCAGCTGTCTAAAACATCTTGGGGCTTTGCAGAGTTTCTGCATCTATGCAAAACCACAGCATTTGCTTGGGTGTGAAACTGAAGTGTGAGCAACAGATATCTGGGGTGGCATATTAAAATTCATCACGCCTGCTCAATACATGAAAGAAAGAGAGAAAGACACTGAGACAGAGACAGAGGGATATGAACATCCAGTCTTACATACTCCCCCCTCGTCCTGGAGATTTCCCCTCTCAAAGCGTCACTTACTCATATCTCATGTTTAGCGCTCTACTCAAGTGTGATGCAAAGCTGAATTCTTTTTTTTTTTTTTTTTCACAGTTGATTGATCATGCACTGCTGTCTTTACTGTTCATTTCTCTTTCATACATATCACTGGTTCTGCCTCACAGCTGTAAAACACATGTTTCGATTCCTAATAAAAGGAGCACTTCAAAATCACTTTCTTCATCTGTATTTTTGTCTTGTCAGTAAAAATTTCAAACAACATCATTATTTTTAGTCGTTTTAGTTATTATTATTTTTGTTAGATTTATATCTAAAACAAGAAAAAAATACACTATTTATATAACATCTCATTTTTTTTTTTTTTACATTTTGTAAATAGTGTCACTTTATTTCTCTCATAACATGACCACATCTCGCAGTGCAACTTCAGATTTCACAATTGCGACTTTAGAACTTACAATGTAATGACTTTATTTCTCATAATTGTGATTTTTTTACTTACAATGTGACCTCATATTTCGCAATGCGACTTCAGATTTTGTAATTGTGACTTTGTTACTTGTAATTATGATATATTTATATATAAATATATTTTGCAGTTATGACTATTTCTCACAAGTGTGTCTTTTTACCTTATACATGACTTTATATCTCACAATGCGACTTTAATATGAGACATTATTTCTTATTTTAACCCTTATCTCACAGTATTTTACTTTTACTCTGAGGCAGAAAATAGGCTTTGATTAGTAAATTTATCTTGCAGTATGCATGTTTAAATACTTTTACTGGACACACACACACACACACACACACACACACACACATCAAAAGGATAAATAATGCAGATTTATTTTTACAGCCATATTTGATAAAATAAATAAATAAATAAATATATATATATATATATATATATATATATATATATATATACACACACACACAGTTGTGGTCAGAATTATAGGCACCCTTGGTAAACATGATCAAAGATGGCTGTAAAAATAAATCTGCATTGTTTATCCTTTTGATTTTTGATTTAAAAAATGCGCATTTATCTGTTGGTATTTGCTAGAATCCATGACACCATGTATCTGATCAAGATGTCCAGGACCTCCAGCAAAAAAAATATGCCCACAATATTAAAGATCCAGTGGTATATTTAACCGTGGACATGCACTTTTGTATCCCTTTTTGCACCAAACCCATCTGGTGGGTTTGCTGCCAAAAGCTCTTTTATTTTAGTTTCATCAAACCCAGTCCCTTTTGAAGTTCCAGTCATGTATGACAACTGCTTTTGAGCTGGTTTTCTTCTGCCTTTGTGTTTCCTCATATTTAAACTCCTGTGAAACAAGAAGTCATAGTGAGACAATTTCATGTTCCTAGTTACCCTGGCATGCTAAAAAACTTAAATATTAATGGGAATATACTTCAGAGATTTTTACTCATAAACAATTCTAGGGGTGCCAATAATTGTGGCCAATGTGTTTTGGAGAAAAACATTTATTTCATAATATGATTTCTCCCCCACTTTCAATTATTTTATTTCAATGAAAGGTTTGCAATTTTTGCAAATTTTTTTTTAATGAAAAACAATGTAGATTTATTTTTACAGCCGCCTTTGATTATATTTTCCAGGGGTGCCAATAATTTTGACCACAACTGCATATATTTCCCACAAAATTACAAAACTTTGTATTTATCACTGTGATTAAATGAATAATGAAGGTCTGTGAAGAAGCTGATAAGATTATGGCTCATCATTGACCATTATAAAGACCAGAACTCTAGAAAGGGCACATTCAGAAATATTGCTTAAGAAATAAAAAGCTATGAATCTCCTTACTGTACACACACAAACACACACACACAGTTTGCAAAAGAGTCCTTATTACTTTTTATATGTGTAAGGATGTTAGCCGAATTGGAGCACAAAGTTCTTAATTAGTAAACAGAAATATTAATGTCATCTTATAAATGCTTATTTTAGTGAAGCGTGTCGTGTTTCAACAGCCGACGGCTTGATCTGGCCCCCGCTGTTTTTGAATGTTTCTGTTGGATTTATCTGTCACACATTAAAGTGGCAGTGTTCTTGCCAAAGCATATTTGTAAGACAAACAGACAGAGCGACGGACTGTTTAGTTGGATTTCCCTAAGGCAGTCCAGGCATCAAGACTGCTGCCCTCGGGAGGGGTTTACACATACACTCTCTCTCTCTTTCCAATGATCTGATATTTATTAGCTTTGCCCTGTCAGCCTGAGGGTAATGGGGTATGTGGATATGTCTGTCAGAGGTCTGGCCTACTTATTCGCATGGAAAACAAACGGATAAATCTTTTCCTCCACCTCCCACACATATGAGCACTTTTCATCACTAAAGACCAACTATAGCTCTAGATGTGACTGTTATGTGTGTGTTCTCTGGCAGTTTGGGTTAGTGTATGTGTGTGCGTGTGTGTGAATGTGTTGCAGCCTCTACATAGGCAGCTGCCTTCTAAGGCAACATCTCAACCTCATAAGTGAGTTTTTTGGAACGCTCTAAATAAGCAGCAATACAAACAACAAGGACACAAGAGACTCAATCATTTGTTATTTCAATGAACATGAGAGGAACAATGTGAAACACAAAGAAGAACTATTTGTGTTGATACGTTTCATTTCAAATTGATTATAATTAAATTATGTTAAAAAAAATTGTCAGATCTATTAATTTATTCAAAAATACATACATTCAAATGCAATTCATACACATAATGACATGAATACTCCTCTTCTATAATGTTCGTGCTTTGGATTTCTGAATTAAAATCTATATTATTATAATGAAGACATTAAGTACTTTGGCTAAATCTTTTATAATTATTTCTTAAGAAACAATAACAAAACGATATTGAAGAAAATGTAAGTCATGTGATGCAACCA
Source organism: Leuciscus idus (assembly GCA_021554675.1). Classification (NCBI taxonomy): domain Eukaryota; kingdom Metazoa; phylum Chordata; class Actinopteri; order Cypriniformes; family Leuciscidae; genus Leuciscus; species Leuciscus idus. Next base: position 15,738,402 of record CM038638.1, on the reverse strand, counting down.
ACATGAAAAACCATGCAGAAAAAAAATATATAAAACAGAAAATTATTATTTTATATAATATACATTTGTAAAAGATTTTGTCTGGCCATTCTTATTATTGACCAGTAAATTTAAAGTCAACATATCTCTGGCTTTGTCCGTTATCTTATCTTTTTTTTTTTTTTTTTTTCACTGAGGTGACCCCAGTGCATTCTGGGATTGCTTTGACCACTATGAATACATATATTGCTGCCTTAGAGTAGTTTAGACCAAAACTTATAAGTCAGCTCGAATAATATTTGAAAGCAGTCTGCATCCTGTTTATTATTCTTATCTGAATAATTTCCTTTCAGTGGCTTTTGCTGACAATAAAATGCTACTTAGAAATGGGCAAAAAAATTATATATCTTATTTTGCTGCATAATTAAGTTGGCTACCTTTGGAAACAACCTTCACATAATACATGATCCATGAAATGGTTTTGAAACAGAAAAAGCCGTATAAAGTCTCTCTTGTTAGTGATAGATAGTGAATATGCTAGTGGAGATGCAAGGTGGAAGCATACACAGTTGTATAACCTGAGTGTTTTAAAATCATATTTCACAGACGTGTCCAGAAGTGACTCACAGCGATTTCAGTAAGCAATACATCAGACTGATCACACACAGTTACATGAATACATCGGTTATAGCTCTGACTGGGCTGAAGGAGCACATTGTTGAAACAGCACATTAACTCTGAGTGAGAAGAGACAGAATTAGATGTATTTTATTTGACTCACCGCTGCTTTACATTGGATTATGCTTCTCTGTAAATGAACCAAAGCACTGGCCTAAACACAGATTTAACAGCATGAATGCTGTTATACCAAACATCAGGGAGTCTTTTTTAGTGCAATCTTGCCACGCTCTATCTCAAGAGGTGATTTCTGTGTGGCTCTCATTTGTAAATCACTGTTTCTAAGGGATGTCAATATAAGCTGCACTCTTTCAGAGAGTATCCTCTTGGGACAGGAAAGCTTGTTAACTATCCGCGCCCCAGGCTTCTCTGGGTAACTGCCTGAACTCATTGTGTGCCACATATGGTGGAAACACCCATGTGGTGGAAAGTGTTCTTTAACAAAACTTTATATTTATATGTTTGCATATACAGTACTTTTATCCAAAGCAACTTTCACCCAAGGTATTTGATCAGCTTAATTGTTTCCTAGAAATCAAATACTGCGGTGTTCTGAGTGGTTGCTAGGGTGTTGTTGGGGTTTTCAGTTTGTAGCTACAGTATGCGCTTGCTAGGGTCTTCTGAGTGGTTGCTCGGGTGTTGTTAGGTTTTTCTGGGTGATTTTTAGTATATAGATACTGTATGCGGGTGCGAGAATATTCTGGGTCTTGATAGAGTTTTTTAAGTTTGTAGCTATGTAGCTGACAGGTTCTTCTGAGTGGTTGCTAGGGTGTTGTTATTGTTTTTTAGTATGTAGATACAGTATGCGGTTGCGAGGGTATTCTGAGGGATTGCTAGGGTGTTTTTAGGGTTTTCTGAGTTATTAAAAAAAATAAAAAATATGTAGATACAGAATACATTACCATTCACTGAAGCCTCTCCTTCCGAAATTGTGACTTCATAAGATCCGGGAATGTCGTGTTGTTGTCCAAACGAGCCGTTCATGTAGTTCTTGAAAAGGGGATTCTGTTAAATAAAATATCTCCCTTTGGAGTGGACTTTGAGCTTTGTAACCTTGCAGATCTTGTTTATGCTCGAACAGCAACATTACACACTAACTTAACACTAACACAAAATGCAGATTTTTGGGGGGAAAAAGAAACATTCTATGTGAACAAGTCTGTGATGATAATAGGTATAATCAGCACAGTAACAGTGGTTGCTAGAGTTGTTAGTCACTAGGCCAAGTCCAAACAAAGTCTCTATAAACTCTTACATATACCTCAGGACGTTCCTTCAATGTAAGTCTATGAGATTTTTCTGTCTGTTTTATTGTCTACCAGGTGCAAATCTTAAAGGGCTAATTCACATCTGTGATGGGCTTTTAATAAAACGTGGCTGTTTATGTGGCAAAGTTTTCACTGAATCAGCACTACATGACAAGAGAAAACAGAGAAAGAGTGTTGTGCCATTCCCTTTTGCCAGAAAGATAGGGAAACTTCAACACCCATAATGCACTGGGCTCAATCCGAGTGCCTGTGAGGTGGGATAAGAAAAAAAGCGCAAGCACAATCTGTTGTTTTAACAAACGTCTGCCGGGTGTAGAAAAATTACGAATAATAGAAATGGGAGATCTGGTAGGTAAAACGGAGAAAAAGTATGACTCGTTAATTTACATATACTACCAACATTGTAACAATACAAACCGGTTGAAAATCTGCAAGTTTTTCTTTTAAGTTCAACCACTTAGAGAAGTTGTAGCACACCTCTCTTCAACAAGCTTCACAATGAGAGGTACAAGTGATGAAGGATGAGTTGCATTGTAAGGTTTAACATTGATGATTAAGCCATGATTAAAAAAACAAAAAAAAACATTAATGGTGTGCATCTTGAGACAAAACAATGGCACTGACTTATTTTAAGATATCTTAGTGCTTTCAGTTAAAACCGCTTAAACATGTATTTTAGTCAGAGACTAGGCTTAAGCCTTATGTGTGCAACTGTAGTTCTTTAGACAAATGCATAAAACCGAAGTATACACAAAAGTAATAGTGACACTTGCCTTAGCAAGCGTTACTAATGAACTCGGTTTGAAAAAGTTTGAAAACTGACAGACTGTTATTGTGGATTATCGCAGAACAATATCCAGGCACAGGCTTTTGAACTGCTATTTCAGGTCACGAGTTAGATCACATTACAAATACACATTTTACCCCTTTCTCGTGAGGTTTGAAGGTTAGATGGAAAAAGTATGTGGAAACTTCTCACTAAGACAAATGTGTGAGATGGGTGTGCACCTTTTAAACACACAAACTTAGAAGCCCCCTGTCACCCACGTGAAGTTCAGAGGTCAAAGGGTACATATGTGCATTTCAGTCCATCATCTTTGGACAGCTGAATCTGGCTCCCCCTCAAAGACCCTTAGAGGAGGTGTGTGTGTGTGTGTGTGTGTGTGTGTGTGTGTGTGTGTGTGTGTGTGTGTGTGTGTGTGTGTGTGTGTGTGTGTGTGTGTGTGTGTGTGTGTGTGTGTGTGTGTGTGTGTGTGTGTGTGTGTGTGTGTGTGTGTGTGTGTGTGTGTGTGTGTGCGTGTGTGTGTGTGGTATGGAATCTAGTGAGGTACCATTACTCCTCTGATCCTGGAAGAAAAGGCCCCTCAGGGAAAATAGTGGGGTCAGGTTAAAGGTAAACTCAGAGGTTAGTAGAGTTGAAAGCGTCTAAATGATTGCGGAATGTGGTAATAAACGTGCGGTTATATAGGTAGTGATAGTGTAAAGGTTCATATTTTTGGGGTGCATTTATGTCTATAAATTCCTTTTAACACTAATGGAGTGGATGGATGAACTGACTATCCATTAAGCAGCACATCTCTGCTGTAATCATTTTATTCACCATCATGTCGCTCAAGACCTGTATGACTTTCTTTCTTCTGCATAACACAAAAGAAGATATTTTAAAGAACTGTTTTTGTTCATACAATGAAAGTCAGTGGGGTCCATAAAAACATTGAACCCAGCTGACTTTCATTGTACAGACAAAAACAAACATAAGGGCATTTTTCAAAATAGAAATCCATACAGATTTGGAATGACATGAGGGTCAATAGATGATGAGAGAATTTTCTTTTTTGGAGGGAACAATACATTTTATAGTTCACCCAAAATTCTACTTTCAAGCCTTAATAAAGGATGCAAAGCTACCATAAAATTAGCATTGAAGTGGCCAATATAACATGTACTCTTTGGTTCCATCTATCCGTCTTCTATTTTCCTCCCACTATCTTCCTCACTCCCGTGGTGAGTCCTTCCTCCAGTCGGTAGCAGAGGGACAATCTGTGGGTCAGAAACAACAGTCCAGCCATCTGAGAGAAAAATAAACATGTATTTTTGTTATGTCTGCTCTGATGTGTATTGTCACAGCTACAACCTCTCGCTCCTCTGTTGTCTGATACTCTTCCAGTTTGTCTTACCCGTGTGAAAAGGTGTTTCGACAATCTATTTTTGACAGTGGTTAACACCTATCAGTGACTATCATCACTGCGACGAAGAAACCATGAAACTATTCAATATGTTTTTCTAAGAAAGTTTATAGCTGGGTCAGAACTAGAGCTAAAGTCTGTGTGAGAGAGAGAAAGAGAAATAGCAGAAATAAGGTTCAAAATGTGATCAAGCATTAAGAGAAGCAATCGTTTACTTTATCCTCTACTTTATCCTTTATCCTTATAGATTTATCCTCATGTCCATCCAAACCTGAACCACAAAATGTGAAATGTTGAAGAATGTAATGCCACTTTTTTCAGTGTAATGAAAGCGAATGGGATCCAGGCTATTAAGCTTCAAAACGACAGATAAAGCAACTAAGAAGTTTTAAAATAAAATGTAAATGACTCGTGTACTCTACTGTAAGTCCTTTTGAAAACATATAAGGGCTTTGTGAAAGAAACAAAATGAAAGTTCCTGCATTTTCCACCTACTCTGATCTTTAAATTAAACCGCCTGTTTTATTCTACGGTTCAGAGATGGAAAACGTAGGAACTTTTTGTAACTGTGCCTTTAAGACCTCTATATGCGCATGACATGTCTAGCCAACCTCTACACATTAACAACGCCCCAGGCAAGTTGCTGGTTCCTGAGTAGACACTGATATGTAGACATGAATGTTATGTTAATTTGCAGTTATGAGATCCTAACCATGACACAATCTGAGAAGACTTTGTCTGTAGACCATCTTGGACCAGCAACAATTCTACCAACCAGCTACTTAAGGTAACCAAACTAGTTTTTGGAACATGATGGCTAGTCAGTGAGCTAATGTTCAGCTTTCACCACTTAATTACCATCTTAGACTAGCTAAAAACCAGAAATGCTACCAATTTAAAATGGATTTTCCAATAGGGTACATAGTTGACTTTTTTTTTTACTTCCAGAAAAAGCCAAGAAAAATCTGGTTTCCATGAAATGGCCCTTTAAAACATAGGCCTGCATTACAATGCTGTTAAGATGTTGGCACTCTTGCTCTACAGACTTCACAATATCGGCAACACCACTAATAGTCACTGTATGTCGGTGCTTCTAAGCCAGAGGTTGCTTTGACATTACTTTGGTAATCCAGCTTTATTCCTCTTTTTTAAAAGCTTGTGTTTCACATTGGCTCTGAAAGGATACCTCCCCATGGGCATTGCCTTGTCGGAATGTTCCTGGATGTGAGCCAGTGGAGCACATTCTTTTGGCCACTTATGTGCCATGTTGTCTCCCACTCTTTCCAGATCACTCCATCTCTAATGCCATCCTTCCTCTCACAGACAATACTGCTTTCTCCCATCTTCAAACCTTCACTCCATTACCATGACCTGGTCATGCACCAAATCAGAGTGAGTTCAGCTGTAGCTGAGAGGGTCAAAGGTACATGACAGAGGAGGAGACGCTAACAGGAGGGTCAGTGTGGATAAGGTGGTCAATGGTGCCATAAAAAAAGCATACATGCCAACTCTAAAGCCAGACAGTTAGCCTATTTAGCTGGCTCACTGTCCTTAATCCGAATTGAAATGAAACTGACACATTTTAAAAGCTTATTTTGACAAGCTGCTCGATACAATTCAAAATTATGTGAAATGCACAAGAAAAAAGATAACAGCTTAAACCCTCTGGAAAGAAGACTGGAAAACCTGGTCAGGCTGAGAGACTAACTTTTCTAAAACCTTTCTAAAATCAGTTAAACCAACTAATATAATACCTGTAAAACAGGCCAGTTAAGATTTATTTATTTTTTTCAGCAGGATACATACAATGCTAACTTACGCATATTGCTAAGCTAACAACACAATCGGCCTACTCTAAGCGCAAAAAAATACATCCCTGATAACATATACATCATGATGAGATGTCACTATTTGACATGCATGTTTCCATCTAGAAGATCATGATGTATATTTTTAGCGTGTTTGCTCTTCTGCAACACGTCCCTAAAATGTATCCTGACGGATAGTACATAGACATTTAGAAAATGTCTTGATGTCCATGATTTAAAGGTCGTTCACACAGAAATGCAAGACGATAGGCAGCGGAGTGAAAAAAATGCAAGGTCTCAAGACGCATATTTTAAAAGTTGAACTTTTTTTTAACCCTCGACTAATTTCCCCTCCAACTTTTAACTGAGCTTGTCACAATGCATTCTGGGATTACCTTATCTATGAAGCATACATGCATTTCTGCCTTAGATTTTGGGCAAAACAAAGTACCTTACTATTTGAAACATGTCAAGAGCTATGATGTTGCCTAGTTGTTGCCTTGGTGGGCAGTTTGGAGCAGAACTACGCTGTAAATTTCTTCCTCAACCCCTTGAACTCCCTGATATAATATTGTTTACAACTGAAAACCATGTCGACTCATCAAAGCCTTTCCAGCTTACGCTGTGAGAAATTATCCTCTTAAGATTGCCTCAGGGAAAAGGTCAGGGGTGAGGCACTGAAGAGGGGGATACGGAGCAGATAAAATCATTATGTGAGTCACTACCAAGTCAGATTTATGAGCACTCATTGATCAGAGCGTAGCGAGATGCTAAGGGCTTTGGTCAAGCAGCGGTCAGGTTACTCTCAGTCCGCACTGGGCCTTTTGTTTAGATTCTTCAAAGTTTGGCCCTGGACTTTGGAGGATTTTTCATCATTCCTCCAAAAAATATTGGTAACACTTTATTTTGATGGTCCCTTTTGAAAGTGCTGTTGACTATAAGTAACTTTGCAACTATTTGTCAACTAACTTTCATTGAAGTATAAGTAGACTGTCTGCTTAATATCTGCAAACACTTTATTGTGATGGTCCTCCAACAGACACTCTACTGACTATAAGTAATTTTGCAACTACATGTCAACTTAATCTAACCCTAACCCTACCAGTCTATTAATACTTAACTAACACTCTAATGAGAGTTTGTCGACATGTAGGTGCAGCGTTACTTATAGTCAACAGAACGTGTTAAAGGGACCATCAAAATAAAGTGAAACCAAAATATTTAACGTTCTTCTGTAATACAATGGCAAATTAGATAAAATAGGTGACTGAGCAACCATTTTTTCCAACCGTCTCTTGTATGTAGAGTTTAAAGGGAAGGATTTTGTTTACACGCATATGGATGGGGTTTGGCTATCAGGGGATTGCGGGATAAGATTTGGTGCTGTTAATACAATGAGCGTAAGACTGTACAGTATGTGTTGCGGGGGGTGGGCCGCTGACCTGATTGTTGCAGATGTAAGCAGTTGGCAGCGTGCCCGTGTGCCATGATGTCACCCTTCAGCCCAGCAGAATTAATTTCTGCTATTCTGCTTAATCAGAGGCAGGCTAAAAGCCTCTGTGATGCTGTAGGATGCTGATTGGAGGGTCTCTGGGGAAGCCGAAGAGGCAGTTCAAGACCCGCTGAGTGTTGTGTTCTGTAAATGTGCACACCTTTAGTTGTTGTACCAGCCCGTGAGAGAGAGTCTGTCTGCTTGTAAGGGTGGACAAGTTTAGGCTGCCCTTTTTCTTGGCCTGTGTTCTATTCTGGATGCCACACACCTCAATGTGAGGATCGTGCCGTGCTTAATATAGCTTCGCTGAACTGTGTTTGTGCAAAGGCCTGTGTGTTCCTTGTCCTCATATAAACCCTGGATGGATCCCAGGAAAGGGTTATGTTAGGACCCTGCTTTGGCCTTCCTGTCCCACCTAAAACAATGTGCATTCCAGGTCCTAGTTGTGTGCAAAGAAAACAAATATTCTGCATGTTAGTGAATTCTCTTTGGTAAACGAATCATTTTTGTGAGACTGATCTGGTCGGAACTGGTTCAACTCATAGACTCAAAAATCATTTAAAACACACTGATTCAGAATGAGCATTATTCAAACTGAGCACAAATTATTTCACTTTTTGAAAGATTTCCGATATTTTTTGTATTGTTTATTGTAAATGCAAATCATATAAGTTAGCAACTGTAAGTTGTTATGGCTAAATCATAGCTGATAAACAAAGGCAAACTGCTTAAAGGGACAGTTAATCCAAAAAAAAAAAAAAAAAAAAAAAAATCTCCTCATTTACTTTCCAAACCTGCTTGTTTTTTTGTTGTTTTTTTACTTCTGTGACTTTCACTGAATGAACAAAACAGTTGAAACATTCTTTAAAATCTCTATCTTCTTGTGTGTCCCTACAGGTTCGGAATGACATGAGGGTGAGAACATTTTCATTTTTTTGTGTTTTTATGCTTAAGACACAAGATTATAATTTGCACATTAATTTGTCTGTCCCTGTTTGTACAGAGTAGTTAATTGTAGTGGGAAAACTGTAATGTAAGCAACATGACAGAGACACAATAATGTCTTGTTATGGTCGTATTTTCAGCAGGGAAAAAAAAAGCCTGGTTGCGACAACCTCATATGGCATGAACATTAATCTCAATTATACTGTCTGTGTAAAAACTGAACTGGATCACATAAAATACAATAAATACAATGATTAATCCTACTTAATCATGATAAAGAGTTATAGTTGCTGACACGGACATTTATTAAAACAAGTTTAGAGAATGTAAATATCACGTGATACTGATTTTTTGAAGCAGCTTGTTGAAATGAACTCTCAGAAAGAAGTGGTTTGTGGAAATGGGTCAAACTGAATGTGTGTTTCAATATAAAGCTATACAGCTAGTAGGCCTACTAACTTATTTAGAATGACTGCCTATAAATCATTTTAGACCAACTGATGAACAGGTTTGCCGGTTTGAAAACTGAAAGATTTGCTCATAAATTGAGCTTCACTATGACTTGTGAGCAAGTTTTATAGAGTATTGTCTTGTAAATTATAATAATTTAACATCAAGGACATTCAGGCCCACAATTATCTGGTATTTCTTGGTTTTCCCTGTGTTAAACAAGCCGTTTATCAATGTCCAGTTCAGCCGGAGTGAACTTTTTCAGGTAGGCAGCCCACCTCTCCCACTGGGGGGGGAAGAAACAACAAAGAAAGACAGAGTTCAAGGGGAGAAATCGTGAAGTGAACAGTCACAGGTCAGTGGACATGCAGAGTATCAGACTGAAAATGGCCCGAGTGCATTTCACAGCAGAGACAACCTCACACACACACACACACACACACACACACACACACACACACACACACACACACACACAAACACTTCACGCATGAGTGAACACACTCCTTTTGCCGAATGTAGATGTTTATTTATGAAGGGGTTCTTTTGAAAGGTCTGCTTTTGTCTCACATCCTCTCCATCATAATATCAGAGAGCTGCACTCAACCCCCTCTCGCTCGGGCAGTGCTGTGTGTGTGTGTGTGTGTGTTTGTGCATGTGTGTTTGTGCATGTGCGTTTGTGTGCGTGTGTGTGTGTTTGTGTGTGTGTGTGACAGCCCCCAGTGAAATGTGAGATGGAGATGCCGTTTTCTATTTCAAGGTTGTAATCTCAGCCAGCACACTTAATTGTGTGTAAGAGAGATATTTGCCCATGAAGTCTTGGTTACTTGGTGTACATTGCTGTTTTTTGTTCAGCTGAGCCATGTGGTAAATTAGCATTTGACCTGACCTCCATCGCTAACCTCTCGTTCTTTCTTTCTTTCTCCCTCTCTATCTCTCCTTCACCACTCAACAGTTGACCCCTACACAACACTAAAAGCTTAACCTGAGACTGTCAGCACTGGTACATTGTACAGGTCTGGCGAGTCGTAAGTGCAATGTACTGCCCATGCCTGTACCTTTTTGACAGTTTATGGATCAGTGGACAGGCATTTTTGCATTTAGACTTTAAAAAAAGAACTTAGAACTACACAATTCCATAAGATGGTATAAAGATTGTACTTTTAATGTTAAAACTGTAAAACTATTATGGTGAAAAACTGTAATAGATCAAACAAGACATTTTATGTACATTGGGCCTATAATCTATTTTAACGATCTGAAACGCAAGTATCAAACACGAAACGCAAGTAACTTTGTGGGCAGATCTCAGGCGCTGTTGCTATTCTACCGGCGGGATAAATTACTCTTGCGCCCGATGCAAATCTAAAATGGGTTGGTCTGAAGTAGCTACATTACTCATAGGTGTGGTTTGGGCGTAACGTGAAATAAACCAATCAGAGCATCATCTCACATTCCCTTTAAGAGCAGGCGCGCTTGTTCCATGGCGGTTTGCTATTATAACGGCGGATTTGACTCGGCGCACGCCAGGAGCGGTTCACAGCCAAGGAGACTGATGTTCTCATCAGGGCCGTAAAAGACAGAAAAGTGACATTGTTTGGGGATGGAGAAACCCACCCAAATTAGCTTCGGTTAAACAGGGGTATAATCATTTTGGTAAAGGTGTAAGCTAGATTTATGCCTATTTTTTCACATCTTCATGGACACCACAATGATTTCCCTCATTTGGAATAATTTTCCTTGTAATTATGTATGGTTTGCAAAAATGGCAACTGCTGCGTCTGTGTGTAGATGAGAGAAGCAAAGTGTATGCGCGTTGTGCACGTGCTACATTATGGCCAAGCATGGCTCGATGGTGTTTTAAGCCCCCAATGGCTCCTTAGAGGCAGCTAACCCTACCCTCAACCTTAAACCTACCCATCCCCTCGCTGCCTGGAAGGCGCCGTTGGGGGCTTAAAACACCAAACGCCGCCAAGCATGCTCCCTTAAAATAGCATCTGAACGCGAATTGTTTTCTGGAACTGCAAAATAGCACCAGGGAACGTTTGCGCCGGAACACGCCTCCTCTTTTCACTGAACCGCCCCCGGGAGTGCAAGTTCATTCCCTAATTAACTGACATGCGTCTGTCGAGGGAAAAGTCCACTGTGCGTCAGGTGCAAAACAGGAATGATACATGCGTCGGTGTACAAAGTCAATTATAATCGGCTGGGCCCGTCCAGACCCCCGCAACTGCATGCCTGTTGTACGTGGCCCCCCAGCCGGTGTTGGAGGCATCTATGGAGACCACAGCATACCTGGACACTTGTTCTAGGGGCACTCCGGCCCGGAGAAACGAAGGGACTGACCAGGGTTGAGGGTTTGGCGGCAGGCCGGGGTGATTGTCACACGGAGCGTGCCGCTCTGCCACGCCCATCTCGGGACTCGGCCGTGAAGCCAGTGCTGAAGCGGTCTCATATGAAGCAATTCGAGCGGCGTTACTGCGGCTGCGGATGCCATATGCCCCAGGAGCCTCTGAAAAAGTTTCAGTGGGACCGCTGTTCTGCTCTTGACAGTATTCAAGCATTTCAGCACAGACCAGACACGCTCCTCTGTGAGGCCAGCTCCATACCGAGAAAAGAGATCCTCTGCACGGGGGCGAGTTTTCTATTCTCCCAGTTGACCTGAAGACCCAACTGACTGATATGCTGGAGCAGCAAGTCCCTGTGCTCGCACAACTGCTCCCGAGACTGAGCTAGTATCAGCCAGTCGTCGAGATACTTGAGGATGCGAACACCACGCTCTCTCATGGGAGCAATGGCCGCCTCCGCAACCTTTGTAAAGACTCGGGGCGACAGGGCCAGCCCGAAAGGTTGGACTTTGTACTGATATGCTCGACCCTTGAACGCAAAGCGCAGGAATGGCCTGTGTCGCGGGAGGATGGAGACATGAAAGAACGCGTCCTTCAGGTCGATCGCTGCAAACCAATCTCGAGGACGGATGCATTCGGAAATGCGTTTCTGCGTTAGAATCTTGAACGGAAGCTTGTGAAGGGCCGATTCAAGACTCGCAGGTCCAAGATTGGTCGTAACCCACCGCGTTTCTTGGGTACAATGAAGTACGGGCTGTAGAAGCCAGTCTTCATATCGGCTGGAGGGACCGGCTCTATCGCATCCTTTGTCAGTAGGACTGCGATCTCCGCATGGGCGGACGCCGGCTGAACTGAATCGTATAGCCGAGTCTGATGGTGCGGAGGAGCCAGCTGGACCGGTTGGGAAGCACTCTCCAGGCTTCCACGAACTGGGCCAGGGGGACCAGAGGCACCACAGACGTACCCGGGGTGGGGCAGCGAGGTGGAAGACAGAGACCCGACTCGGAAGGCCCGGGGGGGCAGCCCGAAGTGGCGTCTGAGTGTGCAGTGCAACACTTACCGGTCTCCACAGGTCGGCAGGGGGAACGTGAGAACGCGTAATCGGGTCCTCGAACGGCACCTGGCTGCCGGCTGGTGATACAAGAGGGGGCTGAGGGCGGCAAGGCTTTACAGGGTCGCACACCGCCAGTCTGACCCTCTTGGGACCCAAGAACAGAGGAATTTGCTCTTTCTTTGAAAATGTAGGTGCCGCTGGACTCCGGGGACTACGTTTTTCTACGAAACAGAAACACTATAGATATAGTGATATAGATATATATACATTGTTGTCTTTATCAGTATTAGAGAAATACATATTCTGTGTAATCAAGTAAATACACATGGGCTCATTCTGTGCTGTGTATATACCTGTGTTTGAGTAGTTGCAGGTGAATAAATAACATTAACAAATAGGGTCCTCTCTCTCTCTCTCTCTCTCTCTCTCTCTCTCTCTCTCTCTCTCTTCTGTTTATGCTGTCATCTATTTATCCAGGCCATTTACAGACTTCACTCACCCCTCAGTCACCATAAAGAGATTTCAGCCTCTCATCAGCCCCTGTACACCATACAGTATGTTCCTCTAATAGATTGTGTGTGTGTGTGTGTGTGTGTGTGTGTGTGTGTGTGTGTGTGTGTGTGTGTGTGTGTGTGTGTGTGTGTGTGTGTGTGTGTGTGTGTGTGTGTGTGTGTGTGTGTGTGTGTGAGAGTTTGAGATTAAACCCAGTATGACTGCGTCCAGACCACAGGTGTAGTGTAGCAAAGCTCTGATCAGTTTGCAGAGGTTACAGATACGTTTCAGATAACGCTCTCCACCCTGCCCATGCCACACACACACACACACCCCGCTTCAGTTGTTTTTTGTTGTTTTTTGAATTGTAAGTTACCAAATATTCAGAATTTGTAATCAACCTGAAAAATACATTGCTCAACCACTGGTCTGAATATTTAATATCTATTAGCAGCAACGCAACAAACAAGGTGCACAAAAGTCGTTTTATGGCTAAAGGAATGTTGATAAATAGTAGTTATACCACAGAAATACTAATGATGCACAGAAATTTCAGCAATCGAAATATTTGTGAAAATCTTTTTGGTTTTCAGCACTAATTGTTTTGGAGGAACTAAATCACTGACTGAAACAGCGATGTTTAATAAGCGCTTCTCTAATGACTCGTTTTGACCATGTCAGTGTCTCTTTCCTTCACACAACGTACCGGTAGATAAGCTACAAGTAAACCTGTAAGCTGTGTGGACGCACTTCACCATAACCGAAATAAAAAATAAAAATAATTGCATTACTAAAATATACTTATGTTAAAAAATATGTACATATGAGGAAAAACTCCAGGAATACAGGTGACCTAAAGAAGTTTTATTCTTCATAAGGGTGACCACTGCAGAGTTTTTGTTCAGTGCTGAGCTCTGCACTCTCGTGAATCCTCACATTATAACAACCAAAGTATAGAGAAGATGTAATGATTCATTGTGTAGTGTAGACAGCATTGGCACTGTACACGTGAGCACCACGACGCATGCGTGTGATGCTGACACATGAGCTAGCCAATAGTGAGACTGACACAGAAAAGAAGAAATTGTTGAATAAAATCATTATTTTTGTTTTGTTTTTGTGCACAAAAAAAATATTCTTGTTGCTTCATAACATTAAGGTTAAACCACTGTAGTCACATGGACTATTTTAACAATGTCTTTACTACCTTTCTGGGCCTTGAAAGTTGCAATGACGGTGCTGTCTATGGCTGGTTCAGAAAGCTCTCAGATTTCATCAAAAATATCTTAATTTGTGTTCCGAAGATGAAGGTCTTACGGGTTTGGAACGACATGAGGGTGAGTAATTAATGACAGGATTTTCAATTTGGGTGAACTAACCCTCTAAGTACATCGTTGTTGTGTAAACGTACCCTTAGTGCTTCTGGTACCATCATCCTATAGTCATTGGGTTTTTAATGGGTTTGTGGTTACATGCCTGAAATAAGGTCTGTGGTGAACACTAGCTCAAGATAATGTCACGTTTTATTCTACCATATAAAATACATCAGTAATACCCTCTTTTTTTAAAAGCTTTTACTTGTCTTGAAAAAGGCAGTTATTGCTAGCGAGTGTGGCTAAATGGGACTAAAGAGACTGTCGGGGACATGTCATCACACCAACCAGCCTCATTGTGTTTATAATCGCACCCTTGCAAACTATTCTAACTATTAAAACAAATGTGTGTGTGTTTTTTTTTTTTTTAAATAAACACTAAAAGAGTTGTCCGAAGCTTGGTGAAGTTGAAGTCGAAGTCATGTAGTTGTGGTGTATAGCCTGCATTTAGCTTTTTAATTCTGGCAATTGTATTTAGGCTTCAAAAACCATAAAGGTTGTGTTCATTTGTGAAGATTGTCATGATAAACAAAACATGTAAACTTTTGTTGGTCACAGAGCTAATTTTCTGCAATAATCCAAAAGCCAATGGAAAACGGACGTTTTTTTTTGTGTGTGTGTGTGTGTGTGTGTGTGTGTGTGTTTTTTATGATACCGTTATTGTCTCCATGTAAACTAAAAAACTGCAAATTTGTGAAACCAGTCATGGTCATGCACATGTACATGCGTGTTGCAGTTCAGTCTATATGTGTGAGTACTTGACAACCAACATTGGTGGACTACAGGACTATGTTAGTGCTGCTCAAGATACTGAGTTTATCAACGCTTCTCAAGTAAAGTGTAGATTTACTGCACCACTACTACGACTACTACGGGTTGGCCTACAAAAATACGTCATCCCTGAGTTAACCTTTTAAACAAAAACAAAAAGGTGGTTTTAGAAAACAGATATCATTAAAGCATGAAATTACTTATATTTTGTGAAGCATCAAAAGTATCATTTTAAGGACCAAATCACCTAAAGGGGAAAAAATTGGACATAGCATTAAATGTAATTTCCTTTAAAAGAAAAACAAGAAAACGCAGTCGAGTTCCCCTACTGTTCTACTGTTTCCTTGTCCTGTTTATAAAATCATTGAGGGGAAACCCATGAAGAGGGTTCCTGGTCAAAAGAAAGCTTTCACACTGTGCTGGAATGATGTGTGATGATATCAGTGAAGTTCAGTCAGGTGTCTTCCCATTGCAGGAAAGTACAGCCTAAAACATGGACTTTTTGAGGAACCACAAAAACCAATAGTGGGGGAAGGGTTTCATTAGCTTTTCTTAACTTCTCTTTTCTTAAAGCTTACTGGATGTACACATAGCACTGCCATTTAGGGTTGACCTCTAATCTTTAACGCCCGGAGTTCCAGATCGAGCGCTTCTGCAGGTTTGCCCCACTCGTGCGGCAATAGCGGTTGTTATGTAGGAGGACGTGAGGGATTCCCAGTGAGATGTCGCTGCTCACACCTGTCGTACTCATTTGTCCGCCCACCACTGGGTGGTCGATCTCTTCTCTGTTGTGGCTTTATCTTCCTACGTTCGACGGCGCTGTTGCTTCTCTTTCTGTAAGTTCACCTTCAGCGTTTTTTCCCCCCAGTACTACGCTGTGTCTTTCTCTCTATTTCTCTTACTATCTCTTTCTTTCTCTTGAGAAATGGCCTGTTGTTCTTTATCCCCACGTGTGGCTTTGTGGCTGCTAACCCAGACAAGGTTTAGCGATGGAGTCCTGGAGGGGCTGGTTTTTCAGTGACCTTTTCTTTCTGCCTAACGGGAACTTGCATTATTGATCGACAAAACAACACTTGCCAAGTTCAGATTTCTGAGCCGTGTCTAAGCATTCACTGCTAAAATCAGAAAGCCTCTATGCCAGTCACTATAATTGTTTCGTTACTTTGGCACAAGTCGACTGGATCTAAGACTGGTTTGCTAAATGCAATTAATATTTAGCAAACCAAACAACAGTTTTTGGCAAGTCTACCAAATGGTAGCAATTTGATTCTCAAAAGGATTATAGTCACGTTTTCTCACAATATCTTACGACTAATACTAATACAATACTAATAACATGGAAGAATTATATAAAACCTAATTTTATAGTGCAGAACGAATGTGCACATAAAAATGCGAATAAGAGAAAAATCAGTCTGTGACTTAAACACTCTGGCATCTTCAGAACAGTAGAAAAAAAGAAAAAAAGGTGATGCATGCGAGACCACAACGCACAATGCAGATGGATGTGTTTTTGTGTGTACGGTGCATCGGGAAAGACACGCTCCCCATACCACTAACCCACACTGTGCTGTTTCATATATGACATTTACATATTCAATGGCTTTTCTCTTTCGTTTTTGGTCTTTCTCTGGCACTCATTCTTCTGCGGTTCATGCACAAAAGGGGTCTGCTCGTTCACACGAGAGGGAAGGTGATACACACTCAGCGGCGCATACCAGTTTCACACAGACAAGAGAACATGAAGATCATTTCAAGAAATGCATTCTTAGTGGACAGTCATTGCAGTATGTGTTCATATAGTCTTTGTATGTGCATGTCCTCCCAGATTGCTCTGGGACAGAGAGGACGACAGTGTCAAATCTCACTTAAGCTCACAATACACTTTCCACATGTGCACTGTAGAGAGGTCAAAATCTGCTTCATACAGTACATGTGTGAGAGGAAATGTGTTTGCATGCGTTTGTGTATGTGAAATCCCATTAGCAGGAGGATGTAACCTTTACCCAAAACACCTCTCTATTCTGCACAACTCCCAGCTTTTCACATTTGTTTCGAATGTGGGAAGGACTATCAGCGGCCCCGCTCTCTCACTTCCTCTGGTTCTGAGGAGTTAATCCCACTCTCCTCTCAGAACAACCCCTCCTTTCTTAACTAAACAAACCCATCAGGCACCTTGGAAATCCACCTATTTTCCCATTAAAGCCATGTGATGGAAAATCTGTTGATTTTCCTGATTGGATTTAGTCCCGTGAAACCGATCCTGGACCATGTGGCTCGGTGAGGAGAAAGTCTGAATGAAAGAGGAAATAGATGAATGAAAGGGAGGGGGGCGGGTGGAAACAGAAAATGAAATCCACTTTATTCTCTATAGTCCAGTCTGAATGTGATCTGACAGTAACGGCTGCAGAATTGGACATGTGCTGTGCAGTTGAAAGCAGGCAGAGTATCTCAGCTGGATCTAATTGTGTTCTATACTGTATTTCTAAATCAAGGCATTTCTTGTTAATCCTCTCATTTCAGTTCCAAAAGGATGCCAGCAACATTATTCTGCTTTCTTAGGTACTAAGGCGGCTAAAGGCAAGTACTGCCTTTTTTTTTAAGCAGCAATGCTTTGCAACAAGCTCAGTTTTAACAGAAATGAACACTAGAGGCAGTAAAACAGCAAGCACTTTTAATCGTACTTTCATACACAAGTATGATTACAGGGGCAGATTCTGGATTTATAAAGACTTGTTTTCAAGCGACTCCTTGCTCAATTATGCTATGACTTCAAACCACTTTTTACCATAGTGCATGATTTGTAAACAAATATCTTTTGGAGTTTGCATCATTTAACCAGCTCCCCATCAAGCATTTTTGCATTTAAAAGATGTCTAATAGCCGTCCAAACACAGCCCTGATGTCTAGGCTAAAACAAGGCAAAATTTGGGCTATACAATTTTATAGACGTCTAACCACAGCCCAAGAATAGACGCACAGGATATGCATAGAACATGTCAAAGAAATGAAACCAAACACTGTGTAATCACTGTTGACTTTGCTTACATGATGGAATATCATACATCTCGCAAGTTATTTTGGCAAAAATGACATGTAACCAAATGGCAAGAAGCCATTTGGCAAGAAGCGGGTTACTCATAGCCGGACTTTATCGGGTCTTAACCAAGATGGTGAAATGATGGCTATTGCTTGCTGGGTTTATATGTTCAGTTTTACTGACGTACTAAGTACTCGGTAGCTCAGCTGGTACAGAATTGTACTTGTGATGCGGAGAGCTCGGGTATGAATCCTGTGAAAGACAAGTCATGATAAAAACAAGCTAAAATGCCATGGTTTACGATTGCATTTTTATGTCACAGTTCCTTTTGTTAACACTATTGGGTAGGTTTAGGGTTTAGTGTAGGTGTACGTTATTTTTTTAAATTAAGCATTAAGCTTTTAGCACCACTCACCGGACATTTCAATATAGAAATGCGGTGAAACGTACAACTGCAACGCAATAAAGCGTTGCCATGTTCACGTTAATCTGTTCCGGAAAAAACTAAACATGCTTTTAGCGCCACTCACTGGACATATCACTTTGAAACTGTCACAAAATGTGTAAGACGCAACGTATTTAGCATTTTACAAAAATGTTGCCCCAGATAATGAGCCTGGGCTGAAAAAACAATGGATAAGTAGCACAGTGGAATGGAAAAACGCGTTCTTTGTAAACGGCCCCTAACACGGATAAATGCTTTAATCAAGACCTCTATATTCAGTTTTTCACCGATGTTTGCGTGAACATGCATAAGTGTCAAATGAGTTATGAGACATGCTGGTCCTCAACCAGCGTATAGCCAAATCACTCACTCCATTTGAAATTGCCTATATCCATTTCTCAAAGTCCTAAAACCATATTCGACAACATATAAAAATTAAATAATTCGTAATTTTATGGTTTTAAAGGTGGAAAATTACAAATATATTTTAAGTAGTTACATATTAAATTTCAATGAAGTGAAACAGCTGTCGGCAGTGGGTGTGGCAGCACTCTCTATAGTCCCATGGCCATGGTTATGTTGCCAAAGGTACAAAATGGAACAGAATGCTGAAGTTTTTTAAAAGTTGAACTACATTTAAACTTGACACTTGATGAAAGATACTGAAAAAACAGAGAGACATGACGCAGTGGCCAAATATGTCCATCTAATGCATGTGTACATACACTTTATAAAATGCTGGGTTGTTTCAACCCATGTTTGGGTCGAATATGGACAAAACCAAACGTTGGGTTTAAAAATGTGGAATGTCTGAAGACGTTCTGTGTGCACGAGGCTGCCTATATAAACAGCAAGGCAGGTTTTAAGACCAGAGCTATTGTCTACACCACACATTTTTGTTGAGTAATTTTGTCCACTTAGATCAAAGCTCACATTCACTTTGGTACTCATGCATTTGAACTAGTGCACTCTAAATCTTGCATCTGTCAGCATACCGGTCAGATTAAATAGCTGACACTTGTGATTTTATACCCACAGTGCTGTTATGCCACAAACACACCCCATCTGGATATTAGATCTCAGAGAAACACATTACAGATGGGATTTTACATTTTCTCCTCGCGTTCCTGCGGGGGAAGGGTCTGGGTGTATTGATGGACAGCTGTAATCTCCAGTGAAAATATTTGATCAGTGACGGCCAGTCAAAACATAGAGACACGGTCTGGATTTTTGATCTGACACGGTTTCAAACCGCTCACCACAATATCCACTAGTACCTACAATCACCAGTGCTTGATAATATAGAAAACAAGTTAGATCAGCAGATTTTAACTCTAGTTTGGCAGTTATCCCATGGTACGGTTGGGTCTTTTCGACCTGTATACGGCTATAAAATTGAACAATGTGTCCACTCAGCAAGCATAAACCACATGCGTCTGATGCACAAAACGAACCCTCTATTTATCATTTATTACTGGCTTATATAACAGTGCACTTTGCTGACTTTCTCAGGCCTTATTTGCTACTTTAAAGAGGTATAGCTCTGTTTCGCTGTCTCTGGTAAGGCAGTACTCCTGATAAATCACAGATTCAAGTGCCATGTTTAATCTATAAAATGCAACCACATGTGCATCTGTGCTTATGGGTTGGGATATGGGGCGGATTAGTTCATTATTCTCACAGACATCTCAGAATGGTGATAAGGACTGGAAATGGAGACGCAGGTATCTGGGTCAGATCTACCATAAAAGCTCTCCAATAATAACAGCTTGGCCAAATTATACCCTTTGCTAATGTCACACACCTGCGCTAAAACCACGCTGAACAACTGACCTGCTTCAGAATATCTTTTTTAAAGTCTTAGTAAAACTAGCATAACATAACAATGGGGGGACATGACAGTTGTGTCTAGATAAAATGCAATTTTCAAAACTCACCTCAGAAAATATGTAGTTTTGTTTTTTACTACTGAAAGACTTTTGGAAAGACGTTTCATCATCTACAATTCATATGTTGTTCATCAACAGTAGAATCCATTGAACACACTGTACTTCTATCCCTCACAGGCTTGTTTTCATTCCTGTCAAAAACTAAATATGCCACTACCCTGACTAAGGTCGATAACTGTGTCCCAATTCAGAGGCTGCATCCTTCGAAGGCTACATTCGAAAGCTGAATGTTTCACAGTGGTGCAACAAAGGCTGTCCCAATTCGAATGTGACCTACAAATGCATCCTTCGTTTCCCAGGCCACAAAGAATAGAATGAGTGGATCCTTCACAGCCTATCCCAAGATTCATTGCACGTTGGTGACAACTGGATTTTTTTTAGAGAAAATGCCAGATTACACTTTTATATGTATTTGTATATTGTATTTAAGTGAGAGTACTTCAGTTCACACCATCTCGGTTTGGTCATCTACACTGAAACACCTCATTAGCAGCAGACATATCATTGTCTAAGGTTAGCTTCTCACCTCCTTAGCACCTAAACACACTCTCTGAGGGAGATATTGATATGACAATATTCCTACTCACGCACCGAGTGGCAGAGAAACGTGACCCCGCCAGTGTATTTGATTAGGATATGCCGTCCCTCCCATCAGAAAGCCTCTGTTTGTCTCTGTTTGTGTGCAATGCCATGATGGGGATTCCTAAAGAAACAATATGCTACATTCATACACACTCACAAAGGCTGGTTATATTCTTCCTAACAAACATCAGTGCTGTTCCAACAAGCATCTACCACCCTCCTCCCAGCAACCTCCTGCATCTCACCGCATCTAATGCAAAGGGTTCGAAAATACACGATGAAACCTTTCATAGTTCTTAAAGGGATAGTTCACTCAGAAATTAAAATTGGGTCATTTACACACTCTCATGGGGTTCCAAACAGAATTGTGAATGACTTTCTTTCCTCTGTAGAATATGTTGCGTTTTGAGTGTTAAATTAAAGTCAATTAAGACCCAATTTTGTTTTGGACCCCACTGACTAACACTGTATGAATAAAAACAGTTGAAACGTTTTTTTTTTTATATATATATATATATATATATATATATATATATATATATATATATGTATATATATCTGCTTTTGTGTTCAACAGAAGAAATAAAGTCATACAGGTTTGGAACAACTTGAGGGTGAGTAAATGATGACAGAATTTTCATTTTTTGGCTGAACTGATTGATTCATTTTTTGGCTGAACTGATTGAGTGGTGAGGATGAAAACATTTTTATTTTTTATGGTGTATACAATCCCTTTAACTTTGCGCAAGGCCAAACTTGTAAAAAAGTTGTAAACGTACACCTGTCAATAGTGGTCTTCAAAAAGACTAATAACTGTTGGAATGTTCTGGCAATCAGTTTTTAGCCCATCTGAATCTAAACATGCCAAAATACTTATAAACAAGCAGAAGGTTCATATTTTTGTTCCAACAAGGCGAAAACAGCTTGAACCTGGAATGATATACTGTAGTGCTAAAACACGCTCAGTTCTCATAAAACTATAGCAATAGTTGTGGGAGGATCTGTATTACCCTTTAACAAATAGACTTTAATGATCTGCACCGTTGCCAAATAACAGATAACTGCCTCGTGACAGAACACGCCTCTCTCTCTGAGACTGGCGGGTCTGGTTTTGTTCTTTCGAGAGCATATTTTATTATGCAATTGTACATCTTGTGCTTAACATCAATTTAGTTGTTCTTTACATCTCCACCCCCCTATTTATAAATATTTGAAATATCTCTGTTACTTTCTGTGTCTTTACACACTCCGAGGGAGTGAACGCCCTGCCACGAGAGAGAAAATACTGCATTGGGTATTGTTTGACCTTGAGTCTGGGTGGGGACACTAAGCTTGCAATGTGCGAGTTAGTGCAAGATATACATTTGTTGCATTTGCCACCTCTTTCTGCTTATGCATCTTTCTTTGTTATTAAAATGGGTTCCTGGAAAAGACTTGGTTGCTATCTCAGAACTAAACATTCCACCTCACCACAAACTTCTGGAGTTCTGTGTTTGATAAGGTGGTATGAGTCATGTACATGGGGGCTGTAGATGTGGGAGAAGTTATGCACAACCCTGACATTTCACTATTCCACAGTCAAACCTTAATCTGCCTACAACCGTAATTTAAAACGGCAAGTTGTGGTCACCTTTGAACACTTCCTACTCCCTGACATTTCAATAATTGGTGATAAATTTCAACAAAGCCTGGGTTAGGACATTTTGGCAATCAGAATTAGCCTTTGCGTTCAAACGTGATGATTTAGAGGGAAGAGATAACTAGCTGTAAGTACATTTTGTAGGGGGAAACCGAGTGGGGGTAAAGCTCTTATAGAAGATGGAACGATATTTTGTTATGTTCGTGACTTTTTCTCACTGTGGAGGCATTCAGCAAGTGCGAATTATCACATTGTATTTGGGATATTTTGGAAGTGCTCAAGGGCAAAAACTGTCACAGACATTCCATTCAAACTATCCGAGCTGTAAACCCTTCATTTTCTCCATAAACCGGCCTGACTGAGCTCAAAGCAGTAATTACTACAACAAAACAGACAGGAAGACACTAAAGTAGCTAGTTGGATTAGCAACATTGCTAACTTAAATAACAGTGTAGCATGAAAAGCTACTTGTATTACAGCTTCCAAAAATGTTATTATTATATTACTATGATTTTTATATATATACAGACCCTTTCCAAAAAATGTGAATATCATGGAAAAGTTTATTTATTTCCATAATTCCATTCAAAACGTTAAACTTCCATAGATTATAGATTCAGGGCCCACAACTTAAACGATTTCAAGTATTTAGTTGTTTATTTGTACATAATTTGGGCTTCCAGCTCATAAAACCCACGAAAACAGGATTTCCAAAAATTTGAATATAACATGAAATCACACAGTAATTACACAGTAATACCATGGTCATTGAACCAGGTTTTGGTTATTTTGGCAGTGTGGGCAGGTGCAAATCCTGCTGGAAAATGAAGGAAGCATGAAGTGCTCTGAAAATGTCCTGGTAGACGGCTGCGTTGACTCTGGATTTAATAAAGCACAGTGGACCAAAGTCCTCTTTTCTGATGAGAGCAAATGTTGCATCTCATTTGGAAACCAAGGTCCCAGAGTCTGGAGGAAGAATGGAGAGGCACACAATCCAAGATGCTTGAAGTCCAGTGTGAAGTTTCCACAGTCTGTGGTCGTTTGGGGAGCCATGTCATCGGCTGGTGTTGGTCCACTGTGCTGTCCACTCAACACAGCCGTCTACCAGGACATTTTCAGAGCACTTCATGCTTCCTTCAGCAGACAAGCTTTATGGAGATGCTGACTTCATTTTCCAACAGGATTTGCACCTGCCCACACTGCCAAAATAACCAAAACCTGGTTCAATGACCATGGTATTACTGTGTTAATTACTGTGTGATTTCATGTAATATTCAAATTTTTTGAAATCCTGTTTCCGTGGGTTTTATGAGCTGGAAGCCCAAATTATGTACAAATAAACAACTAAATACTTGAAATCGTTTAAGTTGTGGGCCCTGAATCTATAATCTATGGAAGTTTAACGTTTTGAATGGAATTATGGAAATAAATAAACTTTTCCATGATATTCAATTTTTTTGGAATACAGGTCTGTATATATACACTCACCTAAAGGATTATTAGGAACACCTGTTCAATTTCTCATTAATGCAATTATCTAATCAACCAATCACATTGCAGTTGCTTCAATGCATTTAGGGGTGTGGTCCTGGTCAAGACAATCTCCTGAACTCCAAACTGAATGTCAGAATGGGAAAGAAAGGTGATTTAAGCAATTTTGAGCGTGGCATGGTTGTTGGTGCCAGACGGGCCGGTCTGAGTATTTCACAATCTGCTCAGTTACTGGGATTTTCACGCACAACCATTTCTAGGGTTTACAAAGAATGGTGTGAAAAGGGAAAAACATCCAGTATGTGGCAGTCCTGTGGGCGAAAATGCCTTGTTGATGCTAGAGGTCAGAGGAGAATGGGCCGACTGATTCAAGCTGATAGAAGAGCAACTTTGACTGAAATAACCACTCGTTACAACCGAGGTATGCAGCAAAGCATTTGAGGCGGATGGGCTACAACAGCAGAAGACCCCACCGGGTACCACTCATCTCCACTACAAATAGGAAAAAGAGGCTACAATTTGCACGAGCTCACCAAAATTGGACAGTTGAAGACTGGAAAAATGTTGCCTGGTCTGATGAGTCTCGATTTCTGTTGAGACATTCAGATGGTAGAGTCAGAATTTGGCGTAAACAGAATGAGAACATGGATCCATCATGCCTTGTTACCACTGTGCAGGCTGGTGGTGGTGGTGTAATGGTGTGGGGGATGTTTTCTTGGCACACTTTAGGCCCCTTAGTGCCAATTGGGCATCGTTTAAATGCCACGGCCTATCTGAGCATTGTTTCTGACCATGTCCATCCCTTTATGACCACCATGTACCCATCCTCTGATGGCTACTTCCAGCAGGATAATGCACCATGTCACAAAGCTCGAATCATTTCAAATTGGTTTCTTGAACATGACAATGAGTTCACTGTACTAAAATGGCCCCCACAGTCACCAGATCTCAACCCAATAGAGCATCTTTGGGATGTGGTGGAACGGGAGCTTTGTGCCCTGGATGTGCATCCCACAAATCTCCATCAACTGCAAGATGCTATCCTATCAATATTGGCCAACATTTCTAAAGAATGCTTTCAGCACCTTGTTGAATCAATGCCACGTAGAATTAAGGCAGTTCTGAAGGCGAAAGGGGGTCAAACACAGTATTAGTATGGTGTTCCTAATAATCCTTTAGGTATATATATATATATATATATATATATATATATATATATATATATATATATATATACTGTATATAAAATACGGGCAAATACGTTTTCACATGACTGCCTCCAGAGCAAGACATAGACGAATATACATCATCACACCTTAGGCCCCGCCCACTGGCAGTCAGTTGCTTGGCGGCTGACATTTGCCTGCACTGGATGCAAGTGTCACATAGCGTGAAAAGCAAATAGAATCCATTATAATCACTGATGCTGCTACACTGGATACAGTATACAGATGTGTGTTTGGTTTCTGACACACTCCACGCACTTGATTCTGCCGACAAGAGGACAAATGGAAGAGTAAATCAAAGCGTGAAAACATTTGTTTGGCGCGTCCTGTTTAAACAGCTTGTAGCTCATTTCTGTAGAGACTTCAAAAGGATTCCAGCATTGGAAACAAGTTGATGGTTCATTTTAATGGCGTTCTGGATCGCATTGGAGGATTGTATGTTTGTTCAGAGCATTTGACTGTAGATTGTTTTTGTAAACGTGTCACGGTTCATGAATTCACTGTTTTCTTCATGTCTCGTGTATTTGTTGTTCTGTGTGTTAGCGTGTGTGAGTGGGCGTTACCGCTCGTTCCAGCTGATCAGCGCGCCAGCTGATCTCATTCCCCGCACCAGCTGCTGCCAATTCCTTCACCTATAAACTCTCATCGCACTCTCCTCTCTTTGTCAGATCGTTGTTTGGTGTCTTCAGTGTGTGTTCCTCGTCTGCAGTCCTGTTTCCGGTTTCGAGTTCCTGTTCAGTGTCTTCCTGGTTTCCGTCTCGTCTGGATGTTCACCTGCACTGGATCACCGTCACCACTCTTCACCAGCACGCTGACCATCTTGTCCCTGCGCCACCAGCCCACCCGAGAACCCATACAGAACTTGTGTCTTTGACCCATCAATAAAGAGTTTTTTACTTGCATTTTGCTTCCGCCTTGTGTATTATGACAAAACGAGGCACAGAATAATAGTTTTTCCATATATATATATATATATATATTATTGTCCATGTTGTTTTTGTTTTTTTACAGTATAACTGAATCTCACAGAACATGTTCAAAAATCCATGTCATGACCCCTTAGTAGGTTTGTCTATGGATTCCATGTTGGGGTATGGGTTTATTCATACAGAGCCAACATGGAACCCATGGACAAACCCATTAAGGACCCAAACCCATGTAGGGCCCATTCCTCAAGCCCATATCATGCCGAGATTGGCCCCACCATGAAATGTTGGTTGGGTTAGGCAAAAAAACAGTTGCTGGAGTTGCCAAATTTGGCAAGGTTCAAGGCATTTTCTTGTAAGAGTTTTGCAAGATCCGCAAAAAGGGCTTATGCATTAAAGTCTGCAAAGTCTTCAAGGACAACTGCTCATTCCGCTGTTATCAGACTTACGTCTGTAAAATATTCACTGAAATATTTCATCTGGATTAATCTGCCCAAAAGATTCTTTTTGGGTTGTAAGCAGAACGAAGGCTCTGCAATAGTATAAGTATGAGCTTTCACCTTGTTTCAAAATAAATTATAAAAAGCACCATATTTAGATTTATTTATTTATTTATTTATTTTTATATAGTTTTTATTAGTGACAAAAGTTACCACATAAGAAAACATTGACAAGATAAGTTGGGCTTTTCTAAAAACAACCAGGGGTTGAAGCCCACCACTAACTAGTTTTTTAAAAGGTAACTGTAATTGAACTAATTTAGCTACTGGTCAAAGTAGTTTCATCTACAAAACAAGAGGAAGGGAAAGAAACAGAAAAGGGGTGAAGAGGTAGACCCATGAAAAGAGGTGAAGTGTGTGAGAGGGTGAGGCTTTTGTGTCATATTAATCCTAAAAGAGAGACAGAAATCCAGTGGACGGATCAGAAGTTGGCAGAAGATCTGCAAAGTAAAACATGAAGGGCTTAGCAACAAACAATAAGCTCTTTTTTTAGAAGAACAGTAATAGAAGTATAGTGATAGGCTATTAAGAGAAAGAGGAAAGTATGTCATGGGAAAGAAGAGAAGAAATTTTCTGTGGTTGCTGTGGTTGAGAGGTGTTGATAACTGAAGCTTTTAGGTTCTCAGGCCTTTTTCGACAAACGCAAATATGTTATTTCATATAATCACTTTAAATATTGTCTATGTACACCAAAACATAAGAGAAGAAAAATAATGTTATTAGCTCTGGCCCCAAATACAAATTTAAATTGTCTTAAATAAGAAGTGTGTATTTAATATTCTTATTAAGTTCCTTGCTTTATTTGCGCAAACAATTGTGGAACTATCAAAACATTGCTTTGTTTGAGCAACCAAACAGCCCAACACAATATTAGCTCAATCAATGGCGTGAGTTGGGGTGGGACTATCTGTTTGTCTCACCAATGACACAATTTGGTGAAAAAAAAAGGTAAAAAAAATAAATAAAAATTCAATGTAGAATGACAAGACCAGACGCTGATGAGTGTGTGAAGCAGGCTTGAATATGGAGCTGATGAAGGTGAATGATAGCAGGTGTCGATGATTAAGATAGAGTGCAGGTGATGGTCAGAGGATTATGGGATTGTTTTACCCATATTTTGAATTATGCATTGCATTGTGTTGTGTTTTATGGTTAATGGAAATGTCTGCAAATTTAATGGATAATGTCCCTGTCAGAAAATTACCAGTACCTTTTCCATTGTTCTATAGATTTTTTTTTTTCTTTTCTTACAATGCAGTATTTTTACAAATTGTGTAAATATTGTAATCATAATCACTATAATATGTCATTTGGCCACATTGATTATAATGATATTATTATTATTATTATTATTATTATTATTATTATCTAGTTGGCAACGTGGGAAAAAAAAAACATTCTCGAGCCACAACAAAAATTCTCGAGCCATTAAGAACTGGCAGAAAAATGTACATTTGCGTATATGTTCCAGTCTGAGCTGAACGCCTGCAGTAGTCAAATGTGTTTCATACAAGCATTTTTCAGCCATGTGAACTGAAGGAAGTGTGTTTGGTTTCGTTCTGCCCTGATGATAGTCATCCACTGCCTGTAATGAATCTGTTCGTGCTGCTTATTTGATCAGCTCACGGCTGTTTGTTTTCTTGCGCTACCAGAGGGTGAACTACATTTGTTTCTACTTACAGACGCACTGACTGGCTCAGTGAAATCAAACAATAATTAACTCAAATTAAGAGTGCATAAGCACACCAGTGTTCAGGGTTTGTGTTCCCTTGTGAAGTGGTGGATGAGTTTATTTGGGAACAACATTATAATCAGCTAGCAGCTCTTAGCAGTGCAAATGTTTTAGGGGTGAACATGGTATAAAAGACTGCAGATTTTCATCATGTTCCAGAGCTGTGGGAAACAAGGTTCGCTTTACAGGAAGAGTGTGAGGCTGATAAGAGCAGACCCTTAAAAAAAATACTGGCCACAATAAAGAGATGGTGGTTTCACTTTTGATGGTACCTTTAACACATTCTGTTGACTATAAGTAACATTGCACCTACAGTGCGTCTAACACGCTCATTAGAGTGTTAGTAGAGTAGACTGTTAGACTGCAAAGTTACTTAAAGTCAGTAGAATGTTCAAAAGGGGACGATCAAAAATAAAGTGTTACCGAGATGGTAATACCATGGTACAGAATGGATACTTAAAAGCTATAATGCCTATAAACATGTCTGGCGTAAAAAAACATATATCATAATACCTTCTTGTTCGTGAACTTTTTTTAAAGCCAAATAATTTTTTTATTTTTTTCAATTCAATTCTAAAATGTAAAAATAAAATTATTGAAATATAACAAGTTACAACATATTATGATACTTTTTTTGTTAGTGGGTGTATAAATGATGAATTATTAAAATTTTATGAAATAATGTTGAAAATAAAAATATATATTTTTTTCTTTATATATTTAAATAAGTTCTACATAAATGTCATTTTCACATGCTTAGCTGTTGATATTGTAACATATATATATATATAGTAAAACAATCATTTATTTACCCTCATGTTGTTCCAAACCTGTATGACTTTCTGTCTTCTGTGGAACATAAAAGAAAATATTCTGAAAAACTGTTTTGTTTTGTTCATGCAATGAAATTCATTAAGGGCCAACGTTGTATTTAAATATTATGAAATAATATTATAAATAAACTGAGGTGTATAAATAATAAAGGTGTAATTTTTGTGCCAAAATTGGTAAATGAATGACTGTTTTCAGACGTTTCCTGAACACTCCCCCTGTCTGCCATTAATCAACAAAGAGATTATGACGAGATTGTGGAGGTTGGCATCCTCCTCGGCTGAAATCGCGGTCCCGCTCGGGCTTTAATCAATGCCTATACCTGCCCCAAACTCACAAATATTGGTTGAGTAAATGTTGCTGTGTTTTGAAATTGAACAGATCCTCTGTGTTTCCCTCAGGAAAATCATCCAACAATTGTCTAGCTTAAAGTTGTCTCTGCATATTATGCTGCGATAGAAGAACGTTTACATATATTAAAAACAAAAAAAAACATGACATGAACTGTCATGTTTTGAATGCGCGGGTGTTTGTGCTCTCTTGGTTCATGGAAAGCCCTTTACTGTCTTCTGGGTTGAGTTTTAGAGTTGTTTATTTTATAGACACATCACCGACATCCTCAACCCACGCAGCTGCAATAGAGCGGCCCACACCCACACAGTGCCGTCCAAACTGCTCATCTGGCATTAGTCTTCAGGCTCAACAGGATCCAGGGGGTCTATTAGTAAGGGCTTCCTGAGCAGTGACTCGCTATATCTGTGGGTGAGGGTGATTCATCACGTTGGTGCCGTAGAGGGGGGTCACACTGAAAGGGACACAAGATTAGCACATTTCACCTCACAGAATAAACAAATATAAATGGAAACATATTACAGACAGCTGTGGTGGTTGATGAATGCATGGAAAAACTTGGAAAAAGATGAATAACTGTTCTTGCAGGGACCCAGGTTTGAATTCTAGCCTACGTCATTTCCTCATCACATTCCTTTCTTTCTATCTATCTGGACAGTCCTGTCACTCTAAACCACAGTTTTTATACAACTATCATTACAGGAAATGGCTGCTCTGTGCTGCATGACAGCAATTGCCAAGCAGGTGAGTTAAAATGCAAATGACACTTTTATTTTTCCTGCTTTGGCAGATTTCTAATTTGTAGTCCGTAGCTTTTTTGGGTTAACAAATATCCCAAATTAATTTTTGAACAAGTACATAACCAGCCAGTGTTCAAAACTATCTGCTTGCCTTAGCTCGATTCAAAACGGTAAGCTTGTAATAATGTTTTTAATTCAAGTGATACTGGTGGATTTCAGTGGGAAATTCGAGCATGTCTTTGCGTCATTACATCACATCTGTACACATAAAGAAGGTGTCTCGGCTAGTAGGCTATATTGCGTGTGAGGATGTTGGTGGTGGAGATTTATAGCCTTTTCTCACAGCACTTGATATAATTAAACTTATCAATTTGATGGCGAATCCAGAAAGGTTCAAACGACAATCACCAGGAGATTCACCCGCTGTAAAACGCGAAAGACTTCGGACTTCGGAGTGGCTCCAGAAAAAAAGAGAGTGCAACCGGCCCATGCGAAAACAAGGATGAATATCGGAAGGGCTTTAAATGTAGTCACGCAATGCTGATGTTGTTAACATTAACAATTTGAGAACAAAGTATAATTTGCACAGTTTGACGTGATATGATAAGCGATCGTTAGATTTAATCAGCGCGATTTACTGCAATGCTTTTTTCCCTTAGTTGGTCAGAACAAAAGTGGATGTTACTTACTTGTTCAGACGACATTTTCCGGTGAAAATTCTTATGTTGGTCATACTTCCAAAAAGTAGAATCTGTGATTGCGAATGACAGTATCCACACCACCAGCGCGGTGATTGACAGCCGCATATTCTCCTCAAAACATTGGATTCATCCGCGCTGTGCCGTGCCGAGGCACAACGCACGTAAAGTTGATAATTCCACGAATAACTGCAATTGCAGATTTCGAACAGAGATGGCGACAAAGAGGAAAAACTGCGGACTGCAGTTTTAAGTTCCTCTTGTTCACTAAGTGTACTGTATGTATATGTCCGGTCACCGTAGCATTTAGTGTGTGTTGCCCAGCCTGTCTGGCTGCTATTTGTATTATTCTCATCAAACTTTGTATTGGAACTTTATTCTTCATCTTCATATGTTTGCCTGCAACAACCCGTAACAGGTAGCCTATATGAACTTTAACATAATAATAATTAAATACTCCTGGTATGTTCAAGTTCTCTCAAAAATGAAAAAACTGTCATCATTAACTCATCCTCATGGTGTTATAAACCTGTATGACTTTCTTCTGTGGAACAAAAGATATTTTGAAAAAAAGAAATGTCT
This sequence comes from Leuciscus idus, assembly GCA_021554675.1. NCBI lineage: Eukaryota > Metazoa > Chordata > Actinopteri > Cypriniformes > Leuciscidae > Leuciscus > Leuciscus idus. The sequence continues at coordinate 15,706,826 of CM038638.1, read as the reverse complement.
CATTGTTTTTGTATTTATTTATTTATTTATTTATTTATTTTAGTTTTAGTTTTTTAGTTTAGTTTAGGAGTTGCATTAAGGTCAGTAAATGATAACAGAATTGTAATTTTTCCATAAACTGTCCTTTTAAGAAACAGTACAATAGTTTAGTTTCATCTTTCATTTTAACATGCAATTTAACAGACCTGCAGTTTAACAGTTTCATTTGAACAGACCTGCACATGAAAGTGCTTCAAAAGTAAACTCTACTCTGCACTATCCGATTTCATAAAGAAGTAAGTAAATACAAATAAATAAATATACTATTTATGTATTCGTGCTAAAGTTGACATTCTCTGACAGGTTTGAAAAAGTAGGTTTGATTCCGTCAGCAAAACCATCCGGACCCTTACCCAATCTGGTCAAATAAGGGAGTGAGAGAGAGAGCAATGAAAGAAATGGCAGATATGTTTTTAGGCCCCTGTGGTGCTGTGGTTTTCACACTTAGCTGAGTCATCTGGCTGAAATACAATCCCCTTCACTGGTCCCCTTTCTGTCCACACATCTGCATGTTCATGCAAACCTCCAGCCGAGCACCGTAGCTCTTCTCACTGTTTTTATAATTACAGGCCAAAGGTCCTGGGTCGAAGGCTAATTGAAGGCTCCCCTGAAATGCCCGCACATGACTCTCAGAGAAAAGAGATGGAAGGAGAAATAGAAACAAAAAGCAGATTGAGAAAAATAGAGACAGAAAGAGACGGCAGTTGAATGTTTGGAATTCCAGAAAAACAAGAAGGTCAAGATTGTCACTCTGTTTCGGTTGCCAAGCCGTCCAATGAATAGCCACCCCACACTTCAGATCCAGATGAGGCCGAGTTCACATTGGTGGGGATTTTTAAGGCCTTTTTCTCAATTTTTTCTCTATTTAAAGACACAATGAGAGTGTCTGTTGAGGCCATGCAGATCAAATGCTGCTCTGTTTCTTGTAAAAGGAATTCCCAACCACTTGAATGTGAAGCGGGTCGGGACACAGGGAGAATGAGAAGGGGGTGTAATTGGTTGTGATGAAAAATGTGCGTCCTTGACCCTGTCTACCTTAAGATACTGTGAGCATTAGCCAGAGTTGTCTCAGGCTCCATTAGCGGTTGATAGCAGCAGCTTTTAGGCTCTATCAGGATCTCAACTCTGGCTCATTGGAAAAACGTGCCTGCAGAGACATTTCTGCAAAATGATATTACATTGCTTCTTGCAGATTTCGCGACACTTTCAAAGTGAAATGTCCAGTGAGTGGCGCTAAAAGGGATTTTAGTTTCATCCAAAACAAATGTACATGAATCTGGCAAAGTTATATTATGCTGGCTGTTGTACTGTACTGTGGTAGATTTTTCCCTAAACCTAACTATCTGAGGCGTCTCCAAATCGACACCAATACCTTTATCTGGGGCGTCTCCAAATCGACACCCAATTCCTTAAACTCTACTAATCGACACCCAATACCTTTATACTCTAGCTCTTGCGTCTTCAGGCGGACCCCCACAATTCAGTAAAACTGCACATTTTAGAGTGGCCTTTTATTGTGGCCAGCCTAAGGCACACCTGTGCAATAATCATACTGTCTAATCAGCATCTTGATATGCCACACCTGTGAGGTGGATGGATTATCTCAGCAAAGGAGAAGTGCTCAATAACACAGATTTAGACAGATTTGTGAACAATATTTGAGAGAAATAGGCCTTTTGTGTACATAGAAAAAGTCTTAGATCTTTGAGTTCAGCTCATGATAAATGGGGGCAAAAACAAAAGTGTTGCGTTTATAATTTTGTCCAGTGTAATTACTCTTCCACAGCGATGCCATAGAAATATACAGAGCTACCGCTAAAACGGAAGTTCTAAAACAATATTCTAAAGATGGCTGCACGCATGTTTCTCTGGCGCATAAGGTCTATAGGAACTATAGGTGACGTTAGTGTTCGCTGATTGGCCGAACGCACGTGGAACACCAGCACCCGCCATTTTGAAAAAAGCTGTGTAAACACACAGATTATAGCCTATATATTTACTCCAGAAACGAACTCTACGAACACGGAAAACAGTGATAGATGGGCCTCTTAACCTTTACGCTGAGGAGAAAATCCAATGCATCTTTGAGGGGACCGAGCAAGCCAAACATGATTATGTTTTTCTGCCAACTAGCAACACTGGACATCAACCACACAGGAAACGCTAATACCTTTTCATATATTTCTACTTTCTATGTATAACATTTCTATCTAATAACGCATTAGACAGGACTGTTAGACAGATCGTAAACTAATGAAGATGGAGAATGCCAGCTCTGTGTGATCAAGCTCTGGTGTTCTCAATGCCGTCAAAATAAAGGTCTGGTGCGTCGTCAAAATAAAAGTCAAGCCCCTAATGTCAGAAAAGCCATACATATGAAGCAGCTTATGTGATGCAAATGTCTAAATATATTAGTTTACAAACCATGCACTATGGTAAAAGTGTTTTAAGGTCATATCATAGTATAGTGCAAGGAACTATGTGAAAATAAGTTTTTATTGCTTGATATTCTGCCCCTGTAATCATCATTTGTGAACAGGAATAAGCATGTTTGATGGTGTTTTACTACCACCAGTGGTCATTCTGCTGAAAACGGCAGTGCATTGTAGGAATACGTATGTTTTTGAAGTTTTCCAAAAATGTAGGTATGTTTTTCCAATGAGCTTGCGTTAAACGATCTGTTCCCTGCAGGAACAGTCTGCTGAAGTCACACCCTAAAACACACCTCCTGCTACATCTCCACACCCTGAGAGCCTGTACTCCCACACCCCCACAAAACAACTCAGACGCCAGGCAGATTAGCTTAGCTTATGGACAATAACGGCTTTGCATTATGGGATACGCTGTACGTGGGTGATTAAGCTCTGAATGAAAACGAACGAGCGAAAGACAAATAAGGGAGAATCTATTAGGTGAAGGAGTTTAAACCTCACAGGATTTTAGATCAAAGAGAAGTGATGAGAACAAAATCAGCCTGAGTGCTGTGGACAAAACACCAACACCAATGATTGATGGGCGGTTTTTGGGTGGAGGTGTAGGAGGGTGTGGGAGGGTGTAACAGTGGGACACAGTGAACCTAAACAGCATCTTAAGGCATGATAGGCATCTGCAATGGTTGTTCCAAAAAGTAGCCAGCCACATTTACGCTGCCTTCTTAGATATCTGCATTTGGACAAAATCAATGTATCATTCACAGAGAAGGTAATCACAGAACGCAGCAAGCTAACATGGCGAACGAGTCAACTATATACAATAGATGCGTCCGAAATCGAATACTGTCTAAGTATGTATTACATTTGATGAAGAATGAACTTTGGGACCATTAAAAAAGTATGTTCTATATAGTATGAATGTGTGTAGTATGAATGAAATTCGACATATTTTGTTTGTCATGTTGACTTTGCCATATGGCCTACTAGCATCAATTCACAAATCCTCTCCTGTGGCCTCATGGGACAGTAAGTGTCCATCAGATGCACACTTCAGAATCTCTGCAGAAGTCATTGGTCATCCAGGTACTTTTTGCAAACTGTTATGAAAATTGTTTGTGCTCTTTTCACATACTGTTTTTCGTCCTACAACTCAGACAGTATGTCAGTTCAGATGCACTTTATGTATGTTTATGCTTATTTGAGTATCACAATAGCTGTTTCATCCAAAGTTGCCAATTTTAACCCATGTGCCAAACTTGCGTAAAACATTTGTGAATAAAGCATTGTTTCCATTCCATGTGTTCGAGAGAACAAAATCCACACTTCCTGGGAAATTGGCACAAAATATCTGTAAGTTGCTTCAATTGGGGAAGCCACTGTGGCTCTTTCTTCCTACATCATAAATGACTTGCAACTCAGAGCGCACAGACGAAATGCAATAAATGCTGTCATGTTATCTTGTGTTCGGATGCCTGGTGTTTGGGAACACAATCATGTGAGACGCTTCTGGGAGGTCATTAAACCCAACCATTCTGATGACAGACTTTGGCTCAGGCATTTCAGAATAATCAAACCAACATTTGAGATGCTGTGCAATGAAATTGGTCCGCTGCAGTTTCCATCGTAGTTTCTGCACATATCTTCTTATCAGACAGAAATTTCTGCCTCATTTGAGCACATGTTTTATGCATTTTTTTTTTTTTTTATACACATCTTTGCATTTCCATCCCAAAATTCCCAAAATGAAAATAGGTGCATTGAAACATAGCTATTGTATAGCAACATGCTAATGTCAAACTCCTGTGCTCTTCATGTGAGGAATTTGAGCTATTTGAGTTTAAAAAAACATCATTTTGATTGAGTCGTCTACAGGTTGTAAATCAGTTACTGTGTTTCCTTAAAAGGTAGGGTTAGTCAGGCAGATTAGCTTAGCTTATGGACATTAACAGCTTTGCGTTATGGGATACACTGTACGTGGGTGATTAATTAAAACAAACTATTGAAAGACAAATAAGGGAGAATCTATTAGGTGAAGGAGTTTAAATCTCACAAAGAGAAGTGTTAGCAGGGTTAGCAGTAAACAACAAGTCAGCTCACTAGGTATTGGAACAGAGCTTGCAGGGATGTGGTTTTCCAAGTGTGTTTTTTAAGGTTAAGACACCCACACCATACACATCTGCACATTTCTCTGAAACTGGCATCCCCTCATGCCCACTGACAAGCATATGTGGTACGCAAATACTAACCACACCTGAAAGTCACTCATGTGAATCCTTTTTCAGCATTAAAGTGGTCTGCTTGAGAGTCTGAAATGGGTGAATTTCAAATACAGGATCTGAAAGAGATGTAATGACGAGGTAGATTTAATGGAGAGTTGCGTCAAGGGCCTCACCAACACAAATGATCCCACGCAATCATAAATAGCAAACAATAACAGCATCTCAAACAAGACTACTAGTCTCCAACAACCTACAAGTATTTGTAGAAGTATTGTGGCCAGGTTCAGACCACACAATATCAGCCCAATTTTGGCTCTATCCATTTGACATAGGTTGTTGTGTTGATTTGTGAATGGCGATCGTTTTATCTTGTATAGTGTGCCATACTGTACAACAACCGAAGCTGCATCTGTGATACTTGACAATTTTTTTCGGTCTTCCACAACGAGTTCTGCCACATCTGTGACATTGACAAAAAGGAGCACAGAAGCTCTTCCATGCACAGTTTTCAAACATGGCGAAATGAAAGAGAAATGATGGTATTGGTGCTGCTAGGTGGAAGAAGCAGTTATGCAATGGAGGAAAGGTTCTTGGAGATATAACAACAATACTACTGCCATTATGATGTTTCCTCGAGGGACTACCATGACAGAGTGAAAAAAAGATAAATGCTGGCGAACGATGGTGGAGGTGCTTCAGCAACCCGGTGAGTACTGGAATTAGCATTAAGCTAACACGCCATTTCAGTAGCCATTGTTTGTTTACGCTCTTGTTTCCAGAAGTCAATCACTAGTTCCTTCTCTCGATGATATCATGCACATCATTAAAGATGATTGGTCGAGAAGCAACAAGTAGTCTGACGTGTTTCTCTTTCAGGACACAAAAACAATTCAGCGGTTAAAATCACATAATCTGACACAGTGACTATCATAACAGACAAAATATATTGTGTAGTCTGAACCCAGCATTAATGTTTTTTCAAGAAACACTCTTAGTATACTCTTAGTACTGAACTCTTAGTATATTATAACTTTAATATTAAATATAATAAACAATATTAAATAGAGGATATGCCATTAAAATAAATGTGAAGTACTTGATTACACTTCATGAGTAGTAGCTATGAACTATAAAAGTTTGTAAACAGGATTTCCTAACTTTTAAATGGCCATATTTTCATATTAACAATATTGACATATTTTTTTTTTTTTAGTCTAGTCTAAACTATGGTATTGCATTTAAGAATACCCTTAAATTATTTACCCCAATTGAATTGTGTGTGCACCTCTGTTTATATTCATTGTACATTTTGATAACTGTTTCGGAAATAACTTTATTATTAGTGCATGAGACCCACTATATTTTCATACTGAGTTATTGGATATGAGTGGTGCGTTGACTGTTGGATGATCCCAAAAGCCTGATCCAAGAACTGACAGTGGCCTGTTATCTCTTATTACAGGCATGTTTTATACATTATAGTGTCTTCTTATGACTATGAGTTGTGATCAAAGGCGTTTGTAAGGATGAGACGTATCCAGGTCACCCGTGCTGATGCTTTAAAGTAAAGACGACGGAAAGCTGATAGATTGTGTTTTTGAAACACTACCTCCGTGTCTATGAAACACCAAAGCATCCAAATATGAGGATTGTAGAGACACACTGGATGTAGATCAAGAAAATAAACGATCTGAGTACTTTTCAGTATGAACAATCAATCAAAAGTCATTTCATACACACAAAGGAAAACAGCTGCTTCCAAGACGTCCAAAACTGGCATGCCTGGCATTGACTTTATGGGCACAGAAGACCAGTCTGTCCCGACCCAGGTGGCAGTAATGAGAGGACAGGAACGGAGCATCAGCGCCTTTGATCTCAGGGCTTGTGTTATACCATACCAGTTAAAACAGAGTACACACACATCAAACGCAGTGTTATATCAGCACTGAGTCAATTTCAGGGTCAGTCCTCTTTTGTGGTTTGGCAGAGACTAAAAGGAAAAGAGAGAGAGGTATGATAATGACAATACAACAATGAATAGGGTTGTGAAGAGAACATTCCAGCCTTACCCTTAAACCTTTTGACCTTTGAACCCAAACCTCTTTATGACGTTTAGATAATGTAGTACATGTTATTCTCCTTATTGCATGCTTAGATATTAGCATAGCACTCTCTGTCTCTGCTCTTTCACAAAACGCTCTGATCACTTTGTTTTCTTTCTTCCAGCTTGCTCTTTCCCCAGTTAACTCTCCAATACCTTATTTCACAATTGGCCCCAAAAGTGTCTGGTAAGTCATTTGCAAGTTGATTTATCTGAAAAAAAAAATAGCATTTTAACTCTGGCATCAAATAATTAACATTTTAACTCTGGCATCAAATCATTGCTCTGCATGTCTGAACATTTTTGTAAGAAATTGTGTATGCACCTTTTTTTTTTTAATAAACTGTACATTTTGAGAACCATTTTACAAATAACTTGTACACAATGAGAGTTATTGGATATGAGCGAGGCCTTATTTCATATGTATAGTCTGAGCATCCCTACTAGCCGACACAGCAACATTGGCTCAACCAATAGCACGAGTTGGGGGCAAGATTATATGTTTGTCTGACCAATGAAAGACAAGTTCAGGAAACCGGTTTAAAAACAATAAACAATTACAGTTCTGTTTGGCGATTCTGGTTAGTTAGTGTCCAAACAAGTGTCCAAAACTACTATATCCAAAGCTACTCTATCCCAGAATTCAGTGCAACAAGCTCTGAGAAATACAGATTTTATAAATACATTTCATTCAATACTGAAAAAACTGATAAAATCAGTCTGAATATGCATTTAATGTGCACACTTCAAATCGTTTTAAATAATTTTGTTTTATTAATTTGAGGTGTTGACCAACATACTAAATCACATGTAAAGAACTTGATTTTAATTTTAACTGTAGTGTGTTATTTCATATTACATTTCATATATTTTAAATGTACCAAATTGCAACTTCCTATATTTAAATACATGACATACATAAGCCTACAAGTTTCAATAGAAATGTATATTTTAGTTTGATGGACTTCCAAAGACATACAGCCATTCACTCCCATTATAAAGCCTGAAAGAGCCAGGAATTTTTTTTATATAACTCCGATTGTATTCGTCTGAATATCATATACACCTAGGATGGCTTCAGGGTGAGTAAAGGCCCTTGCACACTGAGTCCGAAATTCGCATCCGAAATTTTCGAAAGTTAAAAAATAAATACGACCTCACGTTATGTCAATCACGCTTGCACACTGCCTCCGAAACTTTCGTCTGTCATAAAAAAATTCGGATCAGTTTCGATTTTCTGCGTTTTTCGCATCCGTAGCAAGCATTTTGAATGGTGTTTTGACAGTTCAGAGCCACCAAATCACGAAACCAAATCTTTTCATAAGGGATTATCTTTTTCCAACTTTAGACCTATTCTTGGCCACCACATACATTTTTTATAATACGAATACAGCAGAATAGTGACTCAGCCACTGCAAAGTCAAGATGCTGCTCAGCCTTTCTAATAGAACCTGGCAGCGGTGCAAATGGCACACAGCCTCTCTGAGTTCCTGACTACCTGTTTTGGACAAAAAAAAACTCTTCCATCTGACTCATGCTGACTGCTATTCATCGTGTGGATCACAGCCTGTCATTAACATACACTTACAGTTTTAAGTGAGGTAAAGAGCACGTGTGTCCTGTTGTCGTGCACCGTCTGACTCTGAGCACAGGACAGTGACCCTGAGATATCACTTTTCTAGGAGCAAATGAGAGACCAGGCCTAGACATATGTCATTAAAGGAAATTTCCTGCCCCAAGCCCATAAAGATAAATGAACGCTGTAAAATCCCCACGTCGTCTTGTCCTTTCTATCCCTTTTGTTCTCTCTCTCTCTATCTCTCTCTCTCTTTCTCTCTCTCATATACACACACATTTATGGAAAACTCAAAGCAAACCTCTGTTGTCTCCTCTTATCTCACCATCTGGAGCCTGGAAGAGGGAAGATTGTGTAAAGAAGATGCGGAGGGAGGGAACAAGTGAGTTGGGAGAAAAGGGCGAATAAAGATAGAGATAGAAAGGCCTTGCTTTAGACAGTTGATTAACAGCAATTTACCTAACCAGTTTTCTGCGTGCTGTTCATCCAAAGAGAAAAAGAGTAGAAAAGGCTGTTTCAGCAGGCATAAAAGTCTTAGAAACAGAATACACCACCATTCAAAGGTTTGGAGTTGGTAAGATTTTTTTTGAAAGAAGTTTTTTGTTTGTTTGTTTTTGAAAGAAGTTTATGCTTCTTATGCGCACCAATGCTGCATTTATTTGATCAACATAACATTTTGAAATATTATGACAATTTAAAATAATTTTAATATTTTGAAATGTAATTTATTCCTGCTCTCTAGCTGAATTTTCAGCATAATTACTCCAGTCTTCAGTGTCACATGATCCTTCAGAAATCATTCTAATATGATGATTTGATGCTCCATAAAAGATGTTGTGTTGAAAATAGTTATGCTGCTTAATATTTTTGTGAAAACCATTTGAAATAGAAATATTTTGCTACATTATTAATGTCACTGAGCAATTTAATGCATCCTTGCTAAATTAAAGTATCAATTTGTAAAAAAAAAAAAATGAATAAAAAGGATTTTATTTTCAATTTAAGTATATCTATAGATTTATTTTTATATATATATTTTTTTATACTTTAATCTGAAAGAATAATGTCATATACACCTAGGATGGCTTCAGCGTGAGTAAATATGGGATAATTTTCATTTTTGGGTGAACTATACCTTTAAGTACTAACTGAATGTGATGTTTTCGGACACGTGCATGTTATTTACTAAATTAAATATATTATAGTTTAAATGTATATTAAATGCAATTAGCTGAAATTTTTTGTGCTTTTTGACCCACTTAAGTAAGAAAATCTTTGTATAATTTCATAATTACTCCGATTGTATTCGTCTGAAAGAATAATGTCATATACACCTAGGATGGCTTCAGCGTGAGTAAATCATGGGATAATTAAAAAAATATATATATTTTTGAAATTGATACTTCATTCATTTCATATGCTGCTATACAGAAAATGCTTTACTTTGTACAGTATGCGGAGATAACAGTAGTATGTTATGCTGTTATGAATATATACCCAGAGAGAGTGAGATGCTTAAGTTGAGGTCATCGTAGTTACAAACTTGCAAACACAATCTCGCAAATACACATGCACACACACACACACACACACTCACGATCTCTGAACATGTACTGTACATGCACTTTTGTTTTGTCCAAACCCAAACGAACACACTTCCCTCTCTGTTCCCATTCACTGATTCATAGTTAAAGCTTCACTGTAGATAAAATCTGCCTGCTATCTGATCTCTCAGGGCTCCAACATGAGGGGAAGATGTTATCTAGATGTTATTTTAGCACAAAGGTATCACTGTGTTTCACGTACACGCCTTGGACATTTTGCTGTGATTGACTCGTTATCTAAGGTTTGGTTTCCTGTTTATCAAACTGCATTCATAAACTCATACTGAAACATAATGCTTGTAAAGCTACTAAAGACCATTAACTTTTCCAAAATGTTGCTGTTAAATGATATTTAAAGTGGCCATCCCTTGTGAAAGAGAAGTAAAGCTCATTGTTAGTTCATGTTAATTAATTCAATAACTAATGGAACCTTTTTGTAAAGTTTTGCCAGTTTTTCCTCAGGTCTACATTGGTTTCTTGCACCAAAAACAGTGACAATTTTGTTTTTCGTGACTATAGTTTCAGTCAAGTAATGTTTGATTCCTCATGACAAGATTCTTTTAAAACCTAAAATGAAATGGTTTAAATTTATTGTCTCTATATGTTTTGTTTTTCTTCATCACAGAATGCACTGCCGTTGCAGGTCTCAGGTGAGGAGTTATTATACACACATTCTTTCAGCAGCACCTATACCTTCACCACAAAGGCCGCTCTGTAGCGTGAGCGCAGTGACTCTAATGAGTGTGTCTGGATAATGAGAGGGACCTGCTGTTACTGGCAGCTCTAAACATGCAGATATTAATGGCAACCGTCGCTCTAATCTCAATAGGCCACATTAATAGAGAACTAGAGAGTCCCAATGGCCTTTTAAATATAGGCAACGCTGAAGGACCAGCATATGCCTTGTGCCAGATGAGTGTGTGTGTGTGTGTGTGTGTGTGTGTGTGTGTGTGTGTGTGTGTGTGTGTGTGTGTGTGTGTGTGTGTGTGTGTGTGTGTGTGTGTGTGTGTGTGTGTGTGTGTGTGTGTGTGTGTGTGTGAGAGAGAGAGAGAGAGAGAGAGAGAGAGAGAACAAAAGAGTATAAATTATTATTAGGGCAGGCAGCATTCTGCTGAATCCCAAAAAATTGAACATGGCATATGGCTATAAATATGTCCTTGCAGTGCTTTACTGAAAGAAAAATGCACAAATGCATATATGTATACTGTAGTTTGCGTACATTTGCTAACAGGGTTTCTTTTCTTTTGGATGTAATGAGACATTTTGAAGCTAATTTTGTGTGTTTGATGTAGAGATGAAGGGCCCTATTTTAACAATCTAAAGTTAAAATAGGTTCACTTAGGTCGTGTCCATTACACTTTTGCTAGTTTAGCGACGGGAAAAATGGTCAGCGCGCTGACCGCATGGTCTAAAAGGGTTGTCCCTATTCTCTTAATGAGTAATGGGTGTGTTTTGGGCATAACGTGCAATAAACCAATCAGAGTCTCATCTCCCATTCCCTTTAAAAGCCAGTTGCGCTCGCGCCATGGCGGAATTACTATTTACATGGCGGAATTTGCAAGCAGAAAAAACTGAACACTTCTCTAGCCAGGAAACGGATCTGCTCTTGCGCAAGGTTAAAGCACGCACGCAGAAATTCTACAGGACAAAGTGTACGCACGTTGTGAACCCGCATATATGCTCAAATTACAAATGCGCTCTTTAAATAACAAAAATAAATATTGCGCCATTGACTTTAGACCAGGTTTCAGTTGTTCAATGGCGCAGTCTATTTCTGTTGCCTCAAAATAGCAACACGCAAACAATGCGCCAGAACACACCTCGTTTTAAGACCAGAACGCCCATGGGTGCACAGATGGGCGCAAATGCATTTGCTATTTAAACAACGTGGCGCAGAACGTGAAAATGATAACTGCGTCGGATTGAAACTAGCAAAAGACACTTGCCTGGCGCTGCATTGCGCCGGATGTATGAAAGGGCCCGAAATGTGTGATGCGTTCTATCATTGTGAGCTGGAAGTCACATTATGTCGATTGTTCGGTTTATGTTCCGTTCTATCGACTCTTGTTTTGATATTCTATTTTGTTTCCTTTAGTTCCTGCTTGCCTACTCTGTTTAGTTTCAGTTTCCTTGGTTACTGATTATGTCCTCGGCTGTGTCCAAAATCGCTCCAATTAGTCACATTAGTCCACTAATATAGTGGGACACTGAGTGCGACTGAAGGGCTGTCGCTTTTGCATCGCTTGTGCTGTTAAATAATCCTTTGAAATTTAGCAAACTGGCAGCTCCAGTAGTAATGAAAAGATTTATCTTGAGATCTGTCATGGAAACTAGCTTGTATAAACTCCACAATAGTGTTTTCACAACTTTCAAAAAGAGGAAAAAATAGCAAGAGATTGAAAACGAAAGATATCAGTTTGACCGTCACTCCCATGGACATTGTATTAGAAACACCCTCACAGCAGTTAACTACTTTTGTGTAATTTAATGCAAAGGTAATATAATACAAGTATAATGTTATAAATGTACATCAATAAAAAAAACTTACAACACGTCATCTCAGTCTGTGAAGAGGGTCTATTAAACAATTTAATAATCAAATAAAAAGGAATTTATACCTGTATGATATTACGCTGTACCCACATTGGACCAGCGGTTTGGAAGATGGATGGATGGATGGATGGATGGATGGATGGATGGATGGATGGATGGATGGATGGATGGATGGATGACTATCGACATTGATAATAATAAGAAATGTTTCATAAGCAAATCAGCATATTAGAGTGATTTCTGAAGACACTGAAGGTTAAAAATTCAGCTTTGACCATATTAAAATGTTTTAAAAAAGAAAACACATATTTTAGATTAAAATAATATTTCACAATATTACTGGTTTCACATATTTTTCTTTTCTTTTTTTTTTCCCAAATAAATGCAGCCTTGGTGAAAATAAGATATTTATTTCAAAAACATAAAAAAATAAATAAATGAATGATTCCAGACTTTTGACTAGTGTATCATTAGAAAGTTGTAACCTTTCTAGAAAGTGATTTTCCTGGTTTATGTAGCGAGGTCAAAATTATGGCAAAGGTCACATTATGTATATTCTTGGGATAATCCGTGTTCTAATTCAAAAGTTCTTATTATAACTCTTTAAAGCTATTTGATGAAAAACGAAGCCAAGTTATATTATTGTCATTGGATGAAAAGCCAGACTACACAAATTTGCCCTGATTCTAATCCAGACGCTGTAAATGTGAAGGTTTGTTGATGGGATTATGGCATGTGCCGCATGTGTCACCGGCTTTGAAAAAAAAGCCAATCCAAAATACCCCCAAAACCAGCTTAGCGGGGGTAACACATGGCGATGATGTCATCGGGGCATGACAGCAACAATGAGCTGCAAGCAAGGTGGAATTACATCCAAAACCTCTAAACATATATGACAGCAGGTCAGACTGAAGTTCAGTAGGGGAGGGGGACAGATGATTTACACATTAGGTGCATGGGATAGGAATTAGGTCTCTGGTATGCTGGGAATCACCCTCACAGGTTCCTCACAGGATCAAACTCCTAAATTTAGATGCGGGACACAGACTGACTGACACAGGGGAAATCCCACCATGTGTTCCTCCACCTTTCCAACAAATCCAAGATGATTGACATTGGCACACACACCTAAACCACAAAAGATTTTACCTGAGTGCTAACGTGACAGTTGCTAAGTGTCAGATCCAAATGGCATGTGGTCTAAAATGCCCCAGCATTGTCAAAAACAACCTAAAAATAACAACATCACATCATTACTGTGCTGTGAATTTGTGACGTTGATTTACGTCCTTGCACGCCATACAGTAGACTCCAGATTCAGAGTGTGTGTGTGTTGTAAATCTGGTATGGAATGGCACGTTAAGAGGATTTTCATGTCTATTATTGAGCACGATTAATGTAGTGAACCCCCACAAAGTAAATCGAGCCAGTGTTTATGTTTGTTGGGCTTTACTCATCAGACAAAACCTGCCTTTGGGGAAACATGACCCATAAACTAAATAGTGATTTATTTTATTCTTAAAAAGCAGTTTTAAGTTTCCTTAAAAAAGTTTGGGTTATCCGGAATTATATTTATTTTAATATATAACAATAGAAGTCTTTGATATGTTGTCATTTGTGCCATCTTTACTGTGAAGACAGCACCAAAAGCAGAATATTTACCATCAAAATGTTTGTAATAAAAAAAATAATAATAATTGATTAACTGTAAGTTACCTTACCATACATGGAAAAGAAAACATAGACTATGATATTTTAATGTAAAATACTGTAAAATTGTAAGTTTTTCCAAGTGTAAACCTATTACTTGCCATATAAATTATAGTGAAAAAAGTAAATATGATTGTAATTTTTTACATAGCTTTATTTCTTCTGATTTTCAGTGGCGGCTCGTGGATTTTAAAATAGAGGAGGCACACACTGTAGCAGTCTAGGGATCCTCATCCGAGGTTTCTTATTATTAATAACTTCTTTAAAATGGCTTTTTTAAAGACCCCAATACACCCACCATCTTCCTTCATAGCTGCTCTTCGAATGGTAGCTTGGTAAATTTGTTGCCAATCAAATATTCAATATGTCTACTCTACATTATTAAGGTAGTTGGTATATTATCAGCGATAGCAGTTCAAACTAATATCACATAATTTACGTCTCTACGATGATTGGTTGACATACCAAGGAAGGCTGGCCTCCTCTGTGATGTATTTTTCTCAACACTCCAACCACTGAAAGTGAAATAGTAAGAAAAAAGTTACCTGGTAGCCTTAATTTTGAGTTCATTGAAATCAAAAATTTAAGTTAATACAGAGAGATTGGAGATTGGTTTAATCAACAGAAACTCTAAATATTATGTTATCTGAACCACATAAATCATCTATGTTGATTTGAAAAAATACTTTTTTACAGTGTGGGAATGTTATTAACATTAAATCATCCTTCTCCCATTTTCCATCTCAAAATGTTGGGTATGCTGCCTCCCTAGCCTCCCCTGATGAGCCGCCAAGCATAATTGTTGCAGACTGTTAGGTTAGGGTTAGGTGTTAGGGTTCGTGTCAGTAGAATAAGTTGACATGTAATTGCAAAGTTACTTATAGTTAGTAGAATGTCTGTTGGAGAGAAATAAAATAAAGTGTTAGCAGATATTAAGCAGACTTTCTACTAATACTCTAATGACTGGTAGTTGACATGTAGTTGCAAAGTTACTTATGTCTAAAGAAGGCCATCGAAAATAAAGTGTTACCAAAGTCTGTTTTATTACAGTAGCCTCGGAATGCTATACACACACACACACACACACACACACACACACACACACACACACACACACACACACACACACACACACACACACACACACACACAGATCCCCAGCTGAGGCTTGTAAGCATTAATGAGCCCCATCAGTTATTCAGCAATCTTTGCAATTATAGCCTTCCATTACAAGTCATTACAGCTTTGCCTTCCAAGTGTGTGTGTTTGTGCATGTACATGTATCTATTGTGTATTCTGAGAACTGAGCTGTATCTTCTAATGTACCCATTTATTAATAGCACTAAATAAAAGCATAATAACGTATTTTATGGAACTACTTTAGAAAAACACATAGTTCCTCATGTTCTTTTCTCAACCTACAGTATGTTTGTGATTAGCATTCTTTTGTGTTGTTGTTCCTCAAAGCTTTTCCACCCTTTTGGCCCATCGTAGGGGTTCATGATCCTAACGTCTGTTTGAAAAAAAGTGGGGTCCAAAAAGTCTGAGAGCATATTGACAATCTGGGATTCTTTGAATCTTGGAATCAAAGTCTAATTTTAAATCAAAGTTTTATGATTTGAACACATTTAAAGGGTTAGTGCACCCACAAATGAAAATGATGTCATTAATTACTCGCCCTCTTGTCATTCCAAACCCATAAGACTTTCGTTCATCTTCGTAACACAAATGAAGATCTTTATAATGAAATCTGAGAGATTCTGTCCCTCCATAGACAGCTATTACCACTTTCAAGCCCCAGAAAGGTTGTAAAGACATTATTTTGGGGTGAAATAACCCGTTAATGTAAAGATACTTCCATTCAAAAGATTCACACTTATTATTCATTAAGGATACATTAAATTCATCAAAAGGGACAGTAAAGAATTCAGAAAAAGTTTTTACACAATTGTTAAGCAACACAACTGTTTTCAACATTGATAATAATAACAAATGTTTCTTGAGCATCAAATCATCAGATCAGAATGATTTCTGAAGGATCATGTGACACTGAAGACTGCAGTAATGATGCTAATTATTCAGCTTTGACATCACTGGAATAAATTACATTTTAATATATTGCAATAAAAAGCAGTTAGTTTAGTTTGCAATAATTTTTCACTATATTACTGTTTTTAGAGTATTTTTAGTCAAATAAATGCAGCCTTGATGCAAGAGACTTATTTTAAAAACTTTTTTTTTTATCTCATTGACAACAAATTTTTTAAACAGTAGTGTTTTTTGGAATACATGGAATTAGGTTTATTAAAAGTTATGTAGTATAGCCTAAATAGGCTAATCCATAATTATTCTTTAAAGAATTTTTTTGTATTTTTTTTTTTGAAAAATGTGAAATAGAAGTATACTCATTTGTGGTCTTAAACTTTTAGTTCTTCCATTCTTCCTCCTGAAATGCTGACATTGTTGGGAACTCTTCAGGAATGG
The DNA here is from genome assembly GCA_021554675.1 of Leuciscus idus. Lineage (NCBI taxonomy): Eukaryota > Metazoa > Chordata > Actinopteri > Cypriniformes > Leuciscidae > Leuciscus > Leuciscus idus. Next base: position 15,690,108 of record CM038638.1, on the reverse strand, counting down.
TCGGTGGGAAATGTTTTTGGCATAACATTCATCCAATCCCATCCTGATCAACACAATTCAGCACACTCATTCTTGGCCACCACAATATCAAATCAAACCAAGATTTTAAAAATGGAATTTGCCAACAACCAGGATTGACATTTAGCCTTGTGCAAAGTTTTTCTTGTTTTATCTTTATTTGGCTGGTTGCAAAATTGCCATGCAAAATTGCCATGCCGTGTGTGTGTGTGTGTGTGTGTGTGTGTGTGTGTGTGTGTGTGTGTGTGTGTGTGTGTGTGTGTGTGTGTGTGTGTGTGTGTGTGTGTGCCCTAAATGAACCCACCTGAACCCTTGACCTTCAACTTTAAGTGTGAGAATATATAAAAAATATGATGCGTGATGTGAGTGAGACATTCCTCCTCAGATAAAACCTTCCCCAGACACTGTGAGTCATGTGTGTTTCCGATGGGAAAAGAGAATTGGACAGGGAAAGATGCTTTGTTTGCCTAAAAAAATGACTAGAAGTTGTACAAATATGCAGTTCAATCTAAATAAACACTAAAGTGGGTTTCATGGTCAACTCCCTGAATTTCAATGGTCTACATATTGCCTTCAAGCAGATGTTGCCCATGGGACCTCATTCAAGGTAAAGAGCGAATGCATTACATATACACAGGTTGCTCTGCTATAATTGCACTGACCTTACTATAAAAATATACACTTAAATGCATTAAAATATAAAAAAATCTGTAGCAATTAAAGCATATGTTGAACTTATTAAACACATGCTATAGGTGATCCCTGCTAAGACATTTTGTATGCCATTTTCTATGATTTAATGATTTATAACACTGGTTATGCTAGTAGCTAAAATAGATGAGTGATTAAGTTAATGTTTACTGGAGGGAAACAAGAAACTAAGTATATAGTAATTTAGTAACAATTACTAAAAATTAAATCTGAAATTTAAACAAATAAAAGCTAATTCAAAATATTAATACATTTTGTATGTACATAAATAATACCAAACATCACAGTTTTCAACTGCTTTATAGAGTATACTGCATGTTTATTCATGTATATTTAGCGTTAATGTAATTAACTACTTTTTTCTTAGTTTTGCAGTGTAGCTAAAAAAAGAAGAAAAGCATAATTATGGTTCAACTACTTTAGATCAAGATTTTAGCTTGACAAGCTACTGTTTCAAAGTGCTTTACAAACACTGGTTGTATTAAAAATGATTAATAATGAAGTTTTAATATGTACTATCATTTCTAGATCATGTTTCCACAGCTAAAAATGTTCAGCTAACACTTTCCTCTGTGTTTTCCTGAATAATCTTGAAAACGAATTCCTCACAACTGCACTGGAAACACCACACCCTCTCTCATTCTCTCTCTTTGTGAAATTTGCGAGCTTCTTTTATCACTGTTTGCTTTATGATCTTGAATATAATTGATTGCTCCCTGTGAGTCTGCCCAAAAATCACTCGGAGGACATAAACAGCTAATAAAGTAAAACATGTGCTTGCCTCTCCTCCTGCTAAAACCACACCAAACACTGCCATGTCATGTGACTCGATGGACACCAGCCAGGGAACGACACAAACACGCACACGTGCGCATGCCTGCAACACACAAACACTGCAGATGTGTGCAAATAAAAACACTTGTGAGGACCAAATGTTCTTTCTCAACCTCCTCATTCTCAAGCTTTTTCCAGCCATCTCTCTTCCTTAGCGCGCACACACACACACACACACAGTGCCAGGAGGACCATGCTGTTTTCATTAGTACCCTGTGTGTTTTATTGCCCAAAGCGCTCTGCTGTGGTCAGGAACCTGATCCAAGCCCCAAACAGAAACCATAGCAACCCATTTTTGTGGGAATTCTTTTTGCATGCCCCCTGTACACACACACACACACACACACACACACTACTACTACTACACAGCACGAGGACTCACTCATTGAAGTGACTTCATATATTTTCTCTGACCTTAAAAACGTATTGTCGGGCAAACGGCCACAATGACGAACTAGTTTTTGGGTGCCTGAGTACCCACAAACTCACTCTTACATCATCATGCATTTTCATATGAAAAACCAATTGCACTGATTAGAACCTGACCCTGGAAATACATGATTTGTCATTCATTACTTGAGTTCAGTGATACTGTTGCTATGAATGGTCTAATGCAAGTGTTTCAGACTCAAAATCAGAACTCAGAATTCACATCTGCTTGAAAATAAACAATAGAATGTTTCTTTAGTTGCTAGTATTATTTAAATAATACTAAAATAACAATTGCAGAAGCAGACATAAATGCTTGGTTGATACACTTTAAGCACACTGTCTTGTTGTACATACTTAAAAGTGTAAATTAAGAAATATTATTTAAAATGTTCACTCACATGAGACAAGGACTATAGACATCAGTTTTCTAGAAAAAAATATGCTTTATTTTTTGTTTGCCACCATGTTGACGTCACATGACCAGCTGTGTAACTAACTTATTCTCTTTCAAATGAGAACGCTAGAACTTTATGAGTTGCATGGATTATGTTTTGGGCCTAAAACTTTCCACATTTAATGGTGTGGTTGTATTGTCTGTTTGGCTGTGATTTATATGTTTGCCTTTTTATATCAGATTATGTACTGCTGCGCTTGCCAGTTTATTAATTCACTTCACTTATTGTATTGAATCAACCCTAAATTGCCTCCAATCACTCTTTGTGCAGAACCAGTGGTGTTTTTCATTAAATATCCGCCAGATTTTTCTCTGTTCAGAAAATCTAGCTGTGATATATAATGAGGGGCGCATAATGAAGATCCTCTCCAGGCACTCTCATCTCTCTCTGGAGCAGGACGCTAATGTTCCCGTTTGAAGTCTGTATTTAATGGCAGGGGTCTCTTTGTCATGATTATAGATGTGTGCCATTTGCGTTCAGCCTGAGAAATGGGTTGTGGTGGTGTGTGACGTATATGTGTGTGTGCGGTCTGGGTAAGAAAGATTTTTTTAATTTGTCATGACTACTTTCATTACTCAGGTTATGTGCAATGGGTGGCTGATTTATTTTGGAAAAGTAATAAGCTTGAGACAGTAACAGCCAAAGAGCCTTAGAGAGAGAGAGTGTGTGTGTGTGTGTGTGTGTGTGTGTGTGTGTGTGTGTGTGTGTGTGTGTGTGTGTGTGTGTGTGTGTGTGTGTGTGTGTGTGTGTGTGTGTGTGAGAGTGTGTGAGTGAGTGAGAGTGTGTGTGTGTGTGTGTGTGTGTGTGTGTGTGTGTGTGTGTGTGTGTGTGTGTGTGTGTGTGTGTGTGTGTGTGTGTGTGTGTGTGTGTGTGTGTGTGTGTGTGTGTGTGTGTGTGTGTGTGTGTGTGTGTGTGTGTGACACACAGTTACACACAAAACTCTATCATGATTTATAGTTTCTCTACAGCTCCACAGCTCTCTCCTGTACCTGGAAAAGTAAAACATCTCACATGATCAACCATATTATTCACAGTGATCAATCTCTCTCACTGTAGGTCTGATCATTTTCATGTTTTTGCATGAAACTTTGCGTAGAATTTTCCAGAACACTTCAATAATGGGTGAAGCTCTAGCCAAAAATGACAGTTCTGTGATCATTTACTCGCACTCGTGTCGTCCCAAACCTGCATGAATGACTTCTGTGGAAAACAAAACAAAATCAGAAATATTGAAGAATGTACTGGCCTATTTGTTCCATTCAATAAGTTAAGAGACAAAAAGCTGCAAAATGATATGAGAATACTATGACAGATAATAGTCCAGATAGGGTGTATGTGTATCCAAAAGGTCACACGGCACATGAAAGAGTGAAATAACATGAGAGGGAGAGTAATGAGACATGTGGGGTGTTGTAAAGGTAGAGAGTTTGAGGGTTTGCTGTAAAGAGCTCTTTGTTTTGAAGATCTGGAGACACCTGGCAAAGGCTGAGGGATAAAAAAAAAAACCTCAAATTCATGGATTTTAATTCATCTACAGGTGCACACACCACATACCTGCACCATAAATTGAACAGGATTATTATTTTATTTTTTTAATGGAATTTATTCCTGTGATGGTATAACTGAATTTTCAGCAGCCATTAAAGAATCCTGAAAAAAAGGATTTCTTTCAATTAAATCTTACTGACCCCAAACTTTTGAATGATGGTATATAGTCTAGATTAGATATTTCCCATTTGGGGACATTTTTCCATCCATGTTTTACATTTCATGATATTTTTGCCATAAGCCTTTACCCTGCCACACATAACACAGGTCATGTCACATTTAAAGGCTCTGTCATTTAAGTCCGCGTGAACCGGAAGTTGCGACCATCTTCAGTATTCTGACGTGTTTTCCGAGTAAAACAGAATACTGAATGAGAAAAAATAAAGGGCGTGGCTTGTTTTTTCCCACTGGGAATTGATTGGATTTGGAAAAGTAGGCATTCACAGAAGATTGACAGTGTGTGGATGTTCTACCCAAGCCGTCAAACTGACGTCATCAGAAAAGGAAGGACATTCCAGAGGGGAAGTACATTTGCAGATTTTGAAAAAAAAATTATTTGTGGATTAACTTGCACAGTTGAATTTGTTACCACAATACTAGTAATGTGCTCTAACAAAGTAAACAGGGTCAATTTTGATTTCATGCCGACTTTAAATCACAAGTACGGTATCATTTTATTTCTTCAATATTCACGACTCAAACTGACTACTTATATGGTGCTTTTGTGCTCCTTTTGGAGCTAGACAGCCACTGGTCACCATATGCTTTCAGTGAATGGGAAAGAGCAGCAAGAACATTCTTCACAGTTTCTCCTTATATGTGACCCTGGATCACAAAACCAGTCACATGTCGCACGGGTATATTTGTGGCAATAGCCAACTATACACTGTATGGGTCAAAATGATCTATTTGTCTTTTATGCCAAAAGTCATGAGGATATTCAGTAAAGATCATGTTCCATGAAGATGTTTTGTAAATTTCCTACCGTAAATATATTAAACATTTATTTGTGTGAGTGAATGCAGGACAATCGCCCATAAATGTAGAACTTTAAAGGAGATTTTCTCAATGTTTCAATGTTTTTTACACCCTCAGATTCCAGATGTTCAATAGTTGTATCTCAACCACATATTGTCCTATCCTAACACACCATACATCAATGGCAAGCTTATGTATCCAGCTTTCAGGTGCTGCATATTTCTAAATTTTAAAAAAATTACCCATGTGACTGGTTTTGTGGTCCAGGGTCACATATGATCTACTGAAAAAAAGAAAGTTCATACATTTATGTTTGTAACGACATGACAGAATTTTCATTTTTGGGTGAACTGTTTAATATCAAATTGGTCAACAAATGTAGTTACAAAACGCCCATTAATACTACATAAACATCACATTTTTAGTGTCCTCTCTTGTTTTCATTCTATGACGCTCATCAGATAGATTTGAAACCGTGAACCATCAAAAACTAACCTAATGTGCAAACCTCTCAGCATCATGACCAGCATTACTGTAGGACAGAGCTCAACTACAGACTTTAGTACAGTATAGAGCTATAAACTGCAGAAAACCCAAATGCACCAGAGCTTCCCCAGAAAGAAAAGGCTATAAAAACCACAAAAGCCGAATGAAAAAACCATATGGCAAATGAAATGAAATTCCTCTTGACAAGCAGATGGAGTGATTTGTTACAGCAATTTTGGTGGTATTGAAATTCATAAGCATAAAGAAATATGACATGTGGGAGAGAACATATACGTCGCAAAACGATCATCACAATTCACCCAAATAACAGCCACTCTGTCCCAGTAGTTATTCAAACCCAAGCCATGGCCTGTTATTTCTACCCAGGTCAAACTCATAAGAGCCGCAAGTGATTTACCAGATAGGAGCGAAAGAAAATGATCAAGGCCACCAAACATAATCACATTAGCACAAAGATGACAGCCTGAGGCCTTTTTCACTGGACTGATCTGGAAACTACCAAACTTGAGGTCATGGATGGATTTTGAAGGTCCCATGGGGCATTGTTTGAGTATGTGAATATGACATATAAAATGAATGATTTTTAATTATTAATATTGTTATGAATGTATGCTAACATCTCACTCTACTGAATCTACTGACCCTGCTTGCTATGCGTTAGCATTGCCATGATGATCAGTGTAATTTTGTTTTTCTGTTGACTGTGCACTAAAACAACAATCACCTTTTCGAGCGCTTGATACTGTACATCATTTCCCACAATTGTGATTACTGGTTAAAAGCATCTTTCATGGTATAAATTACTGGCCATTTGGCTGGTAATGTTGTTAGGAAGTGCAACATAATGCATGGTTTAAATTGCAAGAGCGATATCTGACCCTCACTGTTTTTACAGAAGTGACGTGAGCGAATCAAATCAAAGACATATAAGTGCTCTGCTAAAGTGACTGTCTAATAACAGTGCAAGCATTCGTGTTTCTCCTCCTCTGATCTTTCTGAACCTGAAGATTTTGTCTGCTCACAAAGTAGTTTTAGATACTAGTGTATATATACCTCAGAAGCAGTGTTATTTTAATATTATTTATATACTAGAGCATTTATAGATATTTAGCTTTTAATTTTAGTTCAAGTTTTAGTGATCCTATTGTGCACTTTTGTCATTTTTATTACAAGGGGTATTTTTTTCTATCTCTCCAAACCTGCATATGGCTATACAAGTGGACTATTACTCACATTAAACCTCTAAATCAAGTGCATAAGGGCCTTATAGTAATCTTTTAAAAAGATATAGCGTATAAGACACTTCCATGTCATTAATGTAGTTTTCATGTAGTAAAAAAACAAAACAAAAAACCATTTTACTCCATGTTCAAGGACAGTTTCAGTTTGATCACTCTAAACAGTTGTGGTGTAACCAAAGTAAAAAGTAACACATTGAATACATGCGAGTGTACACATCTTAATCATTATTTTGGTAGCACTTTATTTTACAGTCCTGTTCACATTTGTATTTATTATAGCTATTACAATAACTGTGTAATAACTAGATTCAGCATGTAACCTGCATGCAATTACAGCTGTAATTAATTTCTGTAATTACATGCAGGTACTTAAAAAAATATAAGGACAATGTAAAAGCATGTATGTACGCAATAAGTGCATTGTTAAATGATTAATTTAGTAGTTAAAGATACCTAATACAAAATGGGACCAAAAATTAAATAGGTAAAAAAAAAATTCCCAAATGTTATGACGTATTAATTCATTAATATCATTGTGTTTTTAGGAGTTGCACCACGTGACATTTTACAACCTGAACTAACCTTGCAATGTCATAAAAAGGTCAAATTATCTGATATTTTAGTAGACTTATTGTTATATATATATATATATATAGTAGAATAATCAAATCCTGCTTCCCTGTTCTTTGTTCGTCAACTCCGGGGAAGATAAACAGTAGGTGGGAAGCGTGGAGAGGTCTTTAGGGAGCGGGCTCTCTGTTGTTGACTGATATGTGATACCAGCTGACATCTGGCACCCTGTCAGTTTGGCGTCCCCACAGCACTGAAACACACACACACACTTTAAGAGCGTTACTACTCCCAGCTCACCTCTATGGTCTCTCATAAGTACAGGTCCCACCAGGCCCAGTCTATGGCCTACTGGCACCACTGACACACACACACACACACACACACACACACACACACACACACACACACACACACACACACACACACACACACACACACACACACACACACACACACACACACAGCCTCGTCCCTCACGCACTACTGGCTAGACAGTGGTTATTCTGGGAGAGTGGAGCATGTAGTACCCCCTTAGGAGTTACACTATGGAGACCGTCGGTCTGACTCTCTTCTGTGTGCGTGTGTGTGTGTGTGTGCGTGTGTTTATAGTTCAGTGACGGGGAAGAGGTAACGTCTGTCACTAACCATTGTGGTCTGGTATGTGAGAAATGAGTTTGATCCGTAGAAGTGCCTCCTCAACTCTTCTTCATATTTGATATGCACGTATGAAGTGTGTGAGCATGTGACTGACTGTGAGAATCCCCTCTTTAACCCCTCACAGCCCCCATTTCTCATGTGTCACTTTAACGCCGGGGCTGCTTATTCTCGAAGGTCTCCTATTTCACAAATCAAACATGAGACGGCATATTTCAGTATCACATGAACACACACTAAATGCTATTTAAAGGAATATTACAGGTTCAAAAGTTAATCTCAATCAATAGCACAAAAACTATTTTTGACTATTATGCCCTTTTTCAAAGTCTTGATTTTGTTTTCGAGGTCGAATAGGTTTTCATGCTTCAATGTTGTAAAAACCTGCCACAAAATATATGATTTTACAGCTAAAAAAATATTAACAGAAGAATTATAAAGTATAGTTAAATAAAGGACAAACTTCCAATTTTGCTTTTAAATCCCAAAAAAATGGCCCCATTTACTTCCATTGTAAGTATAATTTTTAAACTATTTTTATTTATTTATATTATTATTATTAAGAGTCCAATTTAAAAAAAAAAATTTTTTTATCAATGTACCATACCACAAATGCTGACAACTGAGTTTATCTTGTATTGAACCTGGTCACAGACCATTTAATTCTTTTTACAGGTAACATTACAATATTATTTACAAAGATATATCCATATTCAGAAGCAACCCTAATGATGCGGTCACGTTAGATATCAGCATCCGATATTACTTGCAAACCACATAGCTTTCAAATGTGTGTTGAATTTCAGCCAAAAAGTTTAATCTGTGACATTTAGATGCACAAATGTATTTTCATTACGCAAATGTACGGGTCAAAGTTTACCACATATATGCAACGAAAGATAAAACATCTTCACATGAGTATTTCCGGTCTCCTACGTTCACCTGCATATGAATAGAAGTAAATGGAGCATGAAGTCTAGTGTGACCACAGCTTAATAGAGCTCTTAAAACTTACATAGAGCATCCCGTAGTGGATCACTCTGTCCTTCAATCATAGCTTATCCAGGAAGATCGACTTACTAATAAAGTGTAACCTAAATTTGTCATTTATCAAAAAACTTTTATGTAAAGTGACTTACAATATACTCTTAATAAACATCCGTTGGACTAACCTGGTATTAAAAGTCCTGCTCAATATCACAAATACCCACCCATTGTGATGTTCGAATTAACACTTTACTTACTAGCCTTGTTGCAACATACCCATTCAGTTAAGAAAACTTTTAATTGCAACCAACTGCAGATCCTTAAAACCAAACTACCGTGATTCTTTTTACATAAGGGCCAAATAATGATATTTCACAGCAAATATGGCCGGGCACTAAAACAAGATGTCCAGAAGGCACTAGTGCTGTGTCACTAGCATAAATTCAAGCAAATTTCATATATCTACATCAATCTAACATCTGCAGTGACTTATTTCCAGGTTTCGGGCCCCTCAGCTGGAGGCCCCTGACATTGATGGCCCTGACCTGATTCGTAATCCATCCTTGAGTATCACCATGCTAAACAGAGTTAAAGACACTAGATTGATTCTATAAGATCAGAGTAGTGGCTGTTGAATGTAGCGCAGGAAACCTCCAATGCAGTGAAGTGCTACTGCCATCTAGTGGTGCTTGTTCTCTGTTAAAAGCATCATTTGAAACTTTTGGTGGAAAAGGCCATCTCTTTGATGAGTTGAGGGGGGTGAGAGGGTAACAGACACTGCCATTGGCTCATCCGGCCCGCATCCCGGACACAGTAGCGTCCCACAATCAAAATACATGCCATCTGTATTTTACTGGACAATGAGGGGAATCCCTGTCTGTTTTCATGACATTCTTGGGGAGGGAGGGAGAGAGGGAGAGAGGGAGAGAGGAAATCTGTCCTCTACTCTGAAGCAAAAGAGCATCTGGCCCTCGCAAGCCGCATAGCTTCCATGACCTTCACCCCGTTATACGAGCTGCAGTAACATTGTCTGAATAGTTGTGGTAACCCAAAGCCCATGCTAGTCCCTGCGCGCTCATCACTAGCGCCATCACCTGCTTCTCAGAACCCAGGGCCAAAGCCGAGGAGAGCGCTTCCTGCTGGCAGCCGAGGAATGAGGATCGTGTCAATGATTTACTCAGCTAAGTGCCAGTGTGGGAACATTTTTCAGCTTTTAATGGACAAATGGAATGCTTGTGATAACAAGGCATCCTTTCATGCCTCATTGACACCCAGCGTTGATGTTTGGCGTCACAGTTTGATAATTCCTTGAAGATTGTTTTGGGGTCGATCAACAAGGTTTGAAAGTTCAACAACAAACCAACAGGGCGGTTATGTAATTCGTCGTCTTAATGCTTGACTTTGTAAACTTGTCAAATAAAACGTTGACCCTTTGCTGTAGTTTGTATGAAATGTTGTTTGATAGATTCAACCAGAGATCTTATACTGCCATCTATTGGATATTACATGTGGTGCAGGGCATTCTTGGATTAGTTTACAGTACTGTTTTTCAGGGTCATGTTAGGTAACATTGGATAGAACTGCTCATTTTAAATAAGACTAATTACATTTACATTTAAATTTATTCATTTAGCAGGCGCTTTTATCCAAAAGCATGTATGTATGGTGAACGTGAGTATGTATGGTTTCACCAAGTACCACATGTTCCTGGATCAACATCTTTGTTGATCCTGGAACAACTTTCCAATCAACCAATCAGATTTGAGGGACAAGTTTACAGTTTATGACAAGTTTAGGCTTAGAACCAGGGTGAGGTGCCTTCAACATCAGTGTTATTCACCTATCATTTCCCTCTGATTTTAGGGAAAAGTTATGGGTAGGGTTAGGTTTAGGGGTAAGGATAGGGTAAGGACAACATTTTGGGACAGGATCATGTCTTACTTGGCAAAATCACGGAGACCCTGGCAACCAGTGCAATTTTGTGAGGAGAGGAGTGACGTGTGCTCTCTTCGGCTCGTTGAAGACCTCTAGCTGCAGCATTTTGAATCAGTTGCATAGGTTTGACAGTGCAAGCTGGAAGACCAGCCAGGAGAGCATTACAATAGTCCAGTCTGGATAGAACACGTGCTTGGACAAGGAGTTGATAGCATACTCTGATAGGAAGGGCCTGATCCTCCTGATGTTGTAGGCCTATAAAGCGAATCTGCAAGACCGGGCAGTTCTAGCAATGTAGTCTGTAAAGGTTAATTGATCATCAATCACAACTCCAAGGTTCCTGGCTGACCTTGATGGAGTTATAGATGACGAAACGGAGAAGTTGTGGTGAAGTGTTGGGTTGGCCGGGACCACAAGCAACTCTGTCTAATTAATCACCCCCCATGAAACATGGGAAAGAACAGTGTCACAATTCTACCTGCCATTAGTTTTTAAAATAGCATTTTCACTTTGATTAATCAGACATAATCACGGTCAGCCTGAATAGACAAATTTATAGAAAATTCACCCTTCTGATAACTGAAAATAATAATTCCAGCCACCATATATTATATATATACATTTTTTTTTTACTTTAATATTGTGTGGTAACCGTTTTATAAAAGCAATAAGGTACTCGAGGCATGTGCTGTATCGTGAATAAGTAACGGCTAAAGGGGTTGCAGGCCTAACAACACCCTTCAGCCGTTACTTATTCACGATACAGCACATGCCTCGAGTACCTTATTGCTTTTGTATATGTATATATGTGTGTGTGTTAAACTTTTATGTCAGATGAGATTAATTGATTTGACAGCTATCTTAAAACCTTAAGAAATGTTACATTTTAATAATTTCACAATATTATTTTTTTGTGCTGTAATTGATAAATGCAGCCTTGGTGAGCATTACAGACTTCCTTCCAAAACATTTAAAATAATCTTATAGACCCCAAACTTTGGAATGGAAATGTATATTAAATAAATAAGTGTAATAAAAATTACAATAAAAAGAAACTCTTTAAAATTATAACATATTAATAGATTTAATAATTTAAACTTTCCATATTTCATCTAATAGCTATAAGTGAGAAGACATCCACAAATACCACCATGAACATATACAGTCAGGTCAGTATACTGTAGATTTAATGTAGATCAAAGTTCATTCTGGTAAAGTTTTTTCCTCATTCCGTCTCTCAGTGGTGTCAAAGTTCATTTTTAGTTTCCCCATCTTTGTGAATTTTTCTCAAGCATAATACTGAACTCTCACATTACACCTTACTTTATAAATGAAACCTGGGCCCATATTCATAAAAAAAAAAAAAATCTTAATGCAAAGAGTAGCTCCTAGTGACAAAAATTCTAAGAAAATTCTTAGAAATGTGTCCGTTTACTCTTAAAACTAAATAAAATTCCTAGTAAAGAAAAAAGTAATTCAGAAAGCATCTTAACCCTTAAAAGAGGTCTTAAGGTCAAAATTGTTAGGAGTATGGACAAGGACTTTTAAGAGGCTTAAGAGTTTCTCCATGTTTGCTACATTAAAACTAACATTCAAACCACCACTTAAATAGACATGCCAGCAATCAGTGTAATTGGAAAGCATGGAACAATTTTTATCATTATAAGCCAACCTTATAGGAAATTAACAGAATGGTAAAGTAAGAGTGATTTAAAAAAAAAAAAGCTTTTTTTTCCTTCTTGGACAACAAACCAGTCACAGTCTTCAAAAGATTGTGTCATACGTAGCAATGGGGTCAGCCCCGCCTCCTCACTAAGATGAAAGTTTTTGTCTTTTCCTTGCTCAGAGTTGCTCTCTGATCGGTCCCGAATCGCTCTTAAGCGAAGACTCCTACGTAGAAGTTTTTAAGCTAAATTAGGAATTTTCTGAGAGAATTCTTAGAAGCTTTAAGAATACGGGCCCTGATCTACGGTTAAAAGACACTTGCAATGCATCCATTTCACACCGCATCCTAACCAGTCACTACTACGGAAAACAAAAACATTTTATTGGTCACTGGGTAGCTCAGACAGTGAAATCCCATTGGTCTTAGACAACTAATGCATACTGCAGGTGAACCTTAAATAGCAAGTGTTCAAAATTAAATTTATTGCAAAAAAAAAAAAAAAAAAAAAATATTCAGCCCAAATGAACTCAACATTTTTAAATTACAAAAGGAACAGTTTTATTGAAATCAAGGCACAATACAATTATATTGTATGTAATGACTTTATGATGGGTCACTTTATGAACTAACTTCCGTTGATTCCTCTGGTTAGTAGCAGGTGATGGGAGAAGTCAAGCGAGAGAACGCACCATATCAAGTGGGCTACAATATGATGTCGTTTAAGTGCCATTTCTACAGAATTACCTTCATTTATACATTATGGTTTAGTGTAGCGAATGTATTTTTTCCCAGAAGGCACCTCTTTGAGGGTAAAACCAGCTGGGAAATGCTTATTGGCATCTTCATCTGAGAGAGAAGGGATGACCATGACTTCTTGACCAGGCTTAGACAAAAAAAGAAAAAAGAAAGAAAGAAAGAAATATTCAAGGATTTCAAACTAACATTGATGATCATGTAGAACAGTGAAGTTTAGGTCTGCAAAATTTTAGTTCACATTCACAATCTTGACCACATAAAAATACAAACACAACTGCTCTGCAATATGAGAGAGAGGAAAAATACTCAGTGACTATATTACATATAGTACAGTATCAAAGACCGTTTCTACCTTCCAGTCCACAGGTGTGGCCACCTTCTTTGTTGCTGTTAACTGCAGAGAGTCTATAGCGCGGAGAATCTCATCGAAATTGCGCCCCGTTGTGGCTGGATAGAGAATAGACAGCTTCAGCCTCTTATCAGGGCCAACCACAAACACCTGAAATATAATAAATGTGTTAAGGCCCTTATACAAAAACCATTTCACCTTCATAACTAGTGGCCTAATGAAATAACGTCACACTAATCTTATTCAGAGACCATATAACCATCACATTTTTCTATGTATTGACATGTCTTTTCTTGGCTGGTTCCTCAGCGTTTTCTTGCCTTAGCAGCATTCCAGTTCAGCAAAAGTCTAATATTTTAGCAAAGACTAGATATATGCGGGTACAAAAGGCAATGGAAATGTTGCATGCAGCAGAACGTCAACAGAAATTTAGTCAGCCAGATCAGTTTCACATTTTCAGGCTCTGGTCAGGATTAAGACAATCAATAAAGTTCTGATTCTAATGCAGTGGTACTCAACCTTATTGACTCCATGGCTGCATCTAAAATCAGTCTCTCAAGTAAGTACTCATTTTGAAGAAGTAATTACTTTGTGACTGCTAAAAAAAGTATGAGTGTGTGTAGTATAAATATAATCTGGCGTACTACATTTGCCATCTTGTCATGTGTAACCTACCAGTGTCAGTTGTATCGCTTCTCTGCCATTCATAAATCCTCTCCCATGGCCTCATGGGATAGTAAAGTGTCAACTTTATGCACACTTCAGAATCTCACCGATAGTCATGACCAGAAATATTGGCACCCCTGGTAAATATGATCAAAGATGTCAAAAAAAATAAAAAATAAAAATAATTCTGCATTGTTTATCCTTTTCATCTTTCATTAAAAAAAAAAACAACAACAAAAAACTAACCTTTCACTGAAGTAAAAATTGAAAATGAGGGGACAATCGCTTTGTTTTTCTCCAAAACACGTTGGCAATAATTATTGGCACCCTTTCATTATTTTCATTTTTTTTGTCAACCTCCTTTGCCAAGATAGCAGCTCTGATTGGTCTCCTATAATGCCTGATGAGTTTGGAGAACACCTGACAAGAGAACAGAGAGCATTCCTCCATACAGAATCTCTCCAGATCCTTTAGATTCCCAGATCCATGTTGGCGCTTCTCTTCAGCCCACTCATTTTCTATAGGGTTAAGGTGAGGGGACTGGGATGGCCAAGGCAAGTGGGTTTGATGCAAAAAAGCTCTTTTTATAGTTTCATCTGACCATAGAAACCAGTCCCTTTTGAAGTTCCAGTCGCGTCTGAAAACTGAATATGCTGGAGTTTATTTTTGGAGGAGTGAGGAGGATTTTTCTTGAAACCCTCCCAAACAACATGTGGTGATGTAGTTTAGTTGCTAAAAAGATTTTGGGCTTTCTGACCCCAAGACTCAACTAATCTCTGTAATTCTCCGTAATTCTCCATCTGTGATCCTTGGAGAGTCTTTGGCCACTCAAACTTTCCTCCTCGCTGGGCATTAAGACAACATAGACACACGTCATATTCCAGGCAGATTCGTAACATCTTTAGTTGATTGGAACTTCTTCATTATTGCCCTGATGGTCAAAATGGGGATTTTCAATTCTTTAGCTATTTTCTTACAGCCACTTTCTATTTTGTAAAGCTCAATCTTTTGCTGCACATTAGAACTATATTCTTTGGTTTTACTCATTGTGAAGGTTGATATAGGGAAGGTTGATATAGGGAAGTTGGCCTTCGTGTTTCCTCATATTTAGTCATAGCGAGACCATTTCATGTTCCTAGTGTGCTAAATGTAAACATTAATGGGAATATACTTCAGAGATATATTACTCAAAAAAATTCTAGGGGTGCCAATAATTGGGGCCAACACGTTTTGGAGAAAAAACATTTAATAATGTGATTTTCCCCCCACTTTCAATTCTTTTACTTCGATGAAAAGTTTTGAAAGAAAGATCAAAAGGATAAACAATGCAGATTTATTTTTTACAGACTTCGATCATATTTACCAGGGGAGACAATAATTCTGGCCATGACTGTAGTAGTAGGTCATCCGGGTACTTTTTGCCTACTCTTTTAGGAGTACTGGGAAATGGACATACTTTTGTCACATACTGTTTTTCGCCTACTACATAGTAGGCAAGTATGCAATTTTAAATGCAGCCCAAGGCCTCCATCCGAGACAATATTCAAAGGCCCTCTTCTCTAAACTATGTACCTCTTATAAAAAATAAAATAAATACATTTGTAATATACAAACACACATTTTTTTTTTAGCATTTTAAATAGTATTATGTATAACTACATTTAATTTAAGATCAATTTGGGCACCCTAGTTGAGAACCACTTTTTTTTTTGTTTAACAAGAGCCCTAAAGCATGATTGCGATGGAAACTCACACAGCGGGCAGTGAGGGGCAACCCGTCTTTATCCTTCTCATCAGGGTCCAGCATCCCCAGCAAGACAGATAACTCCCTCTTGTCATCCGCTATGATGGGGAACGGCATGGGACAGCAGGCTTTGTCTTGGTTAAATGACATAATGTCCTAGAGAGAGAGCAAAGATACAGATGTCAGTCAGTCATCCTTACATGTGAAGCCTTATTAAAAGGAAATTGTAAATTAACTTTTTTGTATTATATAAAACTCCCTTTACAAAAACAAGACCACAAATAATGGAAAATATTGGTTAATAAATGGTTTACCAATAAGAGCATTACTTGTACACATCTGGATATTTGCATATAATGAGTGAAGAGTGCTGTGGTAAAACAGTCAGGGTGCACAGTGACTGATTTCAAACAAAACACTGTCTTGTGGGAACCATCTGTCTGTGGCATTCACACGAATTCAGAAAGAGTTCAGCCAAAGGCACATGTGGGTGTGAGAGTATGTCTGCATGTCCGGTAAAGGAGTTAAAAACCGTTAAAACAGACAGACCATAGAATAACAACAGCAGCAAAATCTTGGCAAATAGAGTATGTGCCTTAACTTTTACAAAGCAGTTTTAATGCTTTTCCAATTATGTTATGAATCTTTTGACCCTTGAAAAGTTCAGACCCATGGGAAGCCAGATGTCTTGTAACAAGATACCAGCCCTGTTCAGTGAGGATTTCAGAGAAAGTCAGCTGCAGAAATTCTTTCCTTTTGGGATTACAGTAAGGTGATTTTGTCTGAACCAATCAGAGAAGTCCTCTGTGTGCTTATCCTAGAGCTACAGGCCAATGATTGGATGCTCAAGCTAGAGGAGTCTCAAAACAATGCAGCATCATTGAACGCCAAATCATGTGACATCTGAAACGTCTGTTTATGAGTAACATACAATCTTTCATGAGTTTACACTACCGTTCAAAAACTTTGGGGTCGGTAAGATTTAGGTTTTTGAAAGAAGTCTCTTATGCTCACCAAGGCTGCTTATTTGGTCAAAATTAGATTTATTTTTGTCAAAAATAAAGTAAAAACAGTAATATTATTACAATTTAAAATAACCATTTAATGTGACACTAAAGACTAAGGTAAGGATGCTGAAAATTCCGATTTGCCATCACAGGCATAAATCATATTTTCAAATATTTTCAAACAGAAAACAGTCAATTTTAAATTGTAATAATATTCCACAATATTACTGTTTATATATATATATATATATATATATATATTTTTTTTTTTTATTTTTTTTTTTTTATTTATTAAATAAAATGAATCCTTTGTAAGCAGAAGAGACTCATTTTAAAAACATAAAAAAAATATTACCGATCCCGAACTTTTCAATGGCAGTATGTGTTATATATAGACATGTATATATGAAGAGTTCAGATGGAAAAGCCTCTAAGTGCCATCTGAAATTCTCTTCTAGAATGATAATTTTTATCAAGCTCGTATATTCAAGTTCAGTAGTTTCACTTAAATGACAATTAATAGGTCATTTTCATTGCTATTTAAGTGAAATTACTGAACTTAAATAAATATATAAATATATGTGTGCAAAATAAATTCAAATTTTATATTTCTTTCTGTTATGTCATGCGTCATATCTGCACACCTCACTCCATTTGTGGTGGTCCTCCACGCTGTCAATGGACAGTGCGATCATCTTCACGTCGCGTTTCTTAAACTCATCGTGAAGCTTCGCAGCACGGGCTAGTTCAGTCGTACACACTGGAGTGAAGTCGCGTGGGTGTGAGAACAAGATACCCCATCTAAAGAGAAACAAGATGGAAGCTAAGAATTACATACTTTTAAAGATACATTTAAATGGTAACTGTGCTAATTTTCAACCAACTTTGCCTTTGAATTGTTACAGTGTTAGAATGTACATGAACACGTTTCATCTTTCTCAGTGTTACCTGCACAGAAATCTCATTTATTTGTTAGCAAAAGATTGTACTGATCTTTTTTTTTTTTTGTATCCCTGCTCACGGACAGTCAGATCAAGCCCAGTGCATTATGGGTGTTGAAATTTCTTCCTTCCATAAAAAAAGCAACATGTAAACAAAAAGCTGAGAATATCTATATCCAGATTGGTTTCAGAAAAATGATCAAAACAGATGGAGTCCATCAACACCCCCAAAGCCTCACAGTCTTGCAGCTCGTCCTGGGTCGACATCTCTTTCGGTAACTTTAGGTGTTGATTTGCATGCCATTTGATGTTTGATTATCGCTTGTTTCTGCTTCACCTGCGTTTTGATCCGGGGATTCTGCACTCTTTCAGAAGATGGGTAATATCACCCCCTACCGTATAACAGTGAAAACATCGATTTCGTCGAATGATGGGGAAAGAGTTAAAAGCCCATCTTGCCATTGGTGATTTACTCCTCTAACAAGAAAGACCAATAGACAATGGGAGATTCAACTTAAATGGTCATTGATTACAAATTCATACTTGTTTTTGTACTTGGTAAAAAGTAACAAATGGCAGGTTGAACCATTACAAAACAGCCATGTCTGGGAATCATGTGGGTGGGTGTATGGTCAATTCACTATACTGGGATTGTGTAATCACGTCACATGTTTTTCCAAGTTTTAAGGACAAGAATGATTCACTCCCTGGCCTGCAGACATGAATTTCAGTATGTCTGAGAACAATTCTCTTTCTCTATCTGTGAAGTTATTGGCATCACCAATTAGCTAGATAAATGTAGACCTAATCTCCATTCAGCCCGAAAGATTTACAGTATTGTTTTGTAGAAAAGCACAGGGCAGCACTTCTTATTCAAAGCCAACAGTTGTTTTGACTGCTGTTAAAGAAACAGCGTCAAACTCTGGAGGTCATGTCACATTATGTGATCATCACAATGAAAGCAAGTTCAAACTCATGCAAAATCTTGTCACAACCATCTAACTTCACATCGTACAGATTGGAAGACAAGTCTTAAAGGTGACACTGGTCAAATGGTCAAAAACAGGAAGATTTTGACAGACTCATGCATGCTTACAAAACTCTAAATTGGGAAAAGCAGAACAAAGGGTTGCTAAACACCCTCTTACAATTGTCCATTTTGACTTCACAGTGATATGAAGATATTATAAACAAACATCATGCTATGCTTTTCTTTTAAACGAATTACAAATAATTAGCTTGACTTGAAAGTTATTTTAAATCTAAACTTTCCAGACAGTCACTTTTAATTAATAAAGTTTTGGCAGAATATGGGGGACTTCCAAACACTTCACACCATTGCCAAAATCTCACAATACCAGCCATTGTAACGCCAACTCTTACAGCCACAGTGACTTGGCACATTTTACACTCCCCTTCAAAACATTTACAACATACAATTCAAGCAAATGGTTTAAAGGAAAATAAAGTCTGCAGTAATAGCTGACATTACTTTGAGAAATGTGCCATTTGATTAATTGCAATGAAACACTGATGGCTTATAAAAATTAAAATATTTTTTTTTAAAGTTGGATTGATATAAAATATTAGTTATTAATAACACAATAGTTTGCTTTGTGTTGTCATACGACGTTCATACCTGTGCTACGTACGTCATCTCCTGCAATAAAAACCGGGTTCGCACTATCATGGAGTCATAAACTTAACGTGAAGAGTTTTTTAGACTCCCTTTAAGCCAACTCTTCTGCCATACATAAGCAATAATATTAAAAATGAAATAAAACAACTGGCACATTATTTGAGTAGAAATATGATGTTGAAGTACAACGCTGGAGTCTGACATATAAAAGCGAGTTTCAGTCTCCAAATGCCATATATTAGTAATGTATCGATCAGGTCATGTTTCAGCCACCTGATGATCATGGTTGAATTAATTAATTAAAAGCACATTAAACGTGAATTACAGACGTTATCCGAGTAGGCCAGATGAAACAAACATACATCTGAGCTACTTACGAATTTCCCAAGAATTCATGAAATTTTATCTTGCCGATTGTAGTCTCTGCTTCAAAGTTAGGTAACACGTCTCCCAACAGTATTCCAGGCATGACTGTTGTTTTCAGCTAGTCTGGTCTCTCTGTAGTCGGCACATGTAACCATAGAATGGAGGTTAATGTAGCAGGAAGAGAGGGGAGTGAGCGATTCTGATTGGACGAAACACCGTCACATCCCTAAATTCAAAAATTAGATTCGGTTTTAAATTAATTTTCAGAGTTTGCCATTCAAAAGTCTTGTAGATTATGTAAAAATGCAATCATGTATTTTCTGCACAATATATTATTTTATCATAGCATATGGACTAAACGACCATAGATATAGAGGCATCATTAGTAAGCGGTCCGCCATATTTGAACGGTCAAAACACCGGTTCGTGAACGACTCGAGAGCAAGTTATCGGTGCACCTGCAACCTATATTTACAATAGACTTCAGCAGATGATTTTGCTAGACTAACACAATACAAGACGAAGGCGTCAGCTAATACGACGTTAAAAAGTTACAATAGTATAAAAACCTGTAATATTGAGTTAATACATGTAAAAACACAAACAAGCAAATTATCACATGTGAAAAGTTATCCAATTTCCTCAGGCATTTAAATCTCAGAGGTTTTACAACCAGAAGCTACACAATGTTATTGCACCATCATTGATTCTACTGGAACCGGCCGTTCCAACATGGCGGGCGCGCTGACGCGTCTGGAGCAGTCGAATGAGGTTTCTACGTATACACATGCAAACCACGCTCTCTCGGCTTCTGTCTGTCAGTTTATTCAACAATCTTAAATAAAGATATACAATTTAGTTAAAACATCAGACAGCTTCTTTCTTCGTGTTGATTTTTTTCTTTATGTTGGTGTTTATTATAACTATTGTGTGGTTTTGACATTATAGAGCAGTACTGCAACACCATTACATAGATTAGTTGTTTGTATTTTTTAATAACTACTGTATAACATATTTAATCTAATAACGTATGTTAAGTAAAACACAAGAGACTCATCACATCATAGAACACAAAGGTTAACAAAATATGCAGCGATCTGTCTTAAAACTGCTTACATGGGGTATGTTATAGCCTACATGAGTGACATATTTCAAAATTTAATTTAAAGAAACCCATGTAAAACCTGCTAAGTTCAAATCTGAGTTTTAATTTTGCTGCTGTTTTTAGTCCACTTTTGTTTTCTAGGACAGCGGTTTTCAAACTGGGATCCAGGGGTGCTAGGGGGAAAGGTTTAGAGAAAAGCAGAGTAATAATAATAATAATAATAACGATTAAATTAATTAACTAAATAAACAAATACATTTGATTTAAAAAATGAATTGATTAAACTAAATAAATGCATTTTGAATTAAATAAATAAACAAAAAATGTATTAAAATACATTATAAAATATAAAATTATTTGATATCAAATTAAATGTAATGTAATTTATAATATATATTTTTTCCACAGTATAAAACTGCCTTTTAAATGTAATTTTAAGATGGGGGTCTATATATAATGATTATTATTATATAATAAATAAATAATATATAATAATAATAATAATAATAATAATAATGTTAATTTATGTTAACATTATATATATATATATATATATATATATATATATATATATATATATATATATATATATATATATATATATTTAATAAACATTATATATAACGATTATTATATAATAAATAATATAATAATAATAATAATGTTAATTTATTTTGTAATTTAGTCACATGGTTGAATCAAACATGTTTTCCCAGTGTGCACTGCGCAGACTGAGCTGCAGTTCAAAGATGGCGCTGCAGGGAAGTCCAGTCAAACGATTTCTCTGTCATCACCTGTAAAACGATGACCTAAAAAAAGACGCATCCAAAAGCTATTTAATAAAACAGAAGACATTCTAGTCTGTCTTGGCATAAGTGAGGTAAAATGCCTTCTCCTAAAGCGCGGAGCGGCTCGGGGCGCAGCGGCAGCGTCCCGTGCGCCGGTGGAAACGGGCGCTATGAGTTCATTTCTCTGAGCCGAACTCCCCCTCCGCCGCAGCTGCTGCAGAGGCAGGGCTCAGACCCCACCGCGGCACGCCTCAGAGCCTCCGAGAGCCCCAGCCGACGCCGCGGATCGGGCTCGTCCACCTCCTCCACCGGCGGCGGGCAGCAGTTACCGGAGGAGGACTGCATGAAGTTAAACCCGTCTTTCTTCGGGATAGCGTTCAGCTCCCTACTGGCCATCGACCTGTGGCTGTCGAAGCGGCTCGGGGTGTGCGCCTGCGAGGACTCGTCCTGGGGCAGTGTGCGGCCGCTCATGAAGCTCATCGAGATCTCCGGGCACGGGATCCCGTGGCTGGCCGGTGCCGCGTACTGCCTGTATAAAAGCGACAGTGTCGCCGGTCAGGAGGTCATGCTGAACCTGCTCATGGGTAATGCGCTCTTATTATCTTACAAAGAAATGCTCGTGCTCAAAAATTATACTATAGCCTAGACCAGGGGTTTTCAATTTTTTAGATGCCACGGACCACATGTGAGGGACCCCCCATCCTAAAATTTAAAGGCAGTTATATATTTTCAAACATAAAGACTTAAATGATACTGTGGAAAAATATAGCACTATACATGTCGATTACGACATTATATAAATTCTATGTAGTAGTACTGTGCTGTGAAATGTGTTTGGCTATTTAAAAAAATGAATATAAAAAAAAAAAATATATATATATATATATATATATATATATATAAATTTCAAAATGTTATTTAAATGTTTTGGTTTATTTAAATCAAAATGTTTTTATTTTAATACATTTATTATTTTAAGTATATTTATTTAGTTAGCTAATTTAATTTTAATATTATTATTTATTCATATTTATATACGTTTCACACTGATTGTCTGTAATCTTTTCCACAGCCCCTCTTTCTTGTGGCCCCCGGGCCCCAGTTTGAAAACCCCTGCTAGACTCGCCACTCAGTTTGTAAATCAAACGTTATTTAGAAGCGTAGTGACGCTCTTGCAGTGGAATTTAATGAGGGATGGTGTTCAGAGTGTTTAAAATTAGAAAGATGTAGCCTTTTTTTAATTTATTTTTTATTCTTCTGCACAAAATGTGTGTTTTTGTGCTGTAAAGTCTAAATAGCTTTTTGGATGATCTGATGTAAGTAAGTGGATTTTTCAGTGAACCCTTTTCCTCGTATCCTTGTGTATATCGTGCAAAAGTTACCGTGTTGTTAATGATAGAAGTTAAAAACAGATATAATTTTATTTTGCACAGCCAATGTTGGTGAGCAATTCTATCGCAGTAGTTTTGTGTGCTGTATAATCTCTAGTCTTGTGGCTATACTTTGTAAATTCTGTATTTTAACATCTATTCTGCCTTGCCTCATAGACTGTGGCAGTAATGCAGTTACAATGCATGTGAATTGAGGAAAGAGTCAAAATGATTTAGCCACTAATCTTTTAGGATTTTCTCATTTAAAAAGACCAGCTTCAGAATTCCCATTTGAGGTATACCCTTTTTTCTTTTCTTTTTTTTTTTACGTCATTACATGATCATCCATACATCTGCATCTGCTCTTTTGTTTAGTCACAGCTAATATTCATCTAATAGGCTGGCTTCACTTTTGGTTTCTTATACACTTCTGCATTCCCCACTCTTTCTGGTCCTTTTTCAGGCTCATTTTCTTTGATGTATGAAGCAAATCATAACCCACTTCCTCTGCTCCCGCTTTCCCAATGAAACATCCCTGATCTTTTCTTTTGGACCTCTCTTTCCTTCAAGTGTTTTCAGTACCAGGGGGATCTGCAGGTGAGGCAGTTTTCCATTCATTCTGGGTTTCCTTTATTGATGTAGCTTATTGGCAACCCATTTAAATTGCGAAAGGCTTCTTGGTTGTTGCTGCCAAGAGATCCAGATTTATTAATCATGATTCTCAGCAGTATTTCCAGAGGGAAAATGGAGTGATAATCACTCACTTACCGATCCCGCTACGGCGATTATGTCATTCCACTCACGACCTTGTTGCTTTGACATCCCATTCACTAACATCGACAGGTTTTAAAACTACAACTGAGCTGAATGGCCTACTCAGCTTGTTTCTGAAACACAGAGATATGCACCGGTCCTGCAGCCATGCTTGATCTCTTTCCAGAGATTTCGCCTAATTTAACATCTTTTATGAAACATTTAATTAATCCTGGTAATCATAAGCCTTGTGTTCAGAGGCAGCTGTAATCAATCAATGTATTTTGAAAAGATCTTTCCACTCGTCATTGTGGAAAAAATGTCTTTCATATAATCAAGTGTAGTTGGCCATGATGGTTTAATGGTTCCCATGAACAGGACCTACTAAAATAGGTCTATAGTATATATCATATTCTCTGTTGTTACAAGAAAGAATACCTTAAAATATACCAATTCAGTCAAACATGATTGAGCAGCTGTAGAGCTATAAAACACAAACAATAAGTTTGCTCAGAGAATTGGTGTGCATTAAACTGAAAGTGGGGGTGTCATTACAATATGTTCCCTTCCAGAGAGATACAATTAATACACTACTTCATATTTAATGCGAATTTTCGGATGCCACACAAAAAAACGCTGGATAGAAACGGCAAGAATCACATCAATTTTTAAAATGCACATAAAAAATGTTTGTACTCAATTGAAACACATTTACTGAATAAATCCCTCATAATTTGAGCAACAAAAAAAAAAAAAAACATATAGCTTTGCCTCAATAGTGGATGTGAGTGGATAACTGTTCAAATCAGTGGACCAATTTCATTGCACAGCATCTCAAATGTTGGTTTGGTCATTCAGAAATGCCTGAGCCAAAGTCTGTCATCAGAATGTTTGGGTTTAATGACCTTCCGGAAGTGTCTCGCAATGATTGCGTTCCCAAACACCAGGCGTCCTCCTCCTAATGCAGAATAACATGGCTCACGCTGAGGCGTAAGTCATTTATAATGAATGAAAAAAATGTGTCACAATTGCAGAAACTTCCATTTTTATGACTGATATTTTGTGCCAATTTCCACATGGGATGGAAACTCTGCTTTATTCGTAGATGTTTTATACAATATTCCAATTTTGTGCGCATTTTTAAATTCGTAGCATTGGATGGAAACATAGCCAACATTGGCATTGAACTGAGCAGGCGAGTGTGCGGTGTTATTTAGAGAAAGGCTGTAAAGATGTATGTGTTATTGGCAGATAAAGTGCTTGCTGCTGATATTGTCATTGCTGCGTGGGATTATCACTCTATTTGTTCTTGTCCATGTATTCTGAACAAATCTACATGCAGAAATACATGGATATCCAATGATTTTCTGGCATTACTGGTGCTTGTTATGGAAACTAGGGCAAAAGCAGTTATAGTTAGCATAGCATTTAGTATAGCTTTTAAATTCGCAGTCTGTATTAAATGTGATTCAATAAAACTGTAGTATGTGTGAAAAATTATTTATATCATAAACATAAAAGGAATTCTTTCCATACTGTATGTATGTAAGCAAACACAATAAACATTATAACTGAAATATACCTTAAATTAATCATCATTGAATTTAATTGCATCTAGCGCTTGTGAATAGAATCAGGAAATCTGTTTTGATACCCAGCCCCAAGGTTTTGGCCATTTAAGGTATCCATCTAATTATTAAAATATTAATATTTCTATAATTTAACATGTTCACAATTTTCTGATGTTGGCTAATGGTCATGATATGCAAGTAGACATAAAATATCTCATCTATTTTTAGTAAGTGTTTTATTTTGATGTTTTTTATTTTAACATTTTATATATAATTATATTTTGAAGGTATTCAAACTTGGATTCACTCTTTACAAGAGCTGACTAACACACAAGTTATGTCTTAAATCCTTACTTTCAAACATTTCAAACCCTTGAGCTTTTAATGTCAGATCCTCAAGCTTTTATTTTGAAATGTAATGTCAATTTCAGTCCACAAAAATGATGTGCACATTAATGCAAATGAAGTTAACCTACTGAACAAATGCATGTTAAATCACAGAGATGGAGTGTGAGAAGCAGCATTTACTTACTGTGAACCGAGTCTTATAAGCTGTTTATAGTTAGTTGGCTGATCAGCTTTAAGGAAGCCTGTAAATGTTAGGTTGGATACGGGTTTACCAGACTTCAGTCTAATCCAACAATGTTCCGGTTGTCCAGTTTTTCTTACGTTTTTGTTATTTCTTTTTCAGCCTTGGTACTGGACCTGGTCCTGGTCGGCGTGGTGAAGGCTGTAGTGCGGCGCCGACGTCCATCCCATAACCGTATGGACATGTTTGCCACGTTCTCTGTGGACCGCTATTCCTTCCCATCAGGCCATGCCACACGTGCTGCAATGTGTGCCCGCTTTCTGTTGGCCCACCTGGTGTTGGCGGCCCCGCTCCGCGTTCTTGTCCTGCTCTGGGCCACTTTAGTTGGTTTTTCTAGGGTTCTCCTTGGACGCCATAATGTGACGGATGTGGTGTTCGGGTTCTTCATGGGCTACTGGCAATATAATTTGGTTGAGATTCTCTGGTTGTCTCCAGTCATGTTGCAAAGCACGATGGGACAGCTTCACTGAGAAGTTAAGAAAAGGGAGCATTATTTGGAGGATCTAGACTATAATTCTTTAGTATCTGTTAAGTTGCTTTATGTTAGTTTTGTGCGTCTGCTAATTTGAATGTAAAACTTAATCTCTCAGATGATCTGCCTGTAATATCCAGGTTTAAATCAGATTCTACTGAACAGATAAATGAGTTGAAGTTGGAGTGTTAGGGAGCAGTGAAAACAGACGTCTTATTTTCCACCCCTTAAAGATTTTTTGTCTCACGCTCTCTTTCTCTACTTCTTTTGTGTCAATACTGTGATACTAGATGGATTATGCCAGTTTTTTTTTTTTTAAATCATTTGCCATTGTGCTCTGCTTTTTGAGGGTTGGTGCTTATCAAAAAAGGATGATTGGTGGCGACCTCTGGCTTTTGACTTCAATGTTCTTGTTTACAGAATAAAACCTCATCTTTGTGATACTACATATTTATAGCACCTTAAACAATAGGCGTCATCTTGAAGATTTTGCCTCCGTTTTAATCAAAAACCAGCCAGAACTCTAATTAACATGAAAAGCAATTAATTAATGAATGTTTAATTAGGCGAGGGAGAGGATTTGAAACATCGGGGAGAATTTCAGCGCAACTCTGATACCTTTAGGGTATGTGGCGTCCTCAATAAATATTCACAGGGAAGTAGTTGTTATCTCTGAAGGGTTATTGGATCTTATTGGTCTATGAAGTAGGAGTTTTCGTTATATTTTGCTATGGTCTTAATACATTTGCTGGATTTTAATTGGGTTAAAGCCTCAACTGTGATTATAGAGCCATAAATCACCAACTGTCGGGCCAGTGAAAGCCAGGGCTTCCAATGGGCCGGGCTGGGCTAAAAGCCTCGGACCTGTAGCACCGAGCCCAAAACCACACTGCGTTTCCACCGTCGGGCCAGAAGCTCCACAGTGCCTCACTAAAACACGCCCATAACACGCCTCTACGCCACGCCACGCCCATAACACGCCACGCCCATAACACAAATCCATCATTTCACCAACAAATGGAAGTTTTATCAGAAAACTAATCAGAAAGAAATCACTGGAAAATAGTGAGATTGCAGCATTGATGTTTTACCATAGTTTTACAATAATAAGTGATACATTGATCATAATTAATTAATCTGTGTCAAGATTGCACATTAGTCACACAGAAGTAAAGTGGTATTTACCGTTATTTCACAAAAGAAAGAAGACACACGTACTTGTTCAGTCGCGTCCGTTTCTGTATATTTGTAGTCACAGGACAGTGTGTGCATTTCTACCGATCATTTCTACAAAATTTCCACCAAAAAATATGACCTGAGGAGCTTTAGCACTCTCTCCAGTGACAGTCCCAATGCAGTTATATTTTCAGTCAGAGAAAAAGAGTTGCTTTATTTCATGACGCATGCGGAGCTAAATATGGATATCAGACAGTCTGGTATAAAGAGACGAGGCGTACTGACAAATAAAATAAATTCTGTGATAGCCTGTATGATTTGTCTGATTTCAAGCGTTCATATTTACCATGTTTACGATAGTAATGGTTAGCGCGCATAGTCTTTTGCATCGCATATAAATATTTCTGCCTTATATGGTGATCAGAATCCACACCGGATCAAAAACCGAAGTTGTTTCAAACACTTGCTGCTGTCTGAAAGTGAGTTTTGAGCTAAAATTATATTAAAAGTTTTTAATGCTGATGTTAGCTGGTATATGAAATCATGGAAACGTGACTGGCCCTGGCACACACTAGCATGCTAGCTTTTGGCCTGACAGTGGAAACGCAGCTATAGGCCATTTGGTAGCATTAAGCAGGTGTAAATTGCACCATGATGACATTAATATTTACTAAAGGACCACCTGTGCAAAATAAGTAGTGGGGTGGTGCTGTGGTACTGCACTTTGACATGCCATTTTACTGAGTGATTGCATATTTACAGGTATGTACCATGGTTTTTACATGGTGCTTATGCATATGTCTGAATACAATGGTGTTACCATGGTACATGTTTAAAAGCCATGGTATTACCAGTGCCAATGGCAATAATGCAACATTTTATAATTTTCCATGCAATAATTTTCCAACATTTATTTCCCCAATTATTAAAGTAAAATGTGAATGAGGAGGGTTTTTGTTTTGTTGGACTTTCTCGTTGCTTTTTTTTATTTCTCATAGACTTTTCTCTTGTGACTCGAGTTGTTGATAAATGAAAATGATTTGGTCTTATTCTACTCTACCATTCTTTTAATGAGTCTTCCTCTTGTAACCAGATTTGACTGTTCGAGTGATTCCAGTGAAGACAAATCTTAATATAACACATACAATGACTTTATAGAGAAATCTTTGCTTCCAGTTTAGAGGAAATTTGTCCTCACATAAATTCCTAGAATAGCCAAACCCATTCATTATAAGGGGGTTTCTAAATATTTCAGCCATGTATATCTTGTTACATTCCACTTGTTAACTGGTTATCCAAAACGAAGGCACAGGAAGGATCTAATTAGTTGGCGATATAGTGATTGGTAACTTTATTTTAGTGTCTCTTCTCCCATATTACATGTTACTTTAATTACTATTGTGGTAATTATTGTGTAATTATTTTTAATTTCAGTTTAATTCCACACATTAGTCCACACTGTCTTCTCAGTATCCTGATGATTGACACACACTCCATTAAACCCATTCAAAGAGAAGTAACACACACACACACACACACACACACAACACAGCCTTACTGGAATAGTTGAAACACTGTCAAGCTGTTTCACTGTCAGCTTTAAGTAGTCATAGTTCTTCCTCTTTCAAAGTACAGTGGCATCAAAGATATTATAAATCCACCCCCAAAATCTAGAGGTTTTTTTTTTTTCTTCGTTCTTTGGAAAATGTCTACTGGCAGTGCATTCCCTCAAAATGATTCACTGTAATAAGTGACTGGTGAATGTTGTGGGCGTTTTGACTGTTTCAGGAGAGTCATATGCACTTTTTCTTGTTCTTTCTTGAAAATCGTTTGATCATTTGTGCAATATCACAATACAAGTGACAGATGGCAACCAATAAATATAATATTTTTAAATTGCAAAAACTTTGTGCTGTTTTAGTGATGTGTTTGTTTGCTATGGGAACTTGTGTATTGTTTTTTATTTTTGTTATTTTTGTTGTTTTTTTGGATATGGAGAGGGAATATGGAAGACATTTTTATTTGATATTTCAGGTGTTTGGAGTCATTTTAATTGGCTTCATCAGCTATTTCAACTGGCATTTGATCGTTGTTTAGTCTTCAGTGAAAAGTGGCGATGTACATTCACCAAAGTGAAAACTACAAGGGATTAATTTGCTTAATGTGGTACCTGCTTTGACTGTTCATTATATTTGTGATGTAAAATATACTCTACATTGATCATAATGTGATTGTATTTTCTAAATAAATATGAAGATGTCATGGCTTTGCCTTGGAATTGTGTTTTCTCCAAATATCTAGTCTCGTGAAAAATGAGAAGCTCAGTAGTAATGTCTTGCAGCTCTTGGAGTTTTAATGCTATAGATGCCTCCATATGAAGATGTGGGACAGTTAAATCTGTATGAAAAGAAAATTAAATGTTATAGAACAAATAGCAAAACAATCTGGTTCTGTAATGTAGTGCGAACAGGATCTGAGACATTTAGTCTACATAATGGAAAAATTTAAGAAAGTATTGTCATGGTCATGTTTCAGTATAAACTCCTCTGAGACTTTGTTCCAACAAATTCCAATATTTGTTTTCTGCCCATATATTTTGGTGACAGGTCCCATATAATTTTTTGACAGGTCCCATATCATGTATCACAATGTGTTCATGGGAAACAGCAATGCAAATGCTTGATAGACTACACTCTTAAAATTCAAGGTTCATTATTTGCATCGATAGTTCTGTGAAGATGCATACTAAGAAAAAAAAAATTATTTTAAGATCTGTACCCTGAAAGTTTTTTGGGGAACCCAAAATGGTGGTTCTATAGCATTGCTGTGAAAACCCCCTTTTGGAATCTTTATTTTTAACTGTAGACATTAGAAGTGCACTTCAGTCCAGTTTTTCCACTGCTCTCCATTGCACTTTTGAGCAGCAAACATAGTTATTTATGTTTTTTTTTTTGTGAAACAAAGTACAACAATTAGTTTCTTTTTCACTCCAGATTTAAAATTCTTGTCCGTTTAAATTGCACTTCTTTGTACGTGTGCAAAAGAGTAAGTGAAATTTTCTTGCACAATAAAGGCCCTGATATACTTTCCGCTCAATCGAAGAATGAACTGGTGTGACATCAAAATGGTATTTGTTTTTTGTTCGAAACAGCTTGTCAAAGCAAACTTTCTGGAAAACCATTGGTCCATGGCGATTACGTAATATAGGGGTGGGTTTGAGGCTCCGCCACCTTTGACATGGAAATCTTCTCCGGTTAATGTTTTCTGTTCAGTCCATTTAGGTCAGACACAAGTAAAAACATAATGGAGAACTGCTTTATAGTAGGAATTTATATTAGTATAGTAACACTTTATAGTAGTAATTCTTATTGAAAGTGACACTAACACTGTTTTTTCATGTTTAAAACTGTAAAGTATATTATATATTCTACTGTATAAAAGTGCTATATAAATAAACGTGATTTGACTTGACTAGTGTGCCGAATTGCAGAGCTGGTCAAACATATCCACGTCGCCATGATCAAATGCTTTCTTAACTGCTGTTTTCTTACCGCTGTCATTTTTGTTGTGTGTTTATTTTGTTATCAAGAGGAAAGCGTGAAGCACATATTCACATAAACGCCGCTCTCAGTAACGTGGATGGCGTCGGGATGTTCACGAACAGTATATCGCTGATCAAGTATTTCAAATGTCTTCTTACCCCTAAGCGAAGAACGAAAAATAACTTTGTTGTATGTCGGGGCCTTTACTAAATGCACATGGCTTGCTAATCAATACTGCAAAGTTGATTCTCAGTGAAATTGTCATCACATCTTATTAGCTCATGAGCTCAAAAGATGATTCTTGGTTCAATGAGTGAATTAGTTCTTGACTTGAGAGCCGTCCCTGATTCAATGAAAAGAGCAGATTACAAATAATGATTCTTTGACATAATCCCTGCTGGTATCGGTCCACGCTTTAAATGGGAACGCTCAGCATGAGTGCTGCATTTGAGTACAGGAGGAAAAGACTGATTGAGTGATCAGCAAGTGGTATCAGAGTGTTGATATTTGCTAGTTCATATTTGATCATTGGATAATTTATCATTCTATTGCATAATTGTTTTACCAATTGAATACCACTGATGATTCAGGTGGAGGAGCACCCTGCTGGTGTGAAACGAAGTGGCACAACCATTGTTGATTCAGGTGGCACCTCAACACCCTACCTGATGAGGTGGAAATATCTTGATGAGGTGGCCATCTTTCTCCACTGGGGCAGAACTACTGATGGTCCAATTCAAGGAACCTGAACAGTAAACTCTACCTGAAAAGAATTGCCATGCTCCTCCACCACAGTTCCTCCAACCACACCTGCAAGAGCATCTACCTGAAAGGTGAAGGAGTAGAAGGACAAAGAATGCGAGAAAGACGTACAAAATGCAAGTCATCCGTTCAGAAAATTTCAAGCTGGATGAAAAGAAGAGAGAAACAAGAAACAAAACACAGAAAAAAATCCAAGGTGCAATTCCACCACTAGCAATGGCAAAACTTGCATGGATTGACAAACACAACAGGTTCAATAAGGCATATAAAACCTAGAGAATGGTCTCCTTATCAGCATTTGAGCCTCAAGAAAATATGCAGGTGGTGGGAGAAAGAGACCAAATGACAAGAAAAGAAAAAGATTGAGCCTCAAGAAAGTACAAAGGTATCTATCCATCTGTCTGTTCAAGGTGAAATGTAGTAGAATACGTGACTTTTTCCACCTGTAGCTTCGTATGTTCACCACTAGATGTCCTACAGTCTTCTCTATAACTATAATTCTTCATTGCTGTGGTTCTGAAAATGTGCACCTGGTAAAAATGGCACCAAAAAGAAAAAAGTGTAATGCTGTGGTGACCTCTGCTGGTAAAATATAAGGATTACACAAATTTGGAAGGATTGCCAATTTTAGTAAAATTATTTTATAGTTTTCCAGTTTAAAGTGCAAAATAAGCAACAAAATGTATTTCATTTATTATTTGTTGAATACATTAAAGTGTTAGTTCACCCAAAAATGAAAATTCTGTCATCATAGTCATTCCTGAATGACTTGCTTCTTCTCAAAAGAGTGAATAATCATAAGAATAATCGAACAGTTTTGGTGACCACTGACTTCGATTTATTACACACACACAATAACAACACAGAGATATTTCTCAAAATATCTTCAATTATGTTAAATAGAGAAAAAAAAAAGTAATACAGGTTTGACGTGGGTGTTGCACGCATCTGTGTTGCTCGTCACCACGTAGGCTCACTATTGGGCGACGCTAGTCATGTGTGTGATACGTGGTGACGTACAACACAGACGCGCTACGCTATTACACTACGTGAAAAGACTCGAGGCCCAGAGAGAAGGAAATGAAAAGTGGAATAAAGTCGTTATGTTTTTTTGTTTGTTTTTGCGCACAAAAAGTATTCTCGTCGCTTTATAAACTTAAGATTGAGCCACTGGACTATATTAACAATGTCTTTAATACATTTTCTGGGCCAGCAAATTATAGTGTCCATAAGCTTGTGGAGGAGTGATCCAGCACTCAGATTTCATCAAAAATATCTTAATTTGTGTTCCGAAGATGAACGAAAGTCTTACGGGGTTGGAACAACATGAGGGTGAGTATTTACTGACAGAATTTTCATTTTTGGGTGAACTAACCCTTTAATTTGTTTATTTTTCTTACCACACAAAGACTCAGAAACATCTCGGGTTACGAGTGTAACCCTGGTTCTCTGAGAAGGGGAACGAGACACTGCGTCTTGGTATTGCCGCTATGGGGAAGGCCATCAGCTTGATCGGTGTCTGAGACACAGGTAAACAAAAGCTAATAATCATTGGCATACAGCAGTCCATTGTGTAACATTCAGAGCACCCATGAGTATAAAAGGGCACCTGAGTTACACGTCATCAACTCTTTTGTCTGAAGCAGCGTCTCGTACCCCTTCTCAGGGAACCAGGGTTACAGTCAGGCTTAACCTGAGAAGTTTCCTTCGAAGTGGATCTTCAATACTGCGTCTTTTTATTGACTCTGTGGGGTAGGGAACCAATACCCACTACTCCATGCTGAGGGAAAGTCTGCCTCACTAGGCTGTGAATATATGCACAAACATAGTGGGCATAGCATAAATTGACTCATATGTATTGATGGGCGCATCCCATGTGACTCATAGTGGCGCTTCTCCCTATTCTAGGTACTATTGGTTAAACATGCATTGAGGAGAATATGTTAATGTTCTTCTCCCCCTCTTGATCTCCATTACCTCATCTTTTGGTTTCCTGTCAGTTGGGTTTCGGTGTTGGTATTCCACTCATGTTTAACAATGCTTTGCTCAGGGTAGAAGAAGGAAAGGTAACTGTTGATCTAGGAGAAAGGCTTTAACCCAGTCACTCCCGCACACCGGTGCGTAACCTCATACTATGAGAAAGGCTTTTACGGCCTCGTTTGCACAACAGTGCATTATTTGTTGCTAAGTTTTCTTTACAGTATGTTGTTCCATTCTACTGTCTGTATATTTAAACATGTAACTTAATAAATAACTTCGGCTGCTTTAAAGACTTTGAGAATATTTTTTCACTGATGATGTTGAAAGCTAAAGTGATTATAACTTTCGTTATCTAAACGTTCAGGTTAAATCCTACGTTTTCCTATCAGTTCTAAGAAAGACCTTTACCTTTAAAGAATAAGAGTTTAAAGAATAACAACAACTTTAATGGAGTCAGATTAATTATATTGGAGTCAGATAAATATTTGAATTATACACGTCATCCTTCAACGGCCTTTTGTTCCGATTATTGGTTCAAAATAGCAGCGTAAGCTTTCAGCCTTACATTGGTTTTATTAATGCAGAGGTAATATAATACAAAGTAGTGTTATAAATGTACATGCATTAAAAAAATGCAAATATAATAAAACATTGAAGGATTTACAATGATGATGACCGTTAAAACACGTCATTACAGTCTGTGAAAAGGGTCCATGGACCACTGCATCATTTAAGCAGGTAAAAGTTCATTTCACTCCCTTAGTTTTCACCTAACATTGTTTCAGAACAACTAAAAGTTACCTTTCTGTGTGTTCTGCCAAAAATAAAGACTCGTTTGATTTTTATTTGCCATTGTCTGTGCCTCGAGCCCCGAATAATTAGTCCTAGCGACGCCACACCTCAGAAAAGCGAACTTTCTGTCAGCCGTTATGCTCACGGCGTGCACACTTAAATTATGGCTATAGAAATTGACTATTGTGATACAAGACTTTATTGTATTAAATACTCCCAGAGAACAGCCTGTGACTGGGGAGAGTCAGCTAAAACAGCGTGAACCTGAAGACGTGTGTTGATCGTCTGTCTATAAGCTTGTAGGCGTGCACATTCATTGTTCTCTAAACCCAGTTGTACCTGTGTGTCATGAAATGCTTGATGATTGACTACTGAAACACTAAAGAAAGATTACACATTCCCTTATGTTTCAAAAAAAGTTGTCTGCCTCTGGCACAGCCCTACAAGTGTGACAAAGTACTCTCCCCTGTGAAGGCCTCATCAACACGACAGCCATCGACACTGATCCTCAACAAACCCGTCTCCATACCGGAGTGACTCTGATCTTCAACCAGATGGAACTGGATAATATTCTGATTGTTCCAAACCAATCTGACTTCTGACCTATAATGCTGCCTGAATCATATTGGCCAGAGGAGAACCGGCTGAGCCTGGGTTCTCCCAAGGTTTTTTTCTCCATTCTGCCACCTGATGGAGTTTTGGTTCCTTGCCACTGTCACCTTTTTCCACCTTTGTTGCTTAGTTGGGGACATTAAATTTAACATTTAATTTAATATTCAACAATAATATTGATCTGTCTGCATTGACACTATTATACAAGAACTGAACTCAGCTGGACGATGACATCATGGTTTTCTCCAGAGTGGCTATATATATATATATATATATATATATATATATATATATATATATATATATATATATATATATATATATATATATATATAATTAATAACTTTTTTTAAACAAAAATGAAACATCACTGAACTTACTTAAGCTGGACTGTGACACTATTTTCTTCTGGAAACAAACTTTTTTGCATTATGTTCCTGCCTCTGTAAAGCTGCTTTGAAACAATCTGTTTATATAAATAAATTTGACTTGACAAAGTACCAAATTCAGTTCATGGGCTTAACAATGTACATAGACTGCTTCGGGATGCTTCTCATGGAAACGAGCTTGAACTCCTCTAACTGCACCTTTCATTACTGAAGTCCCATCATGGGTTTGAGCCACACAGAGGAGATCATTCAAACCATTTGATGTAAGCACATGTGCTGATGTCTTGACATTTTATTTATTTGAAGGAAAAAAACTGTTTACTGTAAATGCTTATGATGGTTACATCTAGTGGTTCAAATTTACATAACTTTTGATTGCACCAAATAGCACTAATATTCCTCCTTTTGTTGGATTTTAAATGTCATTGATCGATTTTTAACATAATTACTGCTTTTTATAAAACAGAAAGTCTTATGCTTGTTATGCCTAAGTGCTTTAACTGCTTTTTAGAGCTGGGCGATATCTTCCGGATTTAGATCTAGCTATATTGTATTTAGCTTGTGTGCTTTCAGACTTTGCTTAATGTAATTCCCCAGCATTGAAATCAGGCAAATATAAATGTCAGGAAACTACTCGGTTACTATCGTAACCTCGGTTCCCTGAGAGTAGGGAACGAGCATTGCGTAGCAATACGCAGTGGGAAACTCCTTTTCCTCGATTTACAGAAGCCTAAAATGTAAAACGCATTTGCAGCTGCACAGCTAGCACAGTGAGTGTCTGGTTCACTCATTGGCTGTGCTGCGGCAACTGCACACATCCAATGGCGCGGGCGCCCCCTTGGCGGGCTCTGACGTGTAATGGCGCGCTGCTAGCTCA
This sequence comes from Leuciscus idus, assembly GCA_021554675.1. Lineage (NCBI taxonomy): Eukaryota > Metazoa > Chordata > Actinopteri > Cypriniformes > Leuciscidae > Leuciscus > Leuciscus idus. The sequence goes on along the minus strand of CM038638.1, from coordinate 15,653,323 downwards.
TTGGCGCACACATCAGAGCCTGCCAAGGGGGCGTGGCCTTAGCCTATATTAGTCCCCGAAAACGCCATTTTAGCAGGTTTAAACGACTGAAGCGACAACTTGCCAGGTTACCATAGTGCGGCCGGCTACGCAATACTCGTTCCCTCCTCTCAGGGAACCGAGGTTACGATATCGTAACCAAGTAGTTCCCTTTCGAGAATGGTCACTTCGTATTGCGTAGCTATACGCAGTGGGGACGCCATGCAAAACGCCGCACTATAAGTAACTGGTTGTCTACTGCAGCTCAGGACCCCTGAGCTCACAGAAACAAGCCAGAACCCAAGTATACTGAACAGACCGGACACCGTCGGGTCTAGTAATATATATATATATATATATATATATATATATGTCAGTAACTTAACCAACATAATGTACCAATAAGACCGGACACTGTCGGGTCTATTAGTATGGGAATATCATAACCGGCCAAAGGACAGTGAACCCGTGTGTTGTGTTTGTGAACATACTCTTTTTGTGCTTTATGTGGGTCGCCATGAGAACGGAGTTTGTTTGTAGAGGCGCGCGCAGTGCAGCGGGCATGTTTACAATAATAAAATCTCCAGCCGCCTGAGTTAGACAGGGAGCTGTGAGAAGTGTCATGGGATTTTGAGCAGTGACTATCTGTGGCGGTGCACGTTTCGTAGCGGGCGCACTGACTGCAGTGATAGTGTGACAGTTTCAGCGTGGTTGATTCCAGGTGTGAAAACTGCGCTGTTGTGTCTGAATCACGAAGAAGGTTCTTCGTGATGAACAGAATGTAAGGGAGCGGTATCTCTCTTGTGTCGTAAAGAGAGATAGCCGTGTGCACATCTGACCGCGCTTCTTCCGTCGCTGCTCAATGAGGGAAGGAAGCGGGCAAGCGCATGAGAGAGAACATTTTCAGAGAAAACGTGCTTCTGTGTGACGTGCAAAACGGAGGGCGGGGTAGCTCTCTTGTGTCGTAAAGAGAGCTAGCCGCACAAACATCTACCCGCGCGCTTCTTCCGTGGAGGCTCGACGAGGGAAGAAACAGGGGAGCGCGAGAGGCGGTTTGCCGTCTCAAAGGAGAGCTAGCCGCGAGCGCATGATGTAATAAGCCGATCCGCCGAGTGAGACGAGACCCGCCGCTCGAAGCGAGGGGCCTAGGTCTGCCTGAGTGAACAGGACCGGCGAGTGAGACTGAGATAGGGAGAACGAGACACGCGGGGACTAGGCTGGCGTGGGCTCGCTTACCACCATTCTTTCGGCCTGCGGCACTTCTTTTTTCTCCGGAAAAAAGAAGAGCAGGAGAAGCGGCGTCGCCATCTTGCAGAGAGCTAGCCGAATGCGCAGTCACAGAACAGGCATAGAGAGCAGCCTCAGGCATAGGATGCAGTTTCAGCATGGGGGGTTCCCAGGCATGTGATGCACTTTGTGTGCCCGTAGGCCTCGTGCAGATGGCATCCGCACGTGGCACAAGAGGAGCGAGGCATTTGGAACAACGCTCGCGCTCTTTATAAATCACAATAATAATTGAAAAGATATGCATCAAGAACAGCGACAGGAGAAAAATTACTTCTGTGTTGAAGGCGTAGTCTGCTGTATACTGCTCGCTCAGGCTGATAAGGGTTTGTTTCAATGGTGAAGGCTTTCAGAGGATTCAGAGACATGAAGTTTTCGCTGAAGAAGTAAAATCTGCTAAAATGACGTTTTCAGGGACTAATATAGGCTAAGGTCACGTCCCCTTGGCGGGCTCCCGCGCCATTGGATGTGCAGTTGCCGCAGCACAGCCAATGAGTGAGCCAGACACTCACTGTGCTAGCTGTGCAGTAAATCGAGGAAAAGGAGTTTCCCACTGCGTATAGCTACGCAATACGAAGTGACCGTTCTCGAAAGGGAACCGGATTCCTGGCCATTTAAAAGTCATTGAATGTAAATAGACCGTTTTTACACATTCTGGGTTTCTCACAAGTAGAAGTCCTCATAGTTGGGTAAACTTCTATTGCGGTGAATGAAAGAGTAGGCTACACTAAATATATTTTTTCTGTTCCCATTTGCTCAAATAGCTAAATAAAAACTCCACAATAGTTGTAAGCTTGCGCTCGATCGGCCCAAAGTCCGGCATCCGACCAGCGCGGAAGGTCTCTACGTGTTACTGTCTTTTCTCGAGGCAAAGTATTTTTTGATTGAATGCAATACATTTGAACATTTATTTTCTCGTTATTTCATCTGACTCCATAAATGAAAAGGTTTTAATGATATCTGTGCATCATTAAATGTGAGCGAATGTTTGACTATTCTCTTTAACTCTTTAACTTTAACTCTTTAATGAAAATAATGTCAAAGTCAGTTAGAATAATCAAATGTAACAATTTATTATGTCAGGTAAATGTATCATGCCAATTACATAATCAATTCAAAGATAATCAATACAAAAAATCAAAAGCTCTGGATTAAAGAGAAGAGATGCGAACCCGACATTAAAATACATGGTGCTAAGAGTTTGGTCACTCTTAGCATCATGGGCCAACTTGAGTTACAAAAAGGCCCAGAGCCCTTTGCTGCATTCCATTATATAGACAGAACCTCTTCCACATGGAAACATGTGCTAACAATGGAAATTTAAATTCAGAGGTTACACCTTTTGGGGGGATGAGACCATTTGCCAGGAGACCACCTTCCTTTGTGTGCCAGTTATCTCTAAACTCTTAAAAGCCTTATTACCTTTTGTTTGTTTTTTTACATTTGTACCAGTCGCACTGAGACATTTCAAATGATACCAAACATGTACAATACTCAATGATAATCATTCACATTAAACCATTTAGATTATTGGGTGAGTTTTAGGTGATCTTCGCATGGGGGAGAAGGAGTGGGGGATGAGGGAGAGAGATGTATTCTGAGGTGAGGCTTTGCGTCTCAAATGGTGAGTTCAAATGGTAATTTCCAGCAAGATCCTGTCTTCTCAGGGTCTCAAGTAGATTGCCTGGCATTTTCCAATTTCTCAATTCTTACTAGTGCTTTCACAACTTTCAAAAAGAGTAAAAAAAAGAGAGAGATTGATAAGTCATTCAGAGCCGCTGTATTAGAAACACCCTCTCCGCGGCATACTAGTTTCTTGAAATTGAATGCAAAGATAATATAATACAAAGTATAGTGTTATAAATGTACATACATTCAAAAAAAAATGAAAATATAAAAAACTTTACGATGATGATGACCAATAAAACACGTCATCACAGTCTGTGAATAGGATCCATTGACCACTGCATCATTTAAGCAGGTACAAGTTAATTTTACTCCCGTAGTTCACTTTCGACGGAACTTGCGATGCGTCAATGATGCTTTGGGGATGCCCCTGCGTATTGCATCTGAAGCACATGTGTCAACTAGTCCAATGGCGAGAGTGAACGTCATGGGCGGGTGACGTCATGACAAGGAAAGGATAAAAGCACATCCGGTTAGAACCGCGCCAGCTTCTGTGCCTCAGCAAGCGCTCTATGTCAAACTGTCTGTTATATTTGTTGTTGTCTGTCACGAAAACCTTACAGCTTCATATATATATCTATCATGGCGTCCAAACAAACATTCAAGTCGTGTGCTCCCTGCCCTCGTTTTCTCACGGGTGGGGATACACACAAACTTTGTGTGATTTGTTTAGGAGCGGAGCACGCTCTGTCAGCCTTTAAGGGGGCTGACTGCGAGCATTGTGAGAGGCTGCCGCTTCGCACGCTCCGCTCTCGCCTGTCACTCTTCAAGGAGGGTGTTTAGGTGAGTGTTCCCGGCGGATCGGGTCCCACTGCTGCCGAGGCAGCACGGAAGCTCTTATCATGGAGGTTTGAGACGTCTTCTGAGGGCAGCCCCCTCCGGGCTGGAGCAGTGTTCACCTCATTGCACGGTGCCTGCTCCATCCCGGTGCCCTCAGGAGGCCATTTTGCCAACCCTGCCACCCTCTGTGCCTCGGGGCGCAGTGGTTTCCAGCGAACTTCCGACTCAGCGTCCCCACGACGCCGCATCGGATTCGCGCCCTCTGAAGAGGGTAGAAAGTCAGTCAGTTCAGTTATTTCTTGCCAATATGCTCCAGGTCACCGAAGTGACGGCTCTTATTACACCAGAGGCCAGCCTTCAGAGGCTGGTTCCCTTAGTAGATTGTCTGTCAGAGTGGAAGACTCTACCAAATATATCTCAGTGGGTCCTGCTCATAGTAGAAAAGGGGTACAGAATCCAGTTCAGTTCTGCGTCTAATTTAGATCTTTGTCTTCTGAATCGTTCAGTCAAGAAGTTGAAATTCAAAATGCTGACGTTGAAGCAGATTGTGACTCAAATCAGATCCGAGGACTGGTTTGTTACGATAGATCTGAAAGACGCATATTTCGCATGTCTCCATACTTCCATAACACAGGAAGTTCCTAAGGTTCACTTCTGGGGGCAAAGCCTAACAGTATCGGGTTCTTCCTTTTGGTCTAGCTCTATCACCCCGCATGTTCATGAAATGCGTAGATGCAGCTCTAGCTCCGCTCTCGACAGACGCTTCTCTCACAGGCTGGGGAGCGGTAATGGAAGGCCGCTCAGCTCATGGTCTGTGGAGGAGTCATCATCTTTCTTGGCACATAAACTGCCTGGAGATGATGGCAGTCTTTAATGCATTGAGACATTTCCTTCCAGGCCTGAGGGGCTATCACGTGCTTGTTCGCACAGACAACACATCGGTGGTCTCCTATATAAATCATCAAGGGGGTCTGCGTTCACGTCCACTATGCAAACTGGCGCACCAGATTCTCTTGTGGTCCCTAGGGAAGTTACTCTCCCTGAGAGCAGTTTATATTCCGGGACATCAGAATATAGGAGCAGACATCCTGTTGAGACAGGGGCTGAGGCCCGGGGAATGGAGGCTCCACACCGAGGTGGTGGAGCACATTTGGGGAGTTTATGGCCAGGCACAGGTGGATCTGTTCGCGTCTCAGGATACGACGCACTGTCCACTTTGGTTTTCTCTCACGCATCCAGCCCCACTGGGTCTGGACGCCATGATGCAGACGTGGCCGAGTCTGTATGCTTTTCCCATGATCGCTCTGCTCCCAGGAGTTCTGGAGAAGGTACGCCAGGGGAGTGAGTTTACTGTTAGTAGCTCCGTACTGGCCAAGCCAAGTGTGGTTCTCGAACCTAATATCCCTTCTCGACGGCTCTCCCCTGGAGCTGCTGGTCAGGAGGGACCTTCTATCTCAGGTGGGGGGAGCAATCCTCCATCCCCGCTCAGAAACATTCAACCTGTGGGTCTGGCCTCTGAGAGGGCCCGACTCATAGAATCTGGTCTCTCAACTGAGGTTGTAGAGACCATACTAAACTCCAGAGCTCCGTCCACGTGGAAGCTTTACGCCCTGAAATGGAGATTTTTTACCTCTTGGTGTAATTCACGACAATGGGATCCAGTTAATTGCACTGTGGGTTCAATACTTGAGTTCCTTCAAGATCGTTTTGATTCATGGTTATCTCCTTCCACACTTAAGGTCTATGTTGCGGCTATTGCTGCTCACCATGCCCACTTGGGGGGTTTATCTATTGGAAGAGATCCTCTAATTATACGTTTCCTTCGTGGCACCCTGAGGCTGAGGCCTGCAGTTTGTACCAGAATTCCAGCTTTTGATTTGGCTCTTGTTCTAGAAGGTCTATATGTCGCTCCCTTTGAGCCTCTCGAGTCTGTTTCAGAAAAATGTCTGACCCTCAAAACTGTTCCTTCTAGCTGTTTCTTCACTAAAAAGAGTAGGAGATCTCCAGGCCCTGTCAGTATCTCCCTCATGCCTTGAGTTTGCACCCGGGATGGTCAAAGCGTTCCTCTGTCCTAAACCCGGTCATGTACCTAAGGTTCCAACCAATATACCCCGGCCTATCGTACTGCAGGCGTTCTGTCCTCCTCCCTTCAAGGACTTAGACCAGGAGAAACTGAACCTCATCTGTCCAGTCAGATCACTGGATACCTACGTCCACAGATCTGCCCAGTGGAGAATGTCTGATCAATTATTGGTATGCTTTGGGCCCCCTAAGAAAGGCCTTCCTGCATCCAAGCAGACGGTTAGTAAGTGGATAGTCGAGGCTATCTCTCTTGCATATGAGGTTCTGGACCATCCTTCACCTTTGGCCACTAGAGCCCATTCTACAAGGGGTATGGCGGCCTCCAAGGCCCTAATTTCTGGGGTGTCCATTCAAGAAGTTTGTGATGCAGCTGGCTGGTCTTTGCCGCTTACGTTTTGTCAGATTTTATGACCTAGACATGGATGCCCCAGGTTCTAGAGTTCTCATGTCGTGACAGTTTAACACAACAGGTTCTTGGCTGCATGGCGTTCGGGCATTCTCGTTCCAAAAGCGCCAGTGACGCATCGCGAGTTCCCTCGAAAGGGAACGTCTCAGGTTACGACTGTAACCCTAATTCCCTGAGTAGGGAACGAGACGATGTGTCACTTTGCCATAATTTCTACATCCCTGTGACCGACTTGCTTTGGCCTTTTTCGAAGCTAGCGCGGTTCTAACCAGATGTGCTTTTATCCTTTCCTGGTCATGACGTCACCCGCCCGTGACGTTTACTCTCGCCATTGAACTAGATGACACGTGCTTCAGACGCAATCATGCAGGGGCGTTCCCAAAGAGTCACTGACGCATCATCTCGGGGAACTAGGGTTACAGTCGTAACCTGATACGTTTTCACCTAACAGAGTTTTAGAAGAGTTTTCGTGTTCTGCCAAAAATAAAGACTTGTTAGATTTTGATTTGCCATTGTCTGTGCCTCGAGCCCCGAATAATTAGTCCTAGCGACGCCACACCTCAAAAAAATCTTTCTGTCAGCCGTTATGCTCGCAAGCGCGCACACTTAAATTATGGCTATAGAAATTGACTATTGTGATACAAGACTTAATTGTATAAAATACTCCCAGAGAACAGCCTGTGACTGGGGAGAGTCAGTTAAAACAGAGTGAACCTGAAGATGTATGTTCTTTTTCTGTCCTCTGTCAATAAACTGCAGGCGTGGTCCCCCTCAGAGCCTACTGTTGGTGGTTAATTTGTGGTGCTGGGTGAAATCTACTACATACACAGACACACACACACACACACACACACACACATACATACATAGGACATATATGAATTAATTAGATCATAGGTCAAATTCATCATGGCTTAGTGACCATGGGATAATGTGGGTCCCATGGCCAAAACTGATGAGAACCACTGACTTAAATGACTGAAATCTGCGTAATCTTCTTGACCTGCTAGATTTGTGATCCCCCCGCCTAACTTCACTATTCTGTTGGGTGAAATATTTTGCAGTACAGTTTTGGTCAGTTTACCCTTTCCTGAGTGCCTAACTTCTCTATTCTGATTTGTTAAACCGTTCACAAATCATAATTAAAATTATGCAAAAAAAAAGGGAAAAAAAAGTTGAAAATATACCTGCCGAATATATACCGAATAGGCCTACATAAAATGTTTAGTTTTTTTATGAAATTAAAGTTCGTATGACAACAAATATTTGCATAATTTGAGATGTGATGGAAATAAATCCAACGTTAAGTGGATAGTGCTTTGGTCATGCTTTGGAAAAATGACAAAAATCTCTAGAAAATAATGAAATCATATGGGTTTCAAACAACAAGTGTGAGCATCATTTATGACATTTCTTTCTTTCTTTTTGGTGAATTATTCCTTTCAATCGTTCTATCATCTGCCTAAAGACTGACTGTTGTGGATCATTATGCCTAAACGTGTTGCTGTGATTGGCAGAGGAACCTCTGGGCTGACCTGCATCAAATGCTGCCTGGATGAAGGCCTGGAGCCAGTGTGTTTTTAGACCAGTGATGTCTTTGGAGGTTTAAGGTGAGATATGTTCATATGATTGGGCCCACTGAAATTGTACATAATGTATGAAGAAAATTAGGGGGGCAAGCACTGAACCCTGAGGCTCAGTTCATTGCAGACCATCAATAAACAAGATGCTGCAAGAAACTGATTCAATTTGTTTCTTGTCTTTCTATCTTTGGAAAATCCAGATCCAGATTGTGCTAGCATTTACCACTCTTTGATTATCAACTATTCAAAGGAGATGATGTGCTGCAGTGATTTCCCCATCCCTGCCCACTTCCCAAACTACATGCACAACTCCCTCGTCATGGATTACTTCTGAATGTATGCTGAGCACTTCCAGCTCAAACGGCTCATCCGTTTCCAAGTCTGGCCTGAAAGCTTATGTGAACTGTGAAGTTAGGAATATACTGTACCTCATATATACAGTGGGGAGAACAAGTATTTGATACACTGCCGATTTTGCAGGTTTTCTATGGAGCGAATTATGTGCCATAATTAAACAGACAAATCCAGCATTTTGCAAACAAACTCGATCTACTTCGCAAAGGAAAACTCGACTTGCAAACAAACTCGATCTGCTTTGCAAAGGAAATCTCGACTCGCAAACAAACAGAAAGCAATGTGCAAATACAAAGGTCAGTTTGAGTGAAAATGCAGTGGAGTAACAAATATGTATTGTGTTTTACAAATATAAATAAATGAGACAAGATAATACTTCACAAATAAATACAAACCATCCTACAAATTGCATGTAACCTTTGAAAAAATACCAAATCTAGTGCATGCATATCTGTCTGTTATGATTTTCTCACAAATGTGTCCTGGCAGATTTTCTCACAAATGCAGTTGAGCAACTTCCTCTTCTAAAACAGTAGTCTGCTCTTAGTCTGACCCGTCACCTAGGACCTGTTTGCCTTGGGAGACCCTACCAGGGGCATATAGCCCCGGACAACATAGCTCCTAGGGTTGCTTGGGTACTCAAACGGGTTTCACATGCAACTCAAATAACAAAAAAAGTGTAATATTGCTACACTGGGAGATACAAGCAAGTGACAATCAAATGCACCTTAGCAAGTGACGTCATTCTTTAGGGTACGCAGCATGTATCCATGACAGTTAAGCTAGGTATAACGGTCCTCAGACGTGGCCTTGAGTTTTCTCTTTCGTCTGTCTAAAAGCTTTTTTAATTTTGGATTAGTAGACATTAGCTACCGTAACCACTGTGTATTTTGTAATGTTCAAATTAATGAAATTTTACCTTTTAAAACGTTTGCCGAAGTTGCCCGCCCTGTACCGCTGATAATCGTTATGCTAATGTGACCGAGCGTTCGTACAGAGTTCGCCTAACACTCAGAAATAAGAAAACAATAAACCATAGCCGTTTAAACTCTTCTCCACTTTATTATATGCAACACATGAGATCACTAACTCCATAAACCATCAACATAATAAATACATAGACGCACTATTGTTCGCTTGTCAACGTGTCCGCCATATTGCTGAGGGCAAGACTGAGCTGTAAACACATCCAAGTAAACAGGCGAGCTGCATTTTTTTCTGGATAAAAACAAAAATAACGTTTACATTTATCATTTATCAACCGATTTCAGTGGTTTGTACATGGTGTACAAAAAGTTCCATCTCTAGTTATTTAAAATCTCGATAGTTAGACATAAAATATTATAAAATAGATGGTAAAATATAATAAAATATTTTTTTAATAAGGAATTGTGAAAGCTCAGGCTTGTCATGTATTTGACTTTTTATTCTTGAATTGTGTAGACCCCCATACTGAGATATAATTTAATTTTCACATTAAATAAAATAGAGTTTTCTTATTGTGGAAAAAGCATTTTCTGTCTTTAACCCGATGTTAGCTTTTCTTGTGCTTAGAATTGACCGCCATGAAACAAATCGGCAAATACAAATCACACCGGCAGGCTGCTTTCTGTATTTTTATAGCCCTAAAATAATAGATATTTACAGATAGATACTCCAAATATACAATAACAAAGATAGTACAATAATTTAACAGCATAACTATAAAAGAGTGATAACCGCAAGTGGTATAATATTATAATAACAACAATAATAATAGCAAATACAATGTAATATCAATTGCAGAATAATACAGACAATAATAAAAATAGTAAATGAAATAGTGACTACCGAAACGAGTAGCCTACTTGTCATGAAAGTCGGTTTTAATAGATGAATATTTAGATTTCAGAAAATGTACTTTATAATATAAAATAATATAATATTTAAGCTAAACTATAATATAAATCATGACAACTTAATGTCTCAACTTTCACAGCTAAGTTAAATAGCGACATCGCTAGCTATTTTAGTCCGACTGACTCCGTGGCCAACTAACGTTACTATTACTAATTATATAATGACCAAATACAACCAAGCAAGTCTTGCTTGTGAAAGGTAATTCCCCGAGACCTGTTTTCAATTGTGCAGCGATTTGTAGCCTACAGCCCCAAGCAGCACACAAAGCAGTAATTTTTCTCAATTCCCGTTATGAGAGTTATGGGAAAGTTGCCCTCCGCAATATAGCGGCGCCGTTGACGTACGATCCAGCGGCCAATAGGGCGTCTATGTATTTATAATGTCTATGCCAAAAACCCATAGATATCCATATAAGGCTAGATGTCTTAAGGCGGAGTCTCGAACGGGATCATCGGCGGCCATCTTGTCACAGGGAAGCTTTCTGGCGAGCTCTGTGGTATCTTAAGTAAGGTGAGTGATCAGCACGAACACAAATCCTCTTATCTCGCTGAAATCTTGATGGATTTACAAACGGTTTGGTTTCTTACAAACGTTATTAACGTAGCTATAATTTCGAATGCTTGAACATGTATGTTATAATTATTAATATGTATGCAGTGTCATAACTACATCTCTGACGTTTATAACAAACCAAACCGTTTGAAAATCTGTAGAAAATTGAGCAAGTTATGGTTATTTAAAAGTACATGCACCATTAAAACACAATGTTACGAGTGAGCGAGCTCCCTGTGGCAAGATGGCCGCCATGTGCGGACGTCGACCTCCATTGGCCAGCAGCGTGAACAAGACATCTAGCCTTTATTATATGATATCTATGCAAAAACCCGCGGCACTCCAGTACCAAAAGTGCGCATGACCCTTGCCTATCTACGGCATGCCCCGAGGGGAAAAATACATATAACGAGCGCCAGTACATCCAGAATGCATCATAACCACTGATCTATATAGAATGACATTGTATAGATCAGTGATCATAACAGAATCCAACAAAGTCTGTTACACTAACACTTCGAAGCTAACAAGACAACGTTATCTGATACTGACAAATATAGGGCTTAAATGTTGAACTTTCCAAATGGCACATACTCACTGGGACGCCTATTTGCGACAAAAGCCCAAATTGGGACGGCCTATATCTTCAAATGTGCGCTAAATATATGGTCTAACGAAATCAAAATTGTCAACAGTCTGTTCTTTAAATCTTTTTTTTCAATGGACAAACAAATACATAGACATATAAAATCATAACACTGAATGTGTTCATTTTGTTGTTTTAGGTTAAAATAAATAAAATACAATATATGTAATATTCCACCACTGTGTTAAATTTTTTAGTGTTTTCTGTAAAATGAGAAAATTTTTATCCATCTACTCCAATGTATATGGGTAGGACGCTTTTTTAATTTCAGATAGGCCTATGCCCAATTCTTTCAGAAATCATTAATGGACACCGTAAAAGTAGACTTGGAGACACCAGTGACTCTTTTCAGATAAATCTCAATAATTTTGTTTTAGAAGGAGATATCAAGAAAATTCGTTTTCCCCCCGTTTACTGCCACCTAGTGGAATTATCAGAAACTTTCTGAAGGGACATAGATCAAACAGGTCCTAAATTACAAATTTTCAAATAAAACATTTATGAAAATATATATATATAAAATGACTTTTTACATGTGTTTATCATAAAATTGTGAATAAATACAATAAAATGGTAAGTAATGTTGACAAATATTAATGGGATCGTTCACCAAAAAATACAAATTCTGTCATCATTTACTCACCCTCAAGTTGTGTTGTGCTCTTTCCGTGTGTGTGTGTGTGTGTGTGTGTGTGTGTGTGTGTGTGTGTGTGTGTGTGTGTGTGTGTGTGTGTGTGTCTTAAAACGCGCGCGTGCGTCAGTTGTCAGGGCAATTCTTCCCCTTGGCATTTAACTAATTCAACGTTATTGACCAGAGTGACGGCAATGAATCTCCGCCTATTTTACAATCGGCATATATAGGGGTGAAGTGTTTGTGTGGAGCGACGTAGGCCTACCTCTTCTTCACTCTCTGCTTCACACTAGGTAAGATGGTTCGCCACATCACTTATTGAGACTCTCTTACTGTATGTAGCTACTGCCTTGCTTTACCTTGAGTTTTTGTGTGATATAGCCTACTTGTATCCCATCTTTGTTCAGTAAAAAAATTAAAAATAAAATAAAAAAAATCGACTGAAAAAAAAACATATCACTCCATTATCGTTTGGGATAGGCGTGTTTACGTAACGAGCTGTATGTTTGTCCGAATATGACTCATTTTATATGACATGTTCTTGTTGTCAGTAATTTAGCAAGTCGATTTCACAAATACATTGACAGGTTACACAGCGCAGATAAGTTTGCTTATAAATCCGCTGAGCGCTCTCTTGTAAATAATCGCATGTCATTCTTCATGATTTGTGAATGTGACGCGGTCCTCCAGTCCGAAATCGTCGTTCGCAACTCTTAATTTTTTTAATGCTTAGGCTATAGCTCTAAAAAGTTAGTCACTATCAGTAGTGTTTCTCAACTGATGGGTCGTGGAGCGTGCACGTGCAGTCAAAGAAACAACAACGAACATAATTCTGTTTTTCTGATGCGATTCTGATTCAGTATCTGCTGTCAGATGAGATGTTGTCATTATTCTAACGTTATTTTCTTAACTTTAATTCAAAATTTTAAAATCTCTAACCCAGGGGCGTTTCGAGGTTTTAAAAACATCAGGGCTCAGGGGCTGAACTCGAAACATCAGGGGCTGGGGATTGGTGGCAAAGAGGCTTGTTTGAGATGCGCCTTGCCTCGCCTGAAATATATATTATCATTTCTCAGTCTTGGAGGTAAAAACATAATAATAATATTAATATTCTTTCTCACACACACAATCAGTTACTCCAGTAACATATTACAGTGCAGTTCTTTACTACAGTCTGTCATTGTTCTAAAACAAAAAAATGGACACTAAATAGAATAAATTATTATTATAAAACATTGCACACTAATCTACACTATTTTAATGGTGCTGTGGGACAATGTGAGAGACACCTATTCAATTCAATATATTATTGTAAATATTATCATTACTAGTGGAACAATAAAACACAATAGATGGTTTTAATATTTATTGCACAGACCACAACTGGCCAACAAATAAGTCTAAAAATAAATTATTATTCTTAAGAAATGTAGCAAAAATGAATAAATAATAATAAAAAATATACATACACTCTTTGTAGTGCAAATTGTTATTATAAAACTGTCCCACAATTTCACACCCAAAAAAAAAAAAGGTTTTGTTTTGTTCTTTTTACCCAAATATTTTTTGTTAAAGTAACACATATATTTGTTTGCCACCAAAACACTATTGTATTGCGTTTAATTAATAAATTAATTTCCCACTATACTTAATTATCAATCGTTAAACTAGTGTAAAAGGTTTAATTTCGTGATAAAAAACAACAACGGATGTGACGATTTCCAACGTATTGGATGAAGACGGCGTGCGAAGATGGTGGCAATGTGCATGGTGTTAGAGCTAGAAGTATCAGCCAGGTAAGAAAATATAAAGTTAATCTAAAGGCAACTGTTAGTATTTCGGAAAGTATGTTCTGGGATGCTTTTAATATATTGCACTGAAAAACATTTTTTTTTTTTGGCTGCTTGTTCAAATTGCTTCATTAACATGAGCTTAAGCACCACAATTGCTATATATTTTGTCCAGACTAAATTTGATTGTGTTCAATCTGCTTAAATATATGTAAAATGTAAGTTTACTTAATCCGTTTGTGTTGGATTATATAAATGATTTGTGTTGCATTTACTGAAACTGATCGGTGCTTGTTAGTTCCCAGCATGCTATGCATATAGCTGAATTAAGAGAGAATAAATGTTGAAATTAAGTGTTATTTTATGTGTTTTTGAGAAAATGAGAAAAGGGGAAGACTTGATAGTGTGTAATTGTGTTTAATGTTCAATTACATTGGAATTATTAGAATTTAATGTTGCTTACTCTCAGACACACTCTGTCTTTCTCGCGCACTGTTGAGTGTTCGCTTCGGTTTTGTCCAGTCCGGCGCCTCATAAACACACACATACCAGAGAAAAAACTTTGCAGGTCCTATGGCGGAGAGAGAGCCTACTTGGATGAAAACCGCTTCAGTGAGCTCAATTATTATTATTATTATGGCATTATTTAATCATTTAAACCGACTAGTCTCTATTTTCATGCTACTAGTACTTATTTTTTAGATACTAGTATCTATTCCATTAAGTACTAGTACTTATTCATTAGCTACTAGTGCTTATTCTTTAGGTACTAGTGCCTATTCTTTAGATACTAGTGCTTATTCTTTAGGTACTAGTACTTATTCAATAGATACTAGTACTTATTCATTAGATACTAGTACTTATTCATTAGATACTAGTACTTATTCATTAGTTACTAGTACTTATTATTAGATACTAGTACTTATTCATTAGATACTAGTACCTATTAAATAGATACTAGTACCTATTAAATAGATACTAGTACTTATTCATTAGATACTAGTACTTATTCCAATAGTGACTAGTAACTATTCTTTTGTTACTAGTAACAAATAAAAAATGTTGGCATTGACTTCTATGGGGATCTGTCATTCAGATATCAACTATTCAGTTCTGACTAGTATGTATTCCAATTGTGACTAGTACATATATATTAGATACTAGTAGTTATTTATTAGGTACTAGTACTTATTTTTTAGATACTAGTAACTATTACTAGATACTAGTATGTATTCAATAAACACTAGTACTAAGTCATTAGATACTAGTACCTCTTAAATAGATACTAGTACCTATTAAATAGATACTAGTACTTATTCATTAGATACTAGTATTTATTCATTAGATACTAGTATTTATTCATTAGATACTAGTACCTATTAATTAGATACTAGTACTTATAAATTAGCTACTAGTACTTATTCAATAGATACTAGTACCTATTTATTAGAAACTAGTATTTATTCCGAATGTTACTAGTAATATTTTTTATTTTACTAGTCACAACTGTAAAAAAAACTGTATTTTACTAGCCCCTCCTTGAACTGCCACCTTACCGTGGTGGAGGGGTTTGAGTACCCGAATGAACCTAGGAGCTATGTTGTCTGGGGCTATATGCCCCTGGTAGGGTCTCCCTAGGCGACGGGTCAGACTAAGAGCGGTTCAAAAACCCTTATGATGCCAAAAAAAACGAGGGCCGTGACGTCGCCCGGTATGGCGCAGCCGGGGCCCCACCCTGGAGCCAGGCCCGGGGTTGGGGCTCGTATGCGAGCGCCTGGTGGTCGGGCCTCCCCCCATGGGGTCCGGCCGGGCTCAGCCCGAAGGAGCGACGTGGGGCCACCCTCCCGTGGACCCACCACCTGCAGGAGGGACCGTAAGGGGCCGGTGCTAAGTGGATCGGGCGGCAGTCGAAGCGGGGGCCTAGACAACCCGATCCCTGGACGCGGAATCTAGCTCTAGGGACATGGAATGTCACCTCTCTGGCGGGGAAGGAGCCTGAGGTTGTGCGTGAGGTTCAGAGATTCCGACTAGAGATAGTTGGGATCACCTCTACGCACGGCTTGGGCTCTGGAACCACACTCCTCAAGAGAGGATGGACTCTTCACCACTCTGGAGTTGCCCATGGTGAGAGGCGGCGGGCTGGTGTGGGTTTGCTTATAGCCCCCCAGCTCAGCCGCCATGTGTTGGAGTTCACCCCGGTGAACGAGAGGGTCGCTTCCCTACGCCTTCGGGTCGGGGATAGGTCTCTCACTGTCGTTTGTGCTTACGGGCCGAACGGCAGTGCAGAGTACCCGGCCTTCTTGGAGTCTCTGGGAGGGGTGCTGGAAAGTGCTCCGACTGGGGACTCCGTCGTTCTACTGGGGGACTTCAACGCCCACGTGGGCAGCGACAGTGACACCTGGAGGGGCGTGATTGGGAGGAACGGCCCCCCTGATCTGAACCCGAGTGGGGTTCTGTTATTAGACTTCTGTGCTAGTTACAGCTTGTCCATAACGAACACCATGTTCAAGCATAAGGGTGTCCATCAGTGCACATGGCACCAGGACACCCTAGGCCGG
The DNA here is from genome assembly GCA_021554675.1 of Leuciscus idus. Classification (NCBI taxonomy): domain Eukaryota; kingdom Metazoa; phylum Chordata; class Actinopteri; order Cypriniformes; family Leuciscidae; genus Leuciscus; species Leuciscus idus. The sequence continues at coordinate 15,637,054 of CM038638.1, read as the reverse complement.
AGGTCGATGATCGACTTTGTGGTCGTTTCATCCGACCTCCGGCCGTATGTCTTGGACACTCGGGTGAAGAGAGGGGCGGAGCTGTCAACTGATCACCACCTGGTGGTGAGTTGGATCCGATGGCGGGGGAGGAAGCTGGACAGACTCGGCAGACCCAAACGTACTGTGAGGGTCTGTTGGGAACGTTTGGCCGAATCTCCTGTCAGAGAGATCTTCAACTCCCACCTCCAGCAGAGCTTCGACCAGATCCCGAGGGAGTCTGGAGATATTGAGTCCGAGTGGACCATGTTCTCCACCTCCATTGTCAACGCGGCCACTCGGAGCTGTGGCCGTAAGGTCTCCGGTGCCTGTCGAGGCGGCAATCCCCGAACCCGGTGGTGGACACCGGAAGTAAGGGATGCCGTCAAGCTGAAGAAGGAGTCCTATCGGGCCTGGCTGGCTTGTGGGACTCCTGAGGCAGCTGATGGGTACCGACGGGCCAAGCGGACTGCAGCCCGGGTGGTTGTGGAGGCAAAAACTCGGGCCTGGGAGGAGTTCGGTGAGGCCATGGAGAAGGACTATCGGTCGGCCTCGAAGAGATTCTGGCAAACCGTCCGGCGCCTCAGGAGGGGGAAGCAGTGCCCTACCAACGCTGTTTACAGTGGAGGTGGGCAGCTGTTGACCTCGACTGGGGATATCACCGGACGGTGGAAGGAATACTTTGAGGATCTCCTCAATCCCGCCGTCACGTCTTCCATTGAGGAAGCAGAGGCTGAGGGCTCGGAGGCGGACTCGTCCATCACCCAAGCTGAAGTCACCGAGGTAGTCAAGAAACTCCTCGGTGGCAAGGCACCGGGGGTGGATGAGATCCGCCCTGAGTACCTCAAGTCTCTGGATGTTGTGGGGCTGTCTTGGTTGACACGCCTCTGCAACATCGCGTGGCGGTCGGGGACAGTACCTTTGGACTGGCAGACCGGGGTGGTGGTCCCTCTTTTCAAGAAGGGGGATCGGAGGGTGTGCTCCAACTATAGGGGGATCACACTTCTCAGCCTCCCTGGGAAAGTCTATGCCAGGGTACTGGAGAGGAGAATCCGGCCGATAGTAGAACCTCGGATTCAGGAGGAACAGTGTGGTTTTCGTCCCGGTCGTGGAACACTGGACCAGCTCTATACCCTCTACAGGGTGCTGGAGGGCTCATGGGAGTTTGCCCAACCAATCCACATGTGCTTTGTGGATCTGGAGAAGGCATTCGACTGTGTCCCTCGCGGCGGCCTGTGGAGGGTGCTCCGGGAGTATGGGGTCCGGGGCCCTTTGCTAAGGGCTATCCGGTCCCTGTACGAACGGAGCAGGAGCTTGGTTCGTATTGCCAGCAGTAAGTCAGACTTGTTCCCGGTGCGTGTTGGACTCCGGCAGGGCTGCCCTTTGTCGCCGGTTCTGTTCATAATTTTTATGGACAGAATTTCTAGGCGCAGCCAGGGGCCGGAGGGGGTCAGGTTTGGGGACCACACGATTTCATCTCTGCTCTTTGCGGATGATGTTGTCGTGTTGGCCTCATCAAACCAGGACCCCCAGCATGCACTGGGACGGTTTGCAGCCGAGTGTGAAGCGGCTGGGATGAAAATCAGCACCTCCAAATCCGAGGCCATGGTTCTCAGTCGGAAAAGGGTGGTTTGCCCGCTTCAGGTTGGTGGAGAGCTCCTGCCTCAAGTGGAGGAGTTCAAGTATCTTGGGGTCTTGTTCACGAGTGAGGGAAGGATGGAACGGGAGATTGACAGGCGGATCGGTGCAGCTTCTGCAGTAATGCGGTCCCTGTACCGGTCTGTCGTGGTGAAGAAGGAGCTGAGCCGCAAGGCGAAGCTCTCGATTTACCAGTCAATCTACGTTCCTACTCTCACCTATGGTCATGAGCTGTGGGTCATGACCGAAAGGACAAGATCCCGGATACAAGCGGCCGAAATGAGCTTTCTCCGCAGGGTGGCTGGGCGATCCCTTAGAGATAGGGTGAGAAGCTCGGTCACTCGGGAGGAGCTCAGAGTAGAGCCGCTGCTCCTCCACATCGAGAGGGGTCAGTTGAGGTGGCTCGGGCATCTTTTCCGGATGCCTCCTGGACGCCTTCCCGGGAAGGCGTTCCGGGCATGTCCCACCGGGAGGAGACCCCGGGGAAGACCTAGGACACGCTGGAGAGACTATGTCTCCCGGCTGGCCTGGGAACGCCTCGGTGTCCCCCCGGAAGAGCTGGAGGAAGTGTCTAGGGAGAGGGAAGTCTGGGCATCCCTGCTTAGACTGCTGCCCCCGCGACCCGGCCCCGGATAAGCGGTAGAAGATGGATGGATGGATGGACAACTGCTTTTTTACTCGTCTTATGTTATGACTAGTCAGAACGGCCATTGGATAGTTCAATTAAAAATCTTACTAGTAAAATAAAAAATCTTACTAGTAACATTTGGAATAAATACTAGTATCTAATAAATAGTTACTAGTATCTATTGAATAAGTACTAGTAGCTAATTTATAAGTACCAGTATCTAATTAATAGGTACTAGTATCTAATGAATAAGTACTAGTATCTAATGAATAAGTACTACTATCTACTGAATAAGTACTAGTATCTAATGAATAAGTAGTATCTATTTAATAGGTACTAGTATCTATTTAATAGGTACTAGTATCTAATGACTTAGTACTAGTGTTTATTGAATACATACCAGTATCTAGTAATAGTTACTAGTATCTAAAAAATAAGTACTAGTACCTAATAAGTAACTACTAGTATCTAATATATATGTACTAGTCACAATTGGAATACATACTAGTCAGAACTGAATAGTTGATATCTGAATGACAGATCCCCATAGAAGTCAATGGCAAAACATTTTTATTTGTTACTAGTAACAAAAGAATAGTTACTAGTCACTATTGGAATAAGTACTAGTATCTAATGAATAAGTACTAGTATCTATTTAATAGGTACTAGTATCTAATGAATAAGTACTAGTATCATGAAAATAGAGACTAGTCGGTTTAAATGATTAAATGTTAAAGCGGCTTGCCATACAATTATAGTAACGCCACATTTTATTGTCAGTAACAGTAACGCCGTTGTAACGGGGGAAACAGTAATTCTGCTTTTGGCCGTATTTGTCAAGTCAAGTCAAGTCAAGTTTATTTGTATAGCGCTTTTCACAATACAGATTGTATCAAAGCAGCTTCACAGTATTAAATTAAAATAATACAACAAAGTTTGTTTCAAGAGGAATTTATTGATTGATAAAATTAGATTAATATCCCCAAAATATCCCCAACTGAGCAAGCCAAAGGCAACAGTGGCAAGGAACCGAAAAACTCCATCAAGTGACCTAATGGTGTCCTAAAACTCCATCAGGTGACCTAATGGAGAAAAAAAAACCTTGGGAGAACCCAGGCTCAGTCGGGGGCCAGTTCTCCTCTGGCATTTATGAGCTAGAGGACGGATTGTAGTTTGATCTGTAGGATTATATGAATGCCTGGCTGAAGAGATGCGACTTTAATCTAGTTTTAAACTGGGAGAGCGAGTCTGAGCAACGAACAGTATCAGGAAGACTATTCCAGAGTTTTGGAGCCAAATGTGAAAATGCTCTCCCTCCTTTGGTGGTTCTGGATATCCTAGGTATGACCAAAAGCCTTGAATTTAGTGATCTTAAAGAGCGCGATGGATTATAGGGTGATAGAAGATCCGTTAAATAGACTGGAGCTAAGCCGTTTAGGGCTTTATAAGTCAGTAGCAATACCTTGTAATTAATACGGAACTTTATAGGTAACCAATGCAGTGATGATAAAATCGGTGTTATATGATCATATTTTCTTGATCTCGTAAGAACTCTAGCGGCGGCATTTTGGACTAACTGTAGCTTGTTTATTGAGGATGCAGGACAACCAGCTAATAAAGCATTACAGTAATCCAGTCTCGAGGTCATGAATGCATGAACTAACTTTTCTGCATCAGAAACTGATAGCATATTACGTAGCTTAGCAATGTTTCTAAGGTGGAAAAAGGCTGTTTTTGTAACATATGAAATATGATTTTCAAAGACAGGTTGCAATCGAGTATAACACCCAGGTCTTTTACTGTAGAGGATAAAGTAACAGGACATCCTATGATGTTAAAGTTGTATTGTGCGAGGTTTTGTGGGCGGTTTTTTGAACCGATAAGTATTACCTCTGTCTTGTCTGGATTTAATAAAAGAAAATTACGCGTCATCCAATCTTTTATATCTTTAACACACTCTGTCAATTTGGAAAATTTAGCGTTTTCATCCGGCCGTGATGAAATATATATTTGAGTGTCATCAGCATAACAATTGTGCAAATAAAAACGTGCCAAAAGTGCCAAAAAATGGAAGTCAGAAGAATACAGATCATATTTATTTTGCGCAAGCCTGAAGCTGCAGTTTCACAATGCATACACTTACGAATAACAGTAAATTGCTGCAAATATATATATATTTTTTTTAATTCCTTTACAAATCTTCTCTTGCACATGCAAATTGTATTAATGCTATGCTTGCAATTTTATGTACACTTTCACAAATCTTACCCTGCGCATGCGATTCTTTATGGCATCATGTTATCTTCATAGTAGTCTTCATATGCATCAGATATTCAGTCCTCGATCCGTGGGCGTGACGTCTGAGGCTCCCAATTCGCATACTATCCCTCCTAAATAGTATTCGAAAATAGAATTAGTAACATTACATCCCAAATCGTAGTATGTTGAAATGAGTGTTCCAAAGATACCCGGATGGTCTACTATTTCCGGTCAGAATCCGAAGTGCAGATCGATGCGCACTCTAACGGCTAATGCCCACAACCCATCGCGCGTTGGATGAGCATTCGTTTAGAACTACAAACACGAGTGAAAAGTGTTTAAAAACTACAGACATGGAGGACGCGCGAGTCCGGCGGTTATGTAGAGAGGTTTAGATCAGAGGTCTTCAATCCTGCTCCTGGAGGACCACTGTAAAGTTTAGTTCCAACCCTAATCAAACACACCTGAATCAGCTCATCATGCTCTTCAGAATCGCTTGAATATTCAAAGGCAGGTGTGCTGAAGCAGGTTGGAACTAAACTCTGCAGGACAGTGGCCCTCCAGGAGCAGGATTGTAGACCTCTGGTTTAGATAAAGGGGTTTGAGTGATTAATTATCAGTATCTAACCTTACGAAAATGTATTTTTTCAATGTTGTCTACATTATATTGCATCTGCAGCAGCATTGTGAACTTTTGTAAAGATACGTTTAGCCATTAACTTTTAAATGCATCATTATATTAAAATTTGCAAATACATGAGGAGAGTCTCCGCATGACAGACCCACAACTGGCAGATGAACGTGCAACTACATTTCTCTCCGAAACAGTAGGAAATTAAATTAGATTGAATGGAGGATTTTAACTGTGACAAGATGATTGACAGGGCAGTTTACGGTCACAGGATGCACGCGACAGATCTGTCCGTTAAGATGATGAAATAGTATGTCCCAAAGCTCTTTTGCTACATGCTCAAAAGTATGTACTTTTTCTTCACAAAAAGAGTACTTTTAGGGCGTAGTATAAGTAGGCGAATTGGGACGCACTATAAAGGCTTGTTCGACTTGAACCCGCGCTGCACACAATCTGTTTATGACATCAAAGTACCGCGAGAACGATTCAAAAGCATACGGAGCCGTCTTTTCTCTAATCGATCTCGCTGTACTTTGATGTCATTCACCGATTGGTCTGTGCAGCAGCAGGGGTTAAGTCGAACAAGTCCTGACAGAGCGCGAGCTCGTGATGCTCCGCCCCCTGTGCCAGCAGCAACAGCTCTTTGCATTTACAGAGATACACACGTTTTTCTGAGCCGCAAAAAAGTGACAATTTAAACATGCTGTAAAAAATTATCTGTTGGGTATTTTGAGTTAAAATTTCACATACACACTCTGGGGACATCAGAGACTTATTTTACATCTTGTGAAAAATGACTGAAATCAGCGTCATCTTGACCTGCTGGATTTGTCATTCCCCCCCTGAACTTCACTACTTTGTGAAACCTTTCACAAATAAAATGTGAATAATTTTGTGTATCACAGATAGGCCTACATTAAATGCTAAAGTTTGTATGACAAAAAAATATATGCATAATTTGAGATGTGATGAAATAACCCTGGTGGATAGTGTCATGCTTTGGAAAAAATGACAAAAACTTTATGGGTTCCAAACAACAAGTGTGTGCATCATTTATGACATTTCTTTCTTTCTTTCTTTTTGGTGAATTATTCCTTTAAATCAAATTTTTCTATCATCTACCTGAAGTCTGACTGTTGTACATAATTATGGCTAAACGTGTTGCTGTGATTGGCGGAGGAACCTCTGGGCTGACCTGCATCAAATGCTGCCTGGATGAAGGCCTGGAGCCAGTGTGTTTTGAGACCAGTGATGACATTGGAGGTCTTTGGAGGTTTAAGGTGAGATATGTTTATATGATTGGGCCCACTGAAATTGTACATACTGTATGAATAAAATAAGGGGACCAAGCACTGAACCCTGAGGCATAGTTCATTGCAGACCATCAATAATTAAGGTGCTGCGAGAAACGTATGCAGTTTACTTCTTGTCTTTCTATTTTAGGAAATTCCAGATCTAGATCGTGCTAGTATTTACCACTCTTTGATTATCAACTCTTCAAAGGAGATGATGTGCTACAGTGATTTCCCCATCCCTGCCCACTTCCCAAACTACATGCACAACTCCCTCATCATGGACTACTTCCGAATGTACGCTGAGCACTTCCAGCTCAAACGGCACATCCATTTCCAGGTCTGGCCTAAAAAAGCTTATGTGAACTGTGAAGTTAGGAATATACTGTACCTCATATATATCTTAAGTTTTTGAGGTTTCAAAGATTCACAAATTCATGTTTTGTGTTTCTTAGACAAAAGTCCTTCATGTTACCCCAAGGCCAGACTTCCCTCACTCTGGTCAATGGGATGTAGAGACGGAGTCCAAGGATGGTCTGAGAGAGAAGCAGGTGTTTGATGCTGTGATGGTCTGTACCGGTCACCACTGTCACCCTCATCTCCCCCTAAAGGACTTTCCAGGTGCAGTACATGTGATGACTAAGCAAACACTATGTCTGAAGAGCAACAACGTAAAGTTATTAAAAGCCAAACTGGGCTTAAAATAAGTTAAAGGGATAGTTCACTTTGAAATTAAATTTTGGTATGTTTTAGCTTACCTCAAGGGCATCCAAGATGTAGGTGTCATTTTTTCCGCAGTAGTTTCAATTTTGATATTTTTAGGTCAAACCGTTCTTGTCTGTCAGTCATATAATGCAGGTCGATGGTCACTGTCTCAAAGAGCATGCACAGAGTCCAAATTAAAACAATTCCCCATCGTCCAAATTAAACAATTCCCCATCGTAAGTACACATTGATGGCCCAAGACACGAAACGAGCGGTTTGTGTGAGAAAACGAACAGTATTTATATCGTTTTTACCTCTTGTACACAGCCACGCCCAAGTGATCTGAGAGCGCGGGCGGGTATAGATATATACACTAGATGTCGCATTGGCTACGGTTTCGTTCCAATGAACTGCAGTAGCCAAGGTGACTTCTATTGTATATATCTATACCCGCCCGCACTCTCAGATCACTTGGACGTGGCTGTGTACAAGAGGTAAAAACGATATAAATACTGTTCGTTTTCTCACACAAACCGCTCGTTTCGTGTCTTGGGCCATCAATGTGTACTTACAATGGGGAATTGTTTAATTTGGCCGATGGGGAATTGTTTTAATTTGGACTCTGTGCATGCTCTTTGAGACAGTGACCATAGACCTGCATTATATGACTGACAGACAAGAACGGTTTGACCTAAAAATATAAAAATTGAAACTACTGCGGAAAAAAAGACACCTACATCTTGGATGCCCTTGAGGTAAGCTAAAACATACCAAAATTGAATTTCAAAGTGAACTATCCCTTTAAGTGCAGTTATAATTTCATTGCCTGCTGAGCTTTACGCATTGTTGCTTGGCTGAGAGCTCACTCAGTCGCTTTCTCTCACACACGTGCACTCACTGTGAGAGAAAGAGAGAGCACATGCAGGGCTCGAGAACTGTTGGACCAGTGCTGCGTCGTCATGAAAGTTTGTCACTTGCACGCTTTTTTAAAATCTTTCTAATTGAAACATTCAAGCGCTAGACAACTGTTAGATTTTGATGTATTTGGCCGAGCAGTGGTTTGGGTGGCTCGCCAATGTATTCGATTTCTCCAATACATAAAATAAGTAAGCTTGACCAGAGTTCTTGTGGGGAAAATAATTTATTGAACGTTTGTAGTGTAGCAGTCCTTCAGCAGCGATGTTAGCATGTCGTCCTTCAACAGTCTTAACCCAAAGTTCTGTCTGTGAGACAGAACTTTATACATGAAGACAAATGGGCTACAAACAATAGAAAACTGTTAGGGCCTCCCACAGGAGATCGCATTCACACCAGTCAGTTTCTTTGGGCCATACATCTGTATGGGCCATTTGGTTCACACCTTTACAGACACAGATAGAGTTGAATAAATCTAAGGCTGAGATGATTAAATCTAATGCACAGTAACAATGTAAATGCTTCTGACTAAAGTTAACTGAAAATACACATCATCTTTCACAACGCAAAAGATAACTCGCGCGCACTGTGCACAAACTGCACGCCTGAAGCATGTGGCCAGAAAGCTACGTCTGACAGCACGTGAATACTGAATTGAGCTCTCTTTCACGTCTTCTTGTGCTTGAATGGACAATTTCACACAAAATTATGTCAAAATGCCCATTTGACATGCATCCTAGTAAATATAGTCGGTTATGAGTTAACTGAATGTAAACAGTCAAGAAATAAAACGCATGTGTATACTTGCATTATATCTTAAAGTGACAGCAGCCTAATTTTACTACTGCTGCCTGTTTTTTAATGTTAATCTATCAAACAAAAGACTCACTGAAATAAATAAATAAATAAATAAATAAAATCACTCAATGCTCTTGACAGAATAACTAACTTTAATAGGATTCATCTATGTTTAATTTATACAGTTAAGGCTATGCAGTGTTATTTTACATTTGATTACTTTATTCAATTTCTGTCTTTAATCTACCTAATCTGTATCTAACTACTGTTAGATCTAACTAAAAAACCTAAAAAAGGATAGTTTATTTAATTTGCATCTTTGTTGTTTATTTGTGCTGTTGCTTGTAGTTTGAATATTTGTTCTTCATTTTTTACAGACTGTTTACGTGACTTTAATAGTGTTTGAAATTTATATTTTATATTTATATTATATTTATGTCAATTTTTTTTCATTTGCATTGTTCTTGCATTCCATGTAAAAAGTCTGGCGAGTAAAATAAAAAATGTACTAGCCAATGGTGACTCAAGCTTCAGTGTGCACCAGAGAGGGTTGCAAAGCTCTGGTACAGTTGTTGTAGCATTAAGCAGAATCTCAGGCAGTTGAACAGAAATATTGTTTAATGATTATTAAGTTTACAAGTTTTTGCAAAGAATGATTCAACTAGCTTTAAAAATTATTAAATATCAAGTCAATTATTTAAATATGTTTTTTTTTTTTTATAAATACTGAATGCAATGGCAGGCTTAAAGTCCCCCTGTGGTGAAAATCAAGCTTTCAGTGTTGTTGATATGTCTATATAGTGTTTTTAATATGCTTTAAGACAAAACATGTTGAGTATTTTCTTCTTAAAAATGCTGTGAAACAAAGACAGTCTCAAAAACGCGGTTTGAAATCGCTGGTCTTTCTGACGTCACAAACTGCCTTGTAACCAATCACATCAACGTAATCTTTAACAAGTGGATCTCTGAGCTGGTGTGAGTGAGTGGAGGCGGGCTAATTTGCATATTAATAGAACTGCATACACTAAATGAGGCTAGGGTGTAGAGTTACATTCAAGCTATTTTAAGCCTTTACGAATTTATTTATTTTTTTCAAGGAAAAGACACTTAAATATGTCATTTTGGGGATAAAATTACTAACTACAGGGGGACTTTAACTTAAACAGTGATATCCTTTCTATTTTATAGTGGCTAATTGTTTAAATTGCTCTGTAGGAATAGACATGTTTAAGGGGAAAATCTTCCACAGCCGTGACTACAAAAACCCTGAAGAATGGCGAGGGAAGAGGGTAGTTGTGATTGGCCTTGGGAACTCTGGAGGAGATATTGCTGTAGAACTGAGCAGAATGGCCAAACAGGTGATATGCCACAAATACAGTATAAATAATTATAGTGTATAAATAATTATTATACTCTTATTAAAGCCTCCACTGTAAAAAAAATTCTAACCTCTCCAAGTCAAAATTTTCTAGTGACTGGTCACATCTAAATTTTTAAATTGGCCCAAGTGCAATTCTTGTTGCAATAGTTTGTTAACATTGGCTCAATGAGAAATAATACGTCAGACTAATTGAAAAATTTAGATGTTATCAGTCACTAGAAATTTTTGACTTGGGGATGTAATTTTTTTTTTACAGTGTCTGCATTCCACATTGTTTCCCTTACTTACTTTCCATTAATTCTAGGTTTATCTGAGCACCCGAAAGGGATCTTGGATACTAAATCGTGTAGGAGACAATGGTGTTCCATCAGATATGATATTTAGGAACAGAATGCGTGGTTGGCTTAATCAAATATTGCCTTTTGGATTAATCAACAATTTGAGAGAGAAACAACTCAATAAACGGTTCAACCACAAGCTCTATGGGCTGCAGCCTGCGCACAGGTACTGGGAACACTGGAGCAAACAAGACTCTGCTGACTTTGGTCCATGAAAGTGTCTTTGCTGCAATTGACCATTTTCATAGTGTACTATATAATGTCTTTTGTTTATTTCCCAGATTTTCAAGCCAGCATGCCACGATCAATGATGATTTACCAAACCGGATCCTCTCAGGTACCGTCTCTGTCAAGCCGAATGTGCAAGAGTTTCGTGGATCAAGTGTGGTTTTTGAGGATGGCACAGTTGAGGATGACATTGATCTGGTGGTGTTTGCCACTGGATACACTTTCTCATTCCCCTTCCTGTCTTCACATGTAATTCCTGTCTCAAAGAACAAGGTATCCCTGTACAAATATGTGTATCCCCCAGCATTAGAGTGCCCAACTTTAGCCGTGATTGGTCTAATCCAGCCTCTGGGAGCCATTACACCCGTCTCTGAGATGCAAGCGCGCTGGGCCACGCGTGTTTTTAAAGGTATCAAACATGATGCTGAACTTCTACACAGAAAACTAAGGGCTGTTCCTAATATATATATTCATATTCCTACAATTCAGAACAACAAAGGTATACTTAACCAATACTATTAATATATGAATATATTGTCAGGGTTCTCCTCTGACAGTTCTGTCTGTCTCTTTGTTTGTGTTGTGCTTAAACACATGGCTCTGTCTTTCTTTGTTTTGGCCATGTGCTCCTTTTGTCCTGCCTCCTTGTTTCCAATTACCACGCCCCCTTGATTAGTCCTTGTTGTGTCCTCCTTTGTCTGAGTGTGCTCACCTGTTCCTCATGTTCTCAGCTCCCTTTTTAATGTGTTTCTTTCCCTCTTGTTTTGCCACGTTATATTCGTTGCAAGTAGTCTGTAGTTATTTCTTGTTCAAATTACTTAGCTCTAATCTGTCTATTCTAGTCGTGTTTTGTTCTTCCTGCTGTTCCAGCGTATCCTTGCTATGGTTTAGTATATTTTTCCCCTTAGTTTTCTCTGCTCTAGAGTTCACAGTTACTTTTAATTAAGCAAAGACTTCTTATAATTAACAATTAGTGACTTTTTCTTGTTTTTGGTCTTTGTATTCATCCTTTTTGACTGGTTTAAAGTTCTGAAAGTTACAGTCTGATGACATGGTACTTAAAAATATAGGGGTACAATTGCAGGGTATGATTATTCTTTCTAAGTAATATATGAACATGTCAGAACATTAAGTACACAGATATTTGTACATAAACTGTGATATGCTCTCTAGAACTTTGCAAACTGCCTCCAATGAGTGCAATGATGAAGGACATTAAAGCAAAAGAGGAAGCATTGGCTCAAAGGTTGACTATATAACACAGCATTTACACAATTTTTAGAGTTAAAATATAATTTAAGTGCATCTGGATGACTCTTTATCATACTGTCATGCAGGTATGTTGCCGCCCAGAGACACACTATCGAGGTGGACTACATCCCCTACATGGATGATTTGGCTCAACAAGTGGGTGCCCGTCCATCTATCCCGAAGCTGCTCCTGACAGACCCAAGACTGGCTCTGAACATCATCTTTGGGCCCTGCACTTCATACCAGTTTCGCTTGCACGGACCGGGGCGATGGGAAGGTGCACGGCAGGCAATCCTGACTCAGTGGGATCGAGTCACAGAGCCCCTGAAAACACGCTGTGCACCGGAGCTGCAGTCACAGCGCTTTTCTTATTCACTCTTATTCTCAGTGTCTGTTGCAGCGCTGCTCTCTGCTCTGTATTACAGCAGGGCCAGTCTGCACTCACTCATAGCAGACCCTTCAACGCTCCTCGACAAGATCAGGGCTTTTGTACCATTGCCAGTGACCACACAGTGATCATGTAATGTGTATCAGAAACTTAACATACTTTATTTGAAATCTAACATAACAAGTGTACTTCAATTAGGGTGAATTGTAGTCAACATCATCGCTGCGTCAACAGGCGTCACTGTTTCACACCCTCTTCAGCTGGAAAGTTTGCTTCAATGTTCTTGGGCTCTCAGTTTTATGCCAAAAATGAGCTGGTTCTTCCATCTTCCCCAGATAACATTCTCTCTGCATTCCATTCTACAAGTGCGGAAATTTTAGACTCTGTTGCCCCTTATCGGTTTAAGTTTATTAAACCTAAAGCGGACCCTTGGTTAAACGACAACACAAGGTCCATAAGGCAACGATGCAGACAAACTGAAAGGAGGTGGAAGAAGGACAAATTGCAGGTTTCTCTGGGAATGCTAAGGGATAGTCTTGTGGAGTATCAGAGGGCAGTAAAGGTGGCAAAGATGGACTATCTCTCATCGGTCATAGTTAACTGCTGTCATGAACCTAAAGTGTTATTTAACACTATTGACTCTGTTTTGAATCCACGTACTTTTGCTTTGACAGAGGCTTCGACTACTATTATTTTGTCGATAAAGTAGCCTTAGTTAGGCAAAATGTAAGTGTTAATCTTAGTGTGTTTGTACCTGCTGATCCTCTGTATTCAGCTGTTTTGGGGGAATTTAAACCTATCTCACTGTCGACGCTCTCTCAGGTTGTATGCCACATGAAACCTACCAACTGTACTTTAGATATCGTCCCTGCTTGGATGATCAAGGAAGTTTTTAGTACTATTGGGAGGAGTTTGCTTATGTTTTTTAATTTTTGTCTCAGTTCTGGCTCTGTCCTGGATGCTTTTAAACATGCCGTGGTTAGACCCCTGCTTAAAAAACCCAACCTCAATCCTGATGTGTTGTCGAATTTTAGACCAGTTTCAAATCTGCCCTTTCTGTCGAAGGTGTTGGATAGAGTTGTTTTTAATCAGTTACAAGCTTTTTTACAACAGAACTCAGTGTTTGAGAAATTTCAATCTGGTTTTAGATCGCGTCATAGCACTGAGTCGGCACTCTTAAGGTTCACAATGATATAGCCTTGTCCGTAGATTCAGGGGATCCTACTGTATTAGTGCTCCTTGATTTAACAGCAGCATTTGATACAGTGGACCATTCAATCCTTCTCGCACGCCTTGAGCATTGTGTAGGTATTCAAGGATCCGCACTTAAATGGTTTAGCTCCTATCTGACAAATAGGAGTTTCTCTGTCACAATGGGTGATTTCTCCTCATCGTCGGCTCTTCTTTGTTGTGGTGTGCCCCAGGGTTCAATTCTTGGCCCTACCCTTTTTTCTTTGTACATGTTGCCACTAGGGGCTATAATAAACGAGTATAATCTGTCATTTCATTGCTATGCAGATGATTTACAAATTTATCTGCCTATGAAATCAAATGACAGTATTGCATTAAACCGTCTGCATAATTGCATCGATCATATTAAGCTCTGGCTTTCTCAGAACTTCCTCAAGTTGAACGAAGATAAAACTGAATGCATTATCTTCAATACAAAATGCATGTCAGTTAATCCAGTTTTAAGTTTGGGAGCTTTGACTTCGTGTGCCAAGCAAACTGTTAGAACTTTGGGAGTGATTTTCGATTGCGGCATGAAATTCGATAAACAAATTAGCAATGTAGTCAAAATGAGCTTTTTCCAACTGCGTCTTTTGGCTAAAGTTAAGCCTTTTCTCAATAGACGCGACTTGGAAAAGGCTTTACATGCCTTTATTAGTTCTAGGCTTGACTATTGTAATGCTCTTTATGTTGGTCTGAGTCAAACATCTCTTTCTCGCCTTCAACTTGTACAAAATGCTGCTGCTCGTTTTTTAACATGTACACCTAAAAGCGCAAATATCAATCTAGTTTTAGCTACGTTACACTGGCTTCCGGTGCGTTTTAGGGTTGATTTTAAGATTCTATTGTTTGTTTTTAAAGCTGTAAATGGGCTTGCTCCTGACTACCTGTCTGAGCTCTTAACTCTTGGTGGACAAAATCGGCGGTTGCGGTCTTCTGATCAACGGACTTTACAGGTCCCGAAATCGAGGTATAAACAGTGGGGCGATAGGGCCTTCGCTGTTGCTGGCACTAAACTCTGGAATAAGCTCCCCCCGACATTCGTACTGTAACAGATCTCGTACTTTTTAAAACAAAACTTAAAACTTATTTGTTTAAAATGGCTTTTAATACACAGTAGTGGTGTGACAATTCTACTCTTTCTTCTGATGATTTTAAGTAACCATATATAGCTTACTGTTTTTATGCTTCATGTTTCATGTTTTCTTCTTATTTCTGTTTCTTTGTTGTTAAATGTGGTGTTTGTTTATTTGTACTTGATGTGAAGCACTTTGGACACCTGGTGGCTGCTGTAAAGTGCTATAGAAATAAAGTTTGATTGATTGATTGATCATGAAAATTTTGTAATTGACACATCATTTACATAAAATGCTTGATACTGAATCACAGAGTGCCTAAACATGTGTAACTCAGTTTGTGTATAATGACATTTCATTTCATTGTTACTGATTTTATGTGCAGTTTTGTATGTAATTATGTTGCACTATCAAACTCGTTTGTTGTATTATCTTAATGATTTATCACTCCCAACTGCTGCTGTTAGCATGTCTGTTTAGCATGGTAATTTACTCTAATATGCTGATATTGAGAATAGTAATGGCCGATTAAATTGTGTAGCAATTCAAATCTTAAAAAAGGTAATTATAATATTAATGAAATAAAATGCCAGTTTAGTCTACTTAATCAGAGTGCACTTTTCATAACTGTTTCTTAACACTCTTAAAGGGATAGTTCACTCAAAAATGAAAATCAGCCCATGATTTACTCACCCTCAAGTCATCCTATGTGTATATGACATTCTTCTTTCAGACAAATACAATTGCAGTTATATTAAAAAATATCCTTCCTCTTCCAAGCTTTATAATGGCAGTCAATGGCCTTATATTTTTGGAATTCCATCAAAGTGCATCCATCCATGATAAAAGTGCTCTACATGGCTCTGGAGGGGTTAATAAAGGCCTTCTGAAGTGAAGCGATGTGTTCATGTTAGAAAAATATCCATATTTAAAACTTTATCAACTAAAATTCCCGCAGACGGCCTAGGCAAGTCGACTTATGCCAAAAGAGTAACACTTTACGATGTAGGAGTATCGTAAGTTTAGACGCCTCTCGCGGTTCAAACAAACAGGGCTGGGTAACAAACTCAAGTTTCGCTGATATTTCTCTTTAAAAATTGACATTTTAGACTTCTAAATCCCAGACAACTTCTGGTAAATTTAGATTTGCTCTGCAAGTAGTCTGGCAAAGAGCTCATTCAAGCCCATTTCTAATCCGTCGAAATCACGGCACCAATCAGAAACGTTGGGGCGGGCTTTACACAATGACGATCGCTCTGATTGGTTTTAGGTCTATCCAATTGCGCCCAGAGGCATTTGAGCGATGTCCATTGGTGAAGCGCACCAACTTTTAAATGCATTATTATATTCAAATTGCAAACACATGAGGACAGTCTCCATGAAAGACCCACTGGCAGATGAACGTGCTACTACATTTCTAGATTTAATAGAGGATTTTAACTGTGACAAGATGATTGACAGGGCAGATTACGTGACAGGATGCACGCGACAGATGCACGCAAGTAGTATGTCCCAAAGCTTGCCTACTTTTTTGCTACACATTCAAAAGTAAATACCTTTTCTTCACAAAAATAGCACATACTTTTATGGCGTAGTGTAACTTAGGCGAATTGGGACGCAGCATATGGCTTTACACGATGACGATCGCTCTGATTGGTTTTAGGTCTATCCAATTGCGCCCAGAGGCATTTGAGCGACGTCCGTTGGTGATGCCCCTTTGGAAATGAGTTATTAATGAAGCTTTGCCAGACCATAACTCTACTACTGTAGTTACTACTGAGAGTGGTCTGGTTTTAACCAGGCTACCCTTTTAGCCCTTGCAGTCAGTAGAGACTAAGCTACTATCTTTCAAGACAGCGCTCCTGACTGCGCTCACATCCATTACAGTTTTTTTTCAATTGCTAACAAGCATTGTTCAGTACTGAAACCACATTTTCAAAACTCTTCACACATTCAGCGACACACAAGTGTATACGGACCAAACTGTGAATAA
Source organism: Leuciscus idus (assembly GCA_021554675.1). NCBI lineage: Eukaryota > Metazoa > Chordata > Actinopteri > Cypriniformes > Leuciscidae > Leuciscus > Leuciscus idus. Next base: position 15,620,285 of record CM038638.1, on the reverse strand, counting down.
TTGTTCATTGCTTTTAGACAAAATGCATTCAATCACCACATTTTTCAAAATCCACAAACACTTTTGTCATTCATACTCCACAAACTGCAAAAAACTATATATTTGCAGGATATTTTTCAAATGCTAACACACTGCTTTCAAAACTGATAAATGCACATTCAAATCAGAATGATGGCAAATTTCAAGCATTTCTGCAGCAATTATTTTGAAATATAGAAAATCTTAGCAGAAAATGAAATAATAATGATTCCAAGCTAATTGCAATTTCAGCTCAAAGCCAACCCAGGTGTCCTGCTTTAGCCTCATTACCATGTTTTAGTAAAAGGGGATAGCTTGGAACTGATTTTGTTTGGAAATATGGATCACAGAAGACAGGTTGGTGGGGAAAGAGGAGTAGTACGAGGGAGAGTGCGTGGAGGACAATGGAGAGGAAGACCAAGAGCGGTGATATCTGATGAAATAAGGGCCACAATTATTGACCATGTTGTGAACCATGGTCTCACTTTGAGAGAGGCCGGTCTAAGGGTAAAACCAAATCTGCACCGCTCAACAGTTGCGTCAATAGTACGCATTTTCCAGCAAAACAACAGGTGAGATTATATATATTACAGTACAATACAATATGTCTAAATTTTGAAACCTATTACAATACAGTAATTGTTGTGTTTTAGGATCCAAAGGTTGCCTCAGAGAGGAGGGAGAGGCATAATCTTTTCAGATGTACAGGAAATTGCCATTGTTGACATGGTAATTGTCAACAATGCAATAAAACTGTGGGAAATTCTGGATAGAGTGCTGGCAGACAATATCATTTTTGGAAATGTGAATATGGTCAGCACAACGACAATTGCCAGAGTCCAAGAGAAACATAAATAAGGATGAAGCAATTGTACGCTGTAGGCCTACCCTTTGAGAGAAACATTGAACGAGTGAAAGAACTCCGGTATCAGTATGTCCAGGTAAGATAACCAAACAGGGTACATACACATGCTGTTCTGCATAATTTAAATTACTGTAAAACTGTATGTAATTTAGAGGGTAATGGAGATGGAAGCCAGCCAAATTCCACATACTTTTATCTTTGTGGATGAAGCTGGATTCAACTTGGCAAAAACACGACGCAGGGGAAGAAATGTGATTGGACAGAGAGCAACCGTGGATGTCCCAGGCCAGAGAGGAGCTAACATCTCGATGTGTGCAGCACTGTCCAATGATGGTTTGATGTTACACTCATTGGCCCCTACAGTACAGAGAGGCTTTTTTTTTCTGAATGACCTGCATAATCAACTTGTGCCAGCAGAGGAGAGAAGGCGAGGAGCATCAAACTGCCCTACCTTCGTTGTTGTGTGGGATAATATGGCATTCCACCACTCTGCTGCAGTCACAGACTGGTTCGCTGCACATCCCAGGATGTCAGTATTATTCCTGCCTCCATACTCCCCCCTTCTTAAACCCCATAGAGGAGTTTTTCTCTGCATGGAGGTGGAAGGTTTATGACCACCATCCACATGACCAGATGACTTTACTGGAGGCAATGAATGCGTGGTGTGGAGACATTTCTCCTGAAGACTGCCAGGGTTGGATTAGACATTCCAGAAGATACTTTCCAAGATGCATTGTCAGAGAAGACCTCAGATGTGATGTTGATGAGAACTTGTGGCCTAATGCAAGAGAGAGGGAGGACTAGAACCTTCACAGGACTTTACAATGAGTGATTAGACCTCATGTGTTGTTGATGTGTTGACTTTCTCTTTTTTTTTTATTTTTTTTTTTTTACCTATTTCTGATTCATTCTTGTTACATATGTATGCTTTAGTACATTCAATAAATAAAAAAATCTGTTATTCTATAATGAAATACTGTTTATGTGAAAATTCATTCAAACTTGAAAAAATAAAAGTTCATAATTTATGTAATTCTCCCTGTTGCTAGTGTTTTTTTAGATCAGTGTGTTATGAGTGACATGCATGTTTTCTGAATGAGAATTTGTTGCCAGTGATTGGTGGAACGAGCTTATTTTGAGACATGTATGAAGTGTTTTGTTGGTCTGAGTGAGTTTTGGAGGATAGATTAACTGTTTGGCCAACATTAATGTTGGTAATGCAGACTGTATGAAAAGTTTTGAAAATGTTGTTTCAGTATTGAACACTGCTTGTTAGCAATTGTGAGGGTGGGGGACCTGCAGTCCAAAGACAAGCCGTTCCCCCTTGTCATGAGAGCTTACTCAACTCTGAATGTTGCTTGCATCTGGGCATTGGCACACGGCACCTCTCTGGCAGATATATGCAGAGCTGCGAGCTGAGCGACACCTAACACATTCGCAAGATCTCCAAGTGGAGCCGGTGTCTCGTCGTGTGTAATGAACAAACAAATAAAATGCAGGACGGATGTCTGTGTGTCTCGCTTGCTGCACTCTGAGGACAGGATACGAGTGATTATTCTCCTCTTCGGGTGAGTTACCCGGCTGTTAAACCCTGGTGGAGTTCCTCCAGCATCCTCGGCAGTCAGATGCAGCAGAGGCATCTGACGCCAGGTCTAGTACTTGTGTGTTTTGGTCAGCCCTTGTACTAGACTACATTTTTCAAATAACATGAATAAATTTTGCACTTAGACACAAACACCAGCAAAACTCTAAGTACCTACAGGTCAGTTTGTATATTCTTGTCAAAACTGTTCAACTTAAGTTCAAAACCTAACATAATGCAAAATTAAATAAAACGGCAATTTGCTAAATTTCTACAGTAATTCCTGAAATATATTCCAAATCTAAAACATTCAGTACCATCTCAAAACCATTAGATGTAGCTGAACACCTACACATTCTTGTTCTTGTTTTGTAAAGAAGCTTAACAAAAGCAAACATTGTATAATGCTACCTGTTGTTTGTGTTTTTAGGTCATTGTTTTGGGAGGTGACAAAGTGAGTTTGTTGGGTGACAACCTTTGAGATTATGGAAGAATAAGTTGATTTGAAAGATGTATAAATTGTTAAGGTAGTTTTAGTGCATTTTGAATTTGAAGGTTGAAGGTTGGTTATGACAACTGTGGGAAGAGTTTTGAAAAAGTGACCATTGAGAAGTGTGTCCTAGCCATTGATAAAAAATAATAATAATTCAATTGCTAACAAGCATCATCATTAAAGCCACATTTTCAAAACAATTCACACATTCAGCGAAACAGAAGTCTGTGCGGTCCAAACTGTGAATAATATTTCATTGCTTTCATGCTAAATGGATTCAATGACCACATTCATATTCATATTCATATTCACACTCACACCTACAGGCAAACTTGCAGTCTCCATTTCACCTGGTATGTCTTTGGAATGTGGGGGAAACCCAGAGGAAACAAATGGAGACACATACAATCACACAGAAAGGCCTCCTGGCAGAGCTGGGACTCCAATACTGCACATACGTCATTATACTATACAGTACATGTTAATGATATTTTTTGTATCAAACTGCAAACTGCTGCATTTTTCATTCATTATTTGTGCAGTAATACAGTCAGTAAATTAAAAGATCTTATTCATACCCTCTAATGAAAAACTGATTTATTTGAAAAATAATTCAAACTTTAAAGATAAAAGCTCCCTGTTAGTGTTTTTTTTTAGGTCAGTGTGTTTTTTAGGCAATGTATGTTTTCTAAATGAGAATTGTTGCCAGTTTACAGTGAACAAGCTCAGTTTGAGACATATGAAATGTTTTGTTGGTCTGAGTTTTGGAGGTGAGATTAACTGTTTGGCCAAGATGCATGTTGGTAATTCAGACTGTATGAAGAGTTTTGAAAAAATGGTTTCAGTATTGACCGATGCTTTTTAGCAATAAAAAAAAAAAAACTGTAATAACAAAAAAAAAAAAGCTCTATTTTTTGGCAAATGTAAAAGCCGTTTCACATCAAAAGTGAAATTGTGTAGCCTGCTCCCTGAATTGTCGCGCTTATTCATTTGTGGATGTCAACTGAATCTGTAAGTCAGCTACACTGTTTACTTCTGAATAATATATTTTATTCTGGTGCGCTTAACACTAGAAGTGCCAGAATTCCATAACTACTAGAACTGCCGCGAGCGGTCATTTTGACCGCTAGATTCCAAACTCTATATCTTTAATGATACATACCCAATTGAGAGATTAATGCATTTATTGTATTAGGATATATTTTAAAAACAAAACAACACCAAACTGTACATTTAAACAAGTTTAATTATACATTTATAAATAATATCTGTAGATGTCCTGAACAAAATAACGGAGTAGCCTATGTTTTCATGTTTCCACTGTTCGATCGCGCCCGCCGACACACACACACACACACACACACACACACACCATATTACAGCATTGCAGTCTTGACATTGCAGCCTGTTCATTATAGCCATAATAAAATAGTCAACCTAACATATAAAAATTCCACTGCTCTGTTTATATAGTCAGTATAGCCTCGTACAATTCGTACCATTTTGCACGTGTGAAGAGGATGATTTTTTCCGTCGATATTGGAACGTGAGTGAAGTACAAAGCCTATAATAAAGTAGTTTAGTTTAAAATAGTTTACCATCCAAATACATCGCAAATGTTGAAACATTTTGATTCTAATTAGAGAATTACGTTAGCCTAACGCCGCTTACTTTCACTTTCGCTTATAAAGTATTTCATTTTGGCTTGTTTATAGTTATTTTTTCATTCTTGTTCTGTTCTGAATATCATTACATTTAAATTATTTGTTGTTGAATATGTTTTGTGTATTTTTACCACATTTTATTGTTGTGTATATTGGTATAGCCTATAATAATACCGCGAAATTCAGTGCGGTCAATATGACCGTCTATGGCCGAAATAGGTAAATATGTTCATTAGGGGTGGGACGATACAGGTACCTCACGATTCAATTCTGTGGCGAAATGTGGTCCACGATATGATAATATCACGATTCGCGATATCTACGATATTCAATATATTGGAAGAAATTTCATCAACGATATATCACGATATATGTGACTGAAAAGAAAAAGAAGGAATAAGGAAATAAGGAAATTTTATGCATTTATTAATGCTAGGGGTGGTTAATCTGTCTGATTTCCCGATTCGATTCGATTACGATTACAGTCGATTTTCGATTATTAACGATTCTCGATTAGCGATTATTGATTTTCCATTTCACAACAGTAAACGAAAATACACTACAAAGTGATTGCAGTATTAAAAAAAGTCAGCTGCTGAATTACTTAACTCTTTTATTGAGTAACAACAACTCAAAGCACTTTCTGTGTCGTGTAGTTATAACTTCAGAATTATTTGTATGTAGCTTATGTTCTGTAGAACACAGAAATGAATACATCACATTGTGTTGTGACTCATCAAGTTGAACTAAACAATAACAAATAAATGAAAGGCTTATTTCCTTTAGGAAGTAGATCAGAACCAACATACTGTAGAAATTGGACAATTTTCTTCTAGAAAGACAAGGTGTTCAGGTGGAAGAAGACTGCAGGTTGCAGTTGAAACATGTCAAGGTAAAGAAAAAGTTTTTTTCTACACCTGAACACCTTGTCTTTCTAGAAGAAAATTGTCCAATTTAATCATTAAGAAGACAAAATGAACATTTTTGAACAACTTACTGTAGCTTCAATTAGTAACATACAAAGCCACTCTTATACACAACTAAATAATAAAGAGTTATGACTTGAAATGTTTGCTGTATACTACAATCAAAAACAGCTTATACAAAAAAAGTGAATGAACATCTGCAGAGAGCACAGTTAAAATGTAACTTTTTGTGACTGAAATTGCACATATTGCAGTATAACGTACGTAACAGATCGGTTTACACAGTGTACTGATGTGAAAACTAAACAATACAGAAAGCAGCTCTCATACAAAAAAACTAAATAGGTAACAATGAAATTGCCAATTTTACATACGTTAGCTTTTAACGAAGAAGGTGCCGTTCGAATTTGGCGCTCAGCCATCATGAGTCTGTTATGTATGTGCGCGACTCTGTTATGTGCGCGTCTCTATTATGTGCACGCCACAGACTGTCCGCGCACTGCACGTCCGCTTATAGTTCCGCCTTTTGCGTTCCGTCAATATTACGTTATTAGAAAAAATATATATATATATATATTTTTTTTAGAAAATCGATTTTTTGACATTTGTGAATCGATTCAGAATCGTCCACGTCCGCATCGCGATGCATCGAAGAATCGATTTTTTCCCCCACCCCTAATGTTCATTTGGTTTTTTGCCTTATGTGCAATTTATATGAAAAACATTTTAAATGAAAATACAGACACTTTTAGGAAAAGTCAGGTACCGGCAGGATTTTATTTATTTTTTCAACAAAGTTATTGCAGATATAAAATTCAAAACGGTCAAAATGACCGCCATGGCACTTCTAGTGTTAAAGGAATACTTCAGGATTTAACATTAAGCTTTGTATTAGTAGAAAACCTGTAGTATTTTCGAATTGCCGTGCTTTCCACCCTCATATCCCCCTGAGATGAGAGATTTATGTATTTTTTGTCTGGAAAAAATCCTCAGATGACGCAAAAATCGTCATTTTGCGTCATCGGAGGATTTTCTGGCCAGAGGCTAAAGACTACAGCCAGTAGGAGGAGCTGTCCCGCATGTTCTCAACCAGCCCATAGATTGTGGGATCTCACTCACAGAATGTACACATAGTTTCAGCCGTTTTTCTTTGGAAGCTAAGCTAGCAGGCTCTTGCTCTGTGGAGAAAGCTGAGTAGTAGGAGAAAGCTGAGTAGTAGGGGTTACCATCCTCTTTTTCCCGGACATGTCCGGCCGTCGAGATCGTCCAAAATGTCCGGGATTCGGCTTTTGGTTTCAGCAGTCGCCATTCATTATTTACATGCACACCTTTTGTTTCAATCTAACTGAATTCATTCCGATTGGTGAATCTGAATGTAGTGTTTACATGAACGCTAAACAAGTGATCGGTTGATGTGCGTGTTAACATTGCTAAGAAAATTCCCGCTCCTCCGTGAGAGATACGAGACCGGTGCGTCTCAGTAATCAGGCCACCGTGTCACACAGTGATGACACTGAAGACTGGAGTAATGATGCTGAAAATTCAGCTTTGATCACAGGAATAAATTACAGTTTAAAATATATTAAAATAGAAAACAGTCATTTTAAATTGTCATAATATTTCACAATATTACTGGGTTTTTTTGTTGTTGTTTTTTTGTTTGTTTTTTATCAAATAAATGCAGCCTGGTGAGCAGAAGATACTTCTTTTAAAAACATTACAAAATCTTATACCATGGTCTGGGTGAATACTCGATTCTGATTGGCTGCAGGGTGTCCGTTAAAAAGTGATAATGTACACCTAGAGTTTTGACTCTTTGAAACAAAGTTTCGCATCGCTGCGGTCGGGTCGCTGTGGCCACGTTGCTTGGCAACGCCTGTATACGGGAGATATTAAATAGTGCGCTCGACTTAATAAATAAAAACCCTCACGATTTTTACTCTAAAACACATTAAAGTATTATTAATTGATTAAATATTTCTTTCTTTCGTAAGTGACCATGGTATAAGCGGGTTAATGCCCTTCGAGGTGTCCATTGTCAGGTATTAATGGACTTCGGCGGAGGCAACCGTCCTCCGCTGCGCGTCGGACGGTTCACGCCTCGCCGTCGTCCATTAATACCTGATAATGGACACCTCGTCGGGCATTAACCCTTACTTACTGACCCCAAACTTTTGAACGGTAGTGTATAGACCGCATTCTACATTAGAATTCAACCAAGCCATGTAAAAAAATATATATATATATATATTGATATATTGATTTTATTTATTTATTTATTTATTTATTTATTTATTTATTTATTTATTTATTTATTTATTTATTTATTTATTTATTTAATGGCTTGGTTGAATCCTAATGTAGAATGCGGTCCGTTATTTCTTGATAACAGACCGCTGCTAAGTGTAACACACCGTTGCCATGAAAAACAGAGCGTTGCTATGGACTCAGGATTCTAACCATAGAGACGGAACGGACTATTTTCTTTAGTGGAAGCAATACCATCGTTTTTAAATCAATAAACTCATTTTTAAATCAATACTTTGTGTCAAATTATTGATTTATTTGGTAGGTATGTAATAAGCGGGTTATGTATATTATTTTTTATTTATTTATTATTATTTTTTTGCATTTCCGCACAATAAATATTATTTCAATCTCATAAAAATAGATTTATATACAGTACATGTATTATTATAATATTTTTATAATGGATTTTCATAATTTACAAATAAAAGTCATTCATAATACAATAAAATTTACATGAGTAAAATAAGAGTTACAGTTTTTTACTGATCGCTATGACAATTTTTTTCAATAACAATTTTCCTAAAATCTTAAGGCACTAACGCACCTACAACACACAATTGGCAAAAACGGTAAATTTCATGCTCAAAATCACACACTGTAAACTAAACTCCAACACTAATTTTCTAAATACAATAATAGCCTACACTAACACTATACACTATGACAACCAAAACAATAACACAATTTATCTTTGAACAGGAACATTTAGTCAATCATCGCACAATATCATAAAAACAATAACATCAGATGGAATTACCGAAACTGCATTATTTAATATGTGTCAGGTCTGCCCTTATATAGACAGTATATTGTATTGATCATAGATTGTTTTTTTGCACTGCAGTTTTTTTTTTGGTCTCTCTAAATTTTTGTTTTGCATGGGTTTAGTAAAGTGCATTTTGTTTAGTTTTTTTGCAGCAGAAATTCAATACAAAACAATTGAATGGCCCTTCTCTTTATAGAAAGCTCTTATAGCTTTATACTACGGTGACGCATTGCTGCCACATACATATTATTTTTTCCACTCAATTATGTCGTAATAACGAGATCTTATGTCGTTAAAACGACATTTTTCTCGTAATAACGAGATCTTATGTCGTAATAACGAGATGCTATGTTGTTAAAACAACATATTTTTCTCGTAATAATGAGATCTTATGTCGTTTTAACGACATCTTTTCTCGTAATAACGAGATCTTATGTTGTTTAAACGACATCTTTTTCTCGTAATAACGAGATGCTATGTCATTAAAACGACATATTTTCTTGGCCTTATGAGGACATGTGTAGTCATAAAGTCCCTGATATACTTTCCGCTCAATCGAAGAATGAACTGGTGTGACATCAAAATGGTATTTGTTTTTTGTTCAAAACAGCTAGTCAAAGCAAACTTTCTGGAAAATTTGCTCTAAACACTTTCAAACTACCATTGGTCCATGGCGATTACGTAATATAGGGGTGGGTTTGAGGCTCCGCCGCCTTTGACATGGAAATCTTCTCCGGTTAATTTATTCTGTTCAGTCCATTTAGGTCAGACGCAAGTAAAAACATAATGGAGAACTGCTTTATAGTAGGAATTAGTATAGTATTAGTATAGTAACACTTTATAGTAGTAATTCTTATTGAAAGTGACACTAACACTGTTTTTTCATGTTTAAAACTGTAAAGTATTATATATTCTACTGTATAAAAGTGCTATATAAATAAACGTGATTTGACTTGACTAGTGTGCCGAATTGCAGAGCTGGTCAAACATATCCACGTCACCATGATCAAATGTTTTCTTAACTGCTGTTTTCTTACCGCTGTCATTTTTGTTGTGTTTATTTTGTTATCAAGAGGAAAGCGTGAAGCACATATTCACATAAACGCCGCTCTCAGTAGCGTGGATGGTGTCGGGATGTTCACGAACAGTATATCGCTGATCAAGTATTTCAAACGTCTTTTTACCCCTAAGCGAAGAACGAAAAATAACTTTGTTGTATGTCGGGGCCTTTACTAAATGCACATGGCTTGCTAATCAATACTGCAAAGTTGATTCTCAGTGAAATTGTCATCACATCTTATTAGCTCATGAGCTCAAAAGAGGATTCTTGGTTCAATGAGTGAATCAGTCCTTGACTTGAGAGCCGTCCCTGATTCAATGAAAAGAGCAGATTACAAAGAATGATTCTTTGACATAATCCCTGCTGATATCGGTCCACGCTTTAAATGGGAACGCTCAGCATGAGTGCTGCATTTGAGTACAGGAGGAAAAGACTGATTGAGTGATCAGCAAGTGGTATCAGAGTGTTGATATTTGCTAGTTCATATTTGATCATTGGATAATTGATCATTCTATTGCATAATTGTTTTACCAATTGAATACCACTGATGATTCAGGTGGAGGAGCACCCTGCTGGTGTGAAACGAAGTGGCACAACCATTGTTTGCAAAATGCAAGTCATCCGTCCAGAAAATTTCAAGCTGGATGAAAAGAAGAGAGAAACAAGAAACAAAACAGAAAAAAATCCAAGGTGCAACTCCACCACTAGCAATGGCAAAACTTGCATGGATTGACAAACACAACAGGTTCAATAAGGCATATAAAACCTAGAGAATGGTCTCCTTATCAGCATTTGAGCATCAAGAAAATATGCAGGTGGTGGAAGAAAGAGACCAAATGACAAGAAAAGAAAAAGATTGAGCCTCAAGAAAGTACAAAGGTATCTATCCATCTGTCTGTTCAAGGTGAAATGTAGTAGAATACGTGACTTTTTCCACCTGTAGCTTCGTATGTTCACCACTAGATGTCCTACAGTCTTCTCTATAACTATAATTCTTCATTGCTGTGGTTCTGAAAATGTACACCTGGTAAAAATGGCACCAAAAAGAAAAAAATGTAATGCTGTGGTGACCTCTGCTGGTAAAATATAAGGATTACACAAATTTGTAAGGATTGCCAATTTTAGTAAAATTATTTTATAGTTTTCCAGTTTAAAGTGCAAAATAAGCAACAAAATGTATTTCATTTGTTATTTGTTGAATACATTAAAGTGTTAGTTCACCCAAAAATGAAAATTCTGTCATCATAGTCATTCCTGAATGACTTGCTTCTTCACAAAAGAGTGAATAATCATAAGAATAATCGAACAGTTTTGGTGACCACTGACTTCGATTTATTGCACACACACAATAAGAACACAGAGACATTTCTCAAAATATCTTCAATTATGTTAAATAGAGAAAAAAAAAGTAATATAGGTTTGACATGTGGGTAAGTAAATGATGAATTTTCATTTTTGGAGGGTGAACCCCTTTAAAATTCCACATAAATTTGTCTTAAAAGTTTTAAACAAAATATAAAGCATGATAGGCTGGTGTTATAAATAATCCTGCATGTGAGGTTTTTGCAACCACAAAGAAGGTGCAAAAGAAATATCTGAACTTACCACAATGACAGTACTCTGCCAAAAAAATCTGCATTATTTTTATTTTATTTCTAGACATTTTCTGAAAAGCTCCAGCTAGGCCTAATATTAATTTGTTTATTTTTCTTACCACACAGAGACTCAGAGAGGAAACATCTCGGGTTACGACTGTAAACCTGGTTCTTGGTATTGACGCTATGGGGAAAGCCATCAGCTTGATCGGTGTCTGAGACACAGGTAAACAAAAGCTAATAATCATTGGCATACAGCAGTCCATTGTGTAACATTCAGAGCGCCCGTGAGTATAAAAGGGCACCTGAGTTACATGTCATCAACTTTTTTGTCTGAAGCAGCGCCTCGTTCCCCTTCTCAGGGAACCAGGGTTACAGTCAGTCTTAACCTGAGAAGTTCCCTTCGAAGTGGAACTTCAACACTGCATCTTTTTATTGACTCTGTGGGGTAGGGAACCAATACCCTGCCTCACTAGGCTGTGAATATGCACAAACATAGTGGGCATAGCATAAATTGACTCATATGTATTACCCACCTATGCAGAAACTTGTCAACCCCATGGGCGCATCCCATGTGACTCATAGTGGCGTTTCTCCCAAAGCCAATACTCCTGATACTAGGAAAGTACCTCAAGCTTCTATGCTCTACAGCGAGGGAAGTCACGGCTGTTACACCTTCCTCCCTCCCATGCAGTACAGGCCTCTGCCCTATATGGTCCCAAAAGCAGAGCTCTAAGGGGAAAATATGCCTCAGCTATGTCAGCTATGTCACCAGTATTTGACAAGGCTCTTAGGGAGCAGTATACCACAGGGGAGCTTCTTCTCCATTTTAATCACCCTAGAGTGATTTGGGGACCTGAACCGAGAGGTGCAGATGCTCGACTCTCATCCCTCGAGAGAGTGAAGCATGGGTGGAGCTTCCCACAGCAAATAGATCACAATGAATGCATTCAGCTACCTCAAGAGCCAAATGCGCTTCATGTTAACTCTAGATTATTATCTCTCTAGAGAGAATCAAGCAATAACAGAGCCTCTTACTGTGAATGCGTCACCATGAGTGCATCCAACTCTCTTTTGAGAGCTGAACACACTCATGCATATGCTTTCAACTACATACTGTTTATTTACTAGTGTGTTCTAATATGTAACTATGTCATGTTTGGTCTCATCTATAAACTGAAATGAATGGTGATGAACTTAATAGAGATATTAAAGTATCCTAATGTACAATCTAGGTACTATTGGTTAAACATGCATTGAGGAGAATATGTTGAGGAGAATATCCCCCTCTTGATCTCCATTGCCTCATCTTTTGGTTTCCTGTCGGTGGGGGTTTCGGTGTTGGTATTCCACTCATGTTTAACAATGCTTTGCTCAGGGTACAAGAAGGAAAGGTAATTGTTGATCTAGGAGAAAGGCCCCGCCACTCCCGTACACCGGTGCGTAACCTCATACTATGATAAAGGCTTTTACTGCCTCGTTTGCACAACAGTGCATTATTTGTTACAACTAAGTTTTCTATACAGTATGTTGTTCCATTCTACTGTCTGTATATTTAAACATGTAACTTAATAAATAACTTCGGCTGCTTAAAAGGCTTTGAGAATCTTTTATCACTGATGATGTTCAAAGCTAAAGTGATTATAACTTTCGTTATCTAAACGTTTAGGTTAAATCCTACGTTTTCCTATCAGTTCTAAGAAAGACCTATACCTTTAAAGAATAAGAGGTTAAAGAATAACAACAACTTTAATGGAGTCAGATTAATTATATTGGAGTCAGATAAATATTTGAATTATACACGTCATCCTTCAACTGCCTTTTGTTTTCGATTATTGGTTCAAAATAGCAGCGTTAGCTTTCAGCCTTACATTAGTTTTATTAAGCTTTAGACTATTGCGAAAACCATTGAACTCATCTTTTGTTTTATGATAAGATGTATGACAACACCCAAAAGATAAGGACTTGCACGTCTGTGATAATAAGAAATGAGTGAATGACTGAACATTCTTGATAGTCCTCAACATAGCCTACGTTGTTGCTGAGGTTTTTTTCCCCCTTAATTATTCATTCCAGTTTGATCCACCTTAAACTAGTGCCAGCTGAGACCTCGCACCCTCCTATTTGAGACTTGAGATCCGCTCAATTGGTTACATAACAGGCTGATTTCAATGAGACGGTTGCAGGCAAAGCTGATCTAACTATTAGGAACAGAAAAACATTGTTGTGGCATTTTTTAACTCTAAGGGCTTGAGACCATCTTCAGTTAAAAGGTAAGATTTATTTTGTGTCATAATTGTCAAGCTTACAGCATATGTTTAGACTGGTGTCTGTCTTTGTGTCATCATCTGCTGGCATGTGATATTTTTCTTAATGATTAACCAATGAATGCAGCACATCCATGCCAAACATTTGTAATAATTTCTGGAATACCTTATTAAATATGCATATCACAAATGACGCATAGACACTATAGTGTAATCGCGTGTCCTTTTTAATAACTCTGTGCATTTTCACATGACCATGTGCTTTTTTGTCTTCTTTTTTTTTTTTTTTTAAGTAATCATTCATCTTTCCATGCAGACTGACAGCATGGCTAAGCGTGTTGCTGTGATTGGAGCAGGAAGCTCTGGGCTGACCTCCATCAAATGCTGTCTGGATGAAGGGCTGGAGCCAGTGTGTTTTGAGAGCAGTGATGAAATTGGAGGACTCTGGGGGTTTAAGGTTGAAATTAAACTCAATTTTAAACATTTAATGTCTGAAATTTAAATAGCTTAACAATAAAGGTAAAGTGTGTCCTTTCTGTGCGATCTGCGGTACTACATGGAAAAACAATGACTGATGTAATAATATTAATAATGATTTTTAGCACACTATAATCTAAATAATACAAGATCAGGTGCCACTGCCATTAGCTCATGTCTTAATAATTAAAACAATATTGTTTAGTACACTATCATTCAAAAGTTTGGGGTCATTCAGTAAAGTTTTTGAAAGAAGTCTCTAATGCTCACCAAGGCTGCATTTATTTGATCAAAAATACAGTAAAAATAGTCATATTATGAAATATTTTTTACAATTGTTTTCTATTTGAATATATTTTAAAATTGTATTCCTTTGTACTGCTTAATATTTTTGTCGAAAATGTGATGCATTGTTTCAGGATTCATTGATGAATAGAAAGTTCAGAAGAACAGTATTTATTTGAAGTATAATTTTTGTGACATTATAATTGACTTTACTGTCACTTTAATCAGTTTAATGCATCCTTGATGAAGAAAAGTAATAGTCATGTAAAAGTCTGACTTAACCCAAACTTTGGAACAGAAGTGCCTATTCAATAATGAATATATTCATTGTTATTGTTGCACCATTTTAATTAATTTTCATTGTCATTTTTGTTGAAGTTTTAGATTTGTTGATGTTTTTCTAAATGCTCCGACCTGTTTGACTTGCATTTTATTAATTTATTATTATTATTATTATTATTAATAGTATGTTTTTGACAGATTTCCCCAAAACTGCCATTGGTCAACAAACAGATAGCCCCGCCCCAAACTCACAATATTGGATGAGTCAGTTTTGTTTACACTTTTGGGGGCAAAAATAAAGTTATGGGATAGGAGGCAGTTTTTTACATTAAACTATATTACACACTTCACCTTTAATCAAACATTTCAAAGCTGCTAGTGTTTTTTTAATGTTTTTTTTATTAAAAAAAATCTGTTCTAATCAATCTGTTAAAAAGTAATTGACCGTGTCCCCTCTGTTCATTCACAGGAAAAACCTGAGGCAGAACGTTGCAGCATTTATCGTTCTCTCACAGTGAACACCTCTAAAGAGATGATGTGCTACA
This sequence comes from Leuciscus idus, assembly GCA_021554675.1. Taxonomy (NCBI): domain Eukaryota; kingdom Metazoa; phylum Chordata; class Actinopteri; order Cypriniformes; family Leuciscidae; genus Leuciscus; species Leuciscus idus. The sequence continues at coordinate 15,605,150 of CM038638.1, read as the reverse complement.
GTGATTTCCCTGTGCCGGATCATTACCCAAACTACATGCACAACTCTCTGATCATGCAGTACTTCAAACTCTATGCTGAGCACTTCAATCTGCTCAAACACATTCACTTCCAGGTATTTAACACTATGACATCACATCCACTGAGATTTATCCAGGAAATATATTTTTCCAACCATATTGGTCATATAAGACATATAGGAGTGTTTGTTTGACAACAACGTTCTAGGAACACATCTTACTTCTCACATTATTACAAGTGTGTATATGAGTTTGTTTATAAGAATTATTCCTTTTATAAAGATGAAATGTAGTGTTTAAGCTCTACGTGGTTTGGTGTATTTCAGACCACAGTTCGCAGTGTAAGGCAGAGGCCTGATTTTTCTGACTCAGGTCAGTGGGAGGTAGTGACCGCAGACAAAGATGGACAAGTGGAGAAACATGTGTTTGACGGGGTGCTTGTGTGTGCAGGACAGTACACACAACCCATCAAACCCCTCACACACTTCCCAGGTGATCTGACCATAAGATAACAGATTGTTAAATTGGCTTTACTATGCAGCATTCAGAACTATGTGTAATACTAATTCCCGGTATGGCTCTATAGAAGCATCAGTATTTTGGGTAACACTTTATTTCAGTGGTCCACTTTAGACATTCTACTAACTAACTTTGCACCTACATGTCAACTACCAGTCATTAGAGTATTAGTACACTGTCTACTTAATATCTGCTGATACTTACGTTAGGTACTTATCTGCTAATATTTTGATGGTCCCCCAACAGGCATTCTACTAACTATAAGTAACTTTGCAACTACATGTCAACTTACTAACCCGAATCCTAACACCTAACCCTAACCTAACAGTCTATTAATACTCTAACGAGAGTTAGTTGACATGTAGTTGCAAAGTTACTTATAGTTAGAATGTCTAAAGTGGACCATCGAAATAAATTGTAACAGTATAACATTTACTGTAATTTTGTCTACTACAGGTATTGATACATTCCCTGGGACAGTAGTTCACAGTTGGGAATATAAGAACCCTGATCCTTACTTTGGGAAGAGAGTTGTGATCGTTGGGATTGGGAATTCTGGTGGAGACATTGCCGTGGAGCTTAGCCGAGTGTGTGAGAAGGTGTCTAATATATTTTTTACAGATAATTTCTCTAGTTTTAGATTCTCAGAAGGGTCAAAATCAGCATATATATGTGGAGGAGGCGCATCCCACCAATAGACAAATTAGTGACTGAGTAATGTGTGTTCTTTTTATGACCCAACTGACTGTATTTCACATTAAATAATATTATTGCAATGTTCTGACAGCAAAAGAAAAGAAACAAAATTATAATTTAAATAAGCTTTACAAAAGCAAACATTGTATAATGTTAGTGATTTTATGTCATTGTTTTATGATTGAAAAAGTGAGTTTGTTGGGTGACAACCCCTGATAGTGTTATGTAAGAATGAGTTGATTTGAGACGTGTTCTTATTAAGGTTGCAGATAGACAGATGAAGATCAAGATAAAGTTCAAATGCAGGGTTTAATAATAATCCAACAGGCAAAAAATTCAAACTCAAACATTCACTAACTCAAACGAGACAGGACAAACACAGAGTGAAGGTGAGTAACTTAAATGCACATGGTGATTAACTAAATGACGAACAGCTGTGATGAAGATTAGTGTCCATTGAAACTGATCAGTGGCGGGGAAACTCAAACAAAGGAGCACATGTGACTGATGAATACAAACTAAAAGTCCGTGAAAATTAAACTAAGAAACAACGCTGACAAGTGTTTTGGTAGTTGTAGTGCGTTTTGAGTGTGAAATTAACTGCTGTATAGTTGAAAGTTGGTTATGACAGCTGTGTGTAGAGTTTTGAAAAAGTGACCTAAGTACTGAGAAATACCTTCTAGCGATAAAAAAATAAATAAAAATAAAAAACTGTAACATACAGTATATTAATATTAAAATAAGACTTGGCCTACTGACTAATTCTAATTCTTGGCCTACTGAGCCAATTATCTATTTTAATGTGTGGGAGGCAGGCAGAGGCCAGGATCTAACTGCAGGGGGTTTTATTAAAAGATTATAATTTTTTTATTACCTGGAACACAGTGAAACAAAGGAATGAACACGAGCAAACAGGAAACCATTACGATCAACAACTGACAAAGCACCAAGAGAAACACAAGGGCTGTGTGTTCAGGCCATGCCGTAATTTCGAGATGACAAAATGTTACATACTACTCGGAGCTGTTCAAATCCTCAGACTAGGAATTATGCATTTTTATGGTAACACTTTTAATGCCTAAATGAATCTGCAGCAATCAGGTGGTACAGAGGTCACATTGTACAAGAAGGAGCCCTCAGAAAATTCCCAGCTTACAAGTAATTATGAGCTCTATGAGGACTTGAACGCTTTTCACAAGTTGAAATGTTTAATTAAGGGAACTACGACATGACATGCACACCTATATGTACACAGGAGCTAAAAAGCTTAACAAGATAATGAGAATAAAGACTTTTATGTTGTTACAAAAAAAAACTATTTTAAATAAATGCTGTTATACTTTCTATTCATCAAAGAATCCTGAAACAAATGTATCACCATGGTGAGCTTCTTTTAAAAATCTTTTGAATGGTAGTGTATTTGTAAGTAATGAACATTAAACTGTCTAGATCTCTACCCCTGCTAAATCAGTCTTCAAACTCTGTGAAAAGGGCTTTACGGTCATTACATTTAACCCTCCCAATTCTAAATATGTATTACTCTCTTGGTTCTAGTTAATAATCTGTTATTTCGATAAGTTCAAATGCACTCTGATCAATCCACTAATTCAGTTTTCCTTTCTCACCCTACTTCGGTATCCCTATTCCTCACTTAGGCGTTCCTGAGTACCCGTAAAGGGGCGTGGGTCATAGGTCGCATGGTCAGTAAAGGGCTTCCTCTAGACATGACGATGATTAGACGAGCTCGAGATCTGATTTACTGCCTCCTGCCTAGATCTCTTCTCAACTGGATTGGCGAAAGAAGCCTCAATCAGAGATTCGACCACAAGCTGTATGGACTACAGCCTGAGCACAGGTGAAGGGACAAAATTTTGTTATCGTTGATGAATAAAGTAAAGCCCTGATAGTTTGTTTAAAAATTACATCATCATTCACTGTGACCTTTGCCTATATATTTTGTGATTCTAGAATTCTTGACAAGCGTACTATTGTCAACGATGACCTCCCAGGTCGCATTCTGGTAGGAGACCTGGTGATGAAACCAAATGTTCAGAAGTTCCAAGGCTCAACGCTTGTCTTTGATGATGGGACTGCTGAAGAGAAGATTGATGCAGTGATCTTATGCACAGGCTATGATTTTAAATTTCCCTTCCTCCCCGCCTCCTTAAACTCTGGTGCTGATGGAGATCTGAAACTCTACAAAAGAATCTTTCCTCCATCTCTAGAGCGTCCAACACTGGCCATCCTGGGCCTGCTGCAGACCAAAGGGCCGATCATGCCAGCTGCAGAACTGCAGGCTCGCTGGGCCACCAGGGTCATCGCAGGTACTGAAAAACATGACAAGTCATGAAACATTATTTTGACAGTTATAGGAGAAGCTTATATTAAATTCATTATCATTAATCATATTTATATACATTGTTGGGGAAAGTTTATTTTTAAAAAGAAAACATTATAATGTAATGCATTACAGTATTGCTTTACTCCCTTTAAAAAGTAACTAATTGCGTTACTTAGTTACTAAGTAATGCATTACATAACATTTGTGTTACTTTATCTCACCTGGGCTGGGCTTGCTTGTTTATTTTTTAATAACAATTGTATATATATATATATATATATATTCCTGTACTGCAGAGGGCGCAGCTCAAACAAACCTTTCAGCTGTGCTGCCATTCTTACTCCTGATTTCTCTGAACATGGAGACAGGAGAGGTGTCATTCAATAAATGAGGAAACAATGTAACTTGCATAACTCAGATATTTTGTTGTAAATTCTAAATTAATGCGTTACTTGTTACTTGAAAAAAGTAACAAGTTACAAGTAAAACTCACGTATCTTGTAATGTATTACCCCCAACAGAGTTTATATATAGGATTATATAAATATGTTTTTCATAATTTCCGCACAATAAATATTTATTTAAATGTCTAGATAATAGTTTTATGTATTATAGTAATATTTTTAGAATGTATTTTCATAATTTACGAAATAAAAGTCTGGGACAAGAGTAAAATAATAAATCAGTTAAACTTTACAATAAAGTTTCATTTGTTAACATTAGTTAACATGAACTAAAACATTATATACTAATACAAAGCAGCAACAGATGTCGGTGGGGTGGACCTGGACGAATATGCGTCATCTATTTGTGGCTACATCAGTAAATGTATTGATGATGTCACTACCACCAGGAAGATAACCATCTGTCCAAATAAGAAACCCAGGCTGAATGGAGAGGTGCTGTGTCTTCTGAAGGCACGGGACTTAGCCTTTAGGAAAGTAGACGCAATTGTTCTGTAACGAGTTAGCTCAAAGGGGAAATATTAATAATAACTCATAACTTGTTATGATTAATTATTCATATTTGGGGCAGTTAATTGGATTAACTTGATGTAGCTAAATTAATATTACAATCAATTAATCAGTTCGTCCAACAAACTCTTTTGATTATTCACTAAGAAAAGCGTATCTTTCATGGCCACCAAATTTATTTTATTTCTTAGCATGTAACGTTACAGCGCTTAGAGCATGTAACAAGATCAAGATCGTAAAATAGACTTAGTTAGGGGGGGCGGGGGGGGTTCTTGGCCACTATTTCAAGGACAATTAGGAAGAATACAAATAAAAAGCTTTTATGTAACTCAAATATTACATATTTTTTCCACAAATAGGCCTATTTTTACTTATTTTTAATCCATAATTTAATGAGGGCCCAGTTCAGTGTCATTTCATCTTCACCTATCATCCTTAACACCAGCTCCCCCCAGGGATGTGTCCTGAGCCCCCTGCTGTATACACTATTAACATATGACTGCTCCGTCTGCTCGGCTAAATATCCGGGCAATCATATTGTGAAGTTTGCTGATGACACAGTTGTGATGGGACTGATATCCCACAACGATGAGTCCTTATAGAGACAGGAGGTGAAAGAACTTTTGGACTGGTGTAAACTTTTGGACTGGTGTAGAGTAAACAACCTCTGCATTAATGTGGGGAAGACGAAGGAGATGGTTGTGGACTTTAGAAAGAGAGGTTTCACCCCCTCTCCACTCTTCTTTGGAGGAGCAGCTGTGGAAATGGTCTCCGGTTTCAAGTATCTTGGGGTACACATTTCCAATGGTTTTATGAGGGTTGATACAGCCAGCATTATAAAAAAGGCCCATCAGCGCCTATTTTCTTAGGAGGTTGAAGCAGACTGGTCTCCTCACTCCAGCTCTATTAGCATTTTACCGGTGTGTGGTTGAGAGTACACTCACCTTTTCTATCACTGCCTGGTACAGGAACTGTTCTGCTGCTGACAAGAAGGCATTGCAGAGGGTGGTAAAATCTGCTCAAAAATAACTTTTAGCAGCCTCCATTGAGGACATCAGCAGGTGCAGAAGCAGAGCATCCTGTATTATGAAGGATCCCATCCACCCAGCAAACGAACAGTTCAAACCCCTCCTCGCCTCAGGCAGAGCCAGAACAACAGGCTCAAATGCAGCTTCTTTCCAGAGGCTGTAAGACTCATGAACTCCCTGAGCCTTAGTGACTTATCTCATTATGCTGTGCTGCTTTGTCTGTTGCTCTGGATTAATATGCTAATATGATGCACTGCTTACTTAGTTATTTGTTATTGTTTTTTACATTTTTAAATTTACTCTATTGAATTATGTTTAACTTATTGTATGTATATTTGTATATTATTTATTTTCAATATAGTATGCTGCTGGACCTGAGTAGTAGTCTACATATTTTAACGGAGTCACCAGATCAGCACGCTCAGCCCACTCATTCACTCTCCCCAGAATTCTGATTCCCTGCACATCATCATCAGCGAACACTATATAGACTCTCTTCTCCTTCACTCCCTTGTCTGGTCTTGTCCCTACGAACGCATACAAACTCAATCCTGATACCTACCTGTACTTCCCCGCTTCAAGGATTCCTTACCCGAACTCCGTCTTCAGTCATCCATCTTCAGCCACCTGTCACAGCCTACAGCCTGCTGCTCTCTCTCCGTTCATACAAGACACTAGGGATGGGCAAATAAAGCCTCATGAAGCACTGACGCTTTCCCCCATAGACAGTATAAGAAGTAGACAGAGCCATCTCATTGGAACTCAATTGAGACAAGTGAAGCCCATTTTTAGCGATTTTTTAGGACTTCCGTTCCTGACGCGCAGACTCAAACCGAGCTTGACAACGTAGATGTGACGTGAGCAACCCGTCTGTCTTCTAGTGGCTGTGGCATGAGAAATCTGAATCATTCCCTTCCGAATCTTGCAGAGACGGAGAGCGTGAGTAGGAGGTGTCCATGAGCTAGGAGCAGGAGAAACTTTTGCTAGGTATTCTGATTAATTATTTTGTCATTTTGCCTCCACGTCCCCCCGATTGCCCGCGAGCTTCTCCTCCTGTCCATACGGTAATCTCTCTACTGTGCGACAGAGAGTCGCGTGGTTATGACGCAATCGTTAGCCTACTTTTACAAAAACTGCTTCTACGGGGCCATAACATAAGCTACAAGGTAATGGAGCATTTTATACATTGTCGTGTTTTTTTAGAAATAAATAATGGACAAATGGAGTCTTTAAACGCCTCAGATGTGAAGTTATTCGCTGTCAAAGTGACGCCAAAATGAATGGGAGTCAATGGGATGCTAACAGCAGGTGAAGTTCTGCTACAAGATGGTGGCACGCGGCCGGCTTCAACTTCCGGTCGACTTCCTTCCCGCTTGCTTTCCCCTGAATGTTTCGGGAAAAGATTCGAAGCATCAAAAGTGTTGAAAACAGCGCCATCTTGTGACAGGTCTAATTTATAGCAGCCATGTTTATGAGCAGCTGAGTGTGCATTGTTTTATCCATTAAGCACAAATAAAAGCCTGACGACGCTAAATGTTCAGTTTTCTGATAATATAATTCGCATATTAAAGTGTGGCAATAAATGAAATGTAACAATTATTTTAATACTAATTATAAAAATAGGCTATAGGCTTATTTATATATATTTTTTAAAATGTTAGTAAATGGACTTAAACTTCCAAAAACCTGTAGAGTAGTGGTCTGGGTTCAAACATTACAACACGCAAAGTGAAGCATTCAAGTGACTGCAAAGAACGTGAGGCTTCGTTTTTCGTTGATCACGTGTTTCTCTGAAAACAATACGCGCTCCGGCACGGAGCTAAGGGAGCTTCATGAGAAATTGTGCTGCGTAGGCCTACTCGATACGCGCTTTAAAGCTTCTGTGTCAAATGTAACATCACTACAAGACAGACCCGATAATTATCATCCAGCTAAGTCCTTCATCAATTCTGTCTCTGCCACAAGCTCACCTGTCTGCATAACTGTTCAGACCCGTGCCACTGCTCAGTGCTCAATAATACTGTTTACGCATCACTTACTTGTCTGCTTCCCTCTGTATCGTGACAATATTTAGTTGAAATAATTATGAACCTTTGAAAATATGAAAGTTTTGTTCATATTATTTAATGGACCTGAGCAAACATGACCTAACTAACGTCAACAAAGATTAATAAGTATACTGTAAAAAATTTATTGCTAATTGTTAATGTAAGTTAATTAACTAATGGGGCCTTAAAGTGTTACCAATGAATCTGTATATAATTTAAAAGCACAAGTTTCCAAGACGTCCAAGTTTAACGTGACCTTCTTACATGATTTAATCATATGATTATGTTTTGAAAACTTTTTTCATGTATGAATTCTCCTTCTGTTCTTCAAGGACTAAATCATCTTCCTCCAGCCGATAAAATGGATAAAATAATTGAGATGGACATAAAAGCAAATTTAAAGAGGTAATTATTTATTTACCTTGATGGTAATTCCAAATATTTTGTTTTGACAATTAATCTATGCTCGTTTTGAACTCTCTGCTATCTCTCTACAGTTACCCCTGTCCTAAGCTGGCTGCCCTTCAAGTGGACTATATCCCTTACCTAGACACAATAGCAAAGGAAGTGGGCGTCCGTCCCAACATTGCCTGGCTGCTCCTGAGGGACCCTGCTGTGGGACTGAGGGCTTTCTTCGGCCCCTGTACTCCCTACCAGTTTCGGCTAAGCGGACCAGGGAATTGGAGTGGTGCCCGTCAGGCTATTCTTACCCAATGGGAACGTGTGGCCAAACCCATGAAGACACGACCCATTCCAGAACCTTCATCCTTCAGTTTGTTCTTTTGGCTGGGCCTGTCAGGAGGGGCTGTAGTGATTTTTGCCATTATGGCCATGCAAAAAAAGATCCCACTCTTCCTGAGAAACCCATTTGTTTCTTGTATCCCATAGAAAACCCATATTCGATTTTTGGGTAGCTCTATTTTGAATTTGCATTTTAACCTTATTATTCCTTTATCTAATTCTTGGAATTCATTATCATTTATATAATACCTGTTATTTTTTTAAATCCTTTAATCTGTGAAGGGAATAAAATTAAACATTACAGTTGTGGTATAATAAGTATTTTTTCCCCTTATATCTGTATCATAGAGCTGCACGATTTATTGGTAAAAGATTACCAATCTCAATTCAGACACCCACGTTTCTTATTTCTAAAAGACAATGATACACCAATGTCTGTTAAACATTTGGTAAAAGTACACCGTGACCAGAACATTCAGATCTGTGTGATGCTGCCGCTGACCCAGAGAAAGTTGTCTGAAACAACTTTTAAAAAAGTATTTTCATCCTCACAGCATAGGCACAATTTGCGGGTGGGACGAGGGACGTGTCCCCACCACTTTTTTTAAACATCTCGCTGCATGGATACACCTAATGCAAATGAAACATATCCATTTGACGTTCATTTGTGTTAAATAACAGGCGATATGGCGCTGGAATGTTTATTTCCAATGTTATCAGTGGCAGATTGTTTTTTTGTTTTTTTTTTGCTCTTGCGCGGTATTCTTTACAGTGACATCACAAAACAAATTGCAAACAAACGTCTCCCTGCTCTTGATATACAATCATTGATGAGCATCTTTAATTTTAAAGGGATAGTTCACCAAATAATGAAAATTTTGTCATTTACTCACCCACATTTCATTCCAAACCTGGATGAGTTTCTTCCTTATTTTGAACACAAAATAAGATATTTTGGTAGAACGTTTGCAAGAACGTTGGTAACCAGACAGTTGACGGTAGCCATTGACTTCCATAGTAGGAAAAAAAAAATACTATAGAAGGCATTGGGCAACTGTCTGGTTACCAAAATTCTTCAAAATATCTTCTTTTGTGTTCAACAGAAGAAAGAAATGTATACAGTTTTGGAACAATATGAGGGTGAGTAAATAATGAATTTTTTGGGTGAACTATCCCTTTAATGAGGAAAAAATAAAACTATACGAGCAACGCAATGCTCATTCCCATTATCTCAAAGAACCAAGGCCTGACGTCGCACAGTGCGCCCCAACCCATCTTGGAGGCACCTGTCTCAACCACTTTCCTTCTGGAAACCGAGCCTTGTTCCACTCCCATCTGATATAGATGGGGTGATTTCCAGGGGGCCAGGGCTCTGAAACAGCCATGGGACACCCTGAGAATGATGCACCCCTCGTGCCACACTCAAGGTGGGATGCGGGCCTTCAACCATTGTTGTTGTGGCCACATGTGCAAATGGTCTAAAGGGACTACTGAGCAGGCTTCTGCCATAAGCCCCAGTAACTTCTGAAAGGTTTTCAAGGGGAGATTACTCCCCAGTTTGAATGCCATTGTGGTGAAGAGATGAGTCCCAGCTTAGGACCCCAGTAGTATGGCTGATCTAAAGCTGTTCTCATGATTCTTATTGTAATCAATCAAACTTTAATTCATGTAATAATCTTTTATTTTTATCCTGATTATTTATATAGTTTAAGTGAAAGAAATTGCATTTTTAGGTATGTTTTGCGACATTGTTCATTGTTACTAAGCAATAAGGCATAATATGTATATATATATTTTTTTTATTACAATTATGTCATGTCAATTCTTAAACAGAATTATGCTTGTATCATATTTTTTTAGCTAGGGACAATCCGAATGGTAGGACAGTATATTGGTATGCCACCCCCTTGAATGCGAATCTCAAGAACAGTAGCATAGAGCGGATAAGGGATGATTTAAATTTTTCTATTTGATTTGCACTGTGGCTGGGTGCTGACACTTGCAGCAACATGAGGAATGCTCTTTTTGTGAATGTGAAGTTTATTTGATTCACTGTAACAGCGGAAAGGAGTTTGGGAACCCAAACTGAACCCAAACGGGGTTGGGAGATGAATACAAGGTCGTTTTGGTGGCGGTCTGGCCTCCTCCTCCTTGTGCCTTCGGTGGCTCAGAGACCAGCTTTAGCTTAGGGGTCCCTGGCAACTGGGAAAGGGGTAGCGCTGTGCTGGACGGAAGCGCTGCTTCACCTCGGATTCCATCTTTTGCCAACTTGGCACGCTGCAGAGTCAACGATGATTCTGGGCGACTTGAAGCAGCAGATGCGCTTGGTCGCTTCGGCAGAAAATTGTGCATCGCCTGTGATTTCTTCCTCGCCGCCGTGAAACGTTCAGCGAAACCATCCACTGCGGAACCGAATAAGCCTGAGCGAGAAACAGGGGAGTTGAGGAGGGCTGTCTTGTCAGTGTCTTAGATCTCCATCAAATTAAGCCAAAGGTGGCACTAGAGGACCACCAAATTGGCCATGGCCTGACCAATTGACTGGGCCATCAACTTAGTGGCACTCATGGCGAGGTCAGTTGCACTGTGGAGCTCTTTGAAGGCCGCCAGGTCAGGGCTGCCCTCGTCCATGTCACAGAGGAGTATAGCCTGGTAAACTTTAGACTTCCATCCGAGCGCTGTGGGTGGGCAGAGGTAAATGGTCAAATTGATATAGCGCTTTCACAGACCTATGGACACCAAAGCGCTTTACATAGCCTCACATTCACCCATCCACTCACTCATACACCGACGGCAAGGCGCCATCCAGCTCGTCGGGAGCAGCTGGGGTTAGGTGTCTTGCTCATGGACACCTCGACACTTGGTCAGGTGGAACCGGGGATCGAACCACCAACCTTCCGGTTTGTAGACAACCTACATGAACCACTGAGCCACTGCCGCCCCACAAGGTGCACAGCAACGGCTTCCTCTAACAAGGGAAGCTTGGTGTACACTTCTCCCTCCACACCATCAACTGTAGTGAGGGCCACTGAAGAGGAGTAATGGACGCACGCTGAAGGTGACAATGCCATGACTTTGTCAGTTCTTCATGGACCTCCACTCAACGAGGCGTTTGCGGGCGGGCTCTTCAGGAGCCGACCAGTCTAAGCCCAGCTCACTTACTGTTTTGAAAGGATGCGGATGAGCTCTGAGTCCTGCTGTGGCCTGGCTGAGTCACTTTATTTAGGCTGTGGGTGGGCGGAGTCATCGCAGGAGTTCGCCAATTCCACTGTATCAGATGCTGCGAGAGACATCGAGTTGTCAGATTCTTCCTTGGAGCCGCCATGAAACCATGCCGCTCGCACCAGAAGAGGGGCGGTGGTCAACGGAGAGTGAGCCACGCAGGTGCTGAGCCGATGTGAGCTCGCTGCAGCCCTGTTGCTCCACCCCTTGGCTCCGCTGTTTCTTCCATCTCGGCTCTAATGGGGAAGAGAATGGGAGAGCATGCGAAGAGAGGGCGTGAGAAAATCGAGGCCTTGAGCGTAGCAGTGCGAGACTCATACTCTCGCTGTGAAAGCAGTTGGTCTCTGTGAGTGCAGCCTCTGCATGGGCAGACAGCCGACACACTCAGAGTGCTCGTCCGAGGGGAGCAACATTTTAAAGCAAGGGACATTTTAAAGCAAACATCGCTCAATTTGCTCTTTTGCTTTTTGACGGAAAGCAGCAAGGGAAAAACAGTGAGTCAGCTGTGAGCTGCGAGGCACCATTGGTCCGCTGCAGAGGCTTGCTTCAACAGCGAGCAGAGGCTTCTGTTTTGTTGTAGTCTTCGGAGTCATCGAGGAGATGATCTTCGTGCTGAAGGAGAGAAATTCTGACTCAAAATGGCTCTGAGCGTGACTTAAATAGTCGGCTCCGCCCGTTTTGGAGTTTCCCCCGAAGCGTAGAATAAACTCTGATGCAATGTGAGTGAACCGTATTGAAAGGGTGTCAGGGATCAGCCAGGCTCCACCACCACCCAATCACTGAGATCACTATCACCTGAATATTAATCACCAGCACCTGCACACCATCACCACAAACACTTATAACCACACACTTCACTCTGGCACTTTGTCTGGTCTTGTAAATGAGTAGGACTACCTAAGCTTCATTGCTTACCTTCAATGCTATTTCGTCAAAGTATCTTTGTCTTCCAGTTTGTGTCTCCGAGCTTCCTGTGTCTTCCAGATTCGTCATCTTCTTCGTCTCCCTCGTCGTGCCTGTGTATACTACTCACCACTCTCCCAACACTGGTGTGTGCTTCATCTTCCACGGCTTCATCCATCATCATCTAGGACAGTCAGTATCTCTGGTTCCTTATCCTCCATTATCATTCATCCACTACAGTTCCCATCGCTGCTTTGCACTTATCAATAAACTGTTTACTCTTCTCAACCCTCTTGTTTGGAGTGTCTGTCTCGTTCCAAAGGGAACCCAAATATAATTTCTATACAATAGCAGTATGGAACATAATTTCCAAACATTAGCAGTGTTTGGTACTAATTTCTGCCTAATTTCAGATAAGATTGAAAACACCTTATCACTAGGTTTTCTCAGAGGAGAGATTTAGAAATGTGTCCATCTTGAACATAATCAGAATTATCAGCTAATAAGGGTAAATTGACAAACTAGTATTCGGACAAACAACAGCTCGTTATTAAACACACCTGTCCCAAACGATAGTGGAGGGATATTAGTGTCAATAAAAAGTTTGTGGCGAACCATCTTACCTAGTGTGAAGCAGACAGTGAGGTCACTCCACTCAAAAACTTCACCCCTGCATAAATGTAAAATAGGCGGAGATTCATACCACTATGGTCAGAGCAGTTAAATAAGGCTGACTGGTTGTTGAATTAGTTACACATTACATCATGCAAATGCAAGAAAATGCTTTTTGAATAGCTGTCCACTGTAGTGACCTCTATGAAAGGTTTAACTAATTCAACGTTATTGACCAGTCAGCCTTATTTAACTGCTCTGACAATAGTGGTATGAATCTCCGCCTTTTTTACATTTATGCAGGGGTGAAGTTTTTGTGTGGAGTGACCTCACTGTTTGCTTCACACTAGGTAAGATGGTTCGCCATAAACTTTTTATTGACACTAATATCCCTCCACCATCGTTTGGGACAGGTCTGTTTATAACGAGCTGTTGTTTGTCCGAATACTAGTTTGTCAATTTACCCTTAAGATGATAATTCTGATTATGCTCAAGATGTTCGTTGTCGGAGCTTTAGCAAGTTGGTTTCACAAAATAGCCTACATAGATTACACACCGCAGTTACGATAGTTTGCAGTTTGAAATCAAGAGTTTTTTTCATTATTATTATTATTTTATAAATCGCTGTCTTTTAAATAATCGCGTGTCATTCTTGATTTGTGAATGTGACGCGGTCCTCCAGTCCTAAATCGGCGTTCGCCACTCTTAATTTTTTTTAATACTTATAGATTTAAGATTAGATTAGTAGGTCAAAGTAAAACAGTGCAGTCAAAGAAACAACAACGAACGTAATTCTGTTTTCCTGATGGGATTCTGTCCTGATTCAGTTTCTGCTGTCGGATGAGATGTTGTCAGGCTATGTCAGTGTCATTTCCCTTACGTTATTTTCATAATTCATGATTTATATATTTAAGTGTGAGCTTAATGGTGTGTGTGTGTGTGTGTGTGTGTGTGTGTACATTTTTTTTTTTTTTATGTTTTGGAAGTTTTGTTTATGCTTTTTTTTAAGCATAAAAAAAAGTTCATGCTTTTTTATGAAATTGAAGTTTGTATCCCATATGGAAAAGGTTTGCTAAAAACACCTGTGATTCTTATATGTTCCAACAGAATATTGTAAGGGACATATATGCTGCAAAAACCACATATATAAATTGCATAATATTAATGTATTTTTAATCATATTATGTCATATATGTCCTCCATACAACTAAAGCCATATAGATTTTCATGATGTAAAAACATAGGAAAATAATGCTAATTTAATATGAATGTCCAGCATGGACGTGTATAAAACACAGTGCAGTTTACCAATCAGTATAAGGCTTTACTTCACTCATGCTTGTTCTTATCTTGTCCTAAGTCGAGGCCTACACCTGTAGTCAATCATGGTTACTGTATATACTGTATAATCAGCCTTAGATGAAACACAACATTTAAACTACACACACAAGCACACATTTTAATTACAAAATTATTTATTAGAGTGTGTTCTACAAGATAGTTTTCATTTTAAATCCTGCATCACCAGATTTCATTTTCAATTGTGACAATTTCTCTAAACTTTATCACAGTACTACTATGGTATACAACAGTTCTATTCTTAACCTACAAACATAAAACTTTCCTAAATGTCGAAGTGATTCGTATGCGTATCAGTCTAAAAAAATAATTCAGTGGCTTAGTAAATATCACATTAATAATTAACTTTATTAACTTAATAAAATCTCTGAATATCATTTACTTGATAGTTTGAGTTGAACATACCGGAATAATTGACTAAAACTCCAACAATTAATTTTGTCTGAAATTTACAGTTATATCTAAGTTTGAAGTTTTTCACTAAAATAATTTAGTATTTGACTAACCAATGTTAGTAACCAATTATTTATTTAAAATACACTGAGCTAATATATTTGTGAAATTTCCATCACAATATTTGAGAATGTATAATTAAACTAATCTGTTTCAAGAACCACAAATATTACTTAGATAAAATCAATATTATTAATATTTAACACGCATAAGAAATTGATTAAGTTTACTCAATTAAAACAATGCACCCCTCCCCCACCCTCTGACGTGACGACGACAACGGTTGAGTGAGCGCGCGCTGTTTGAACTCTCTCACTCTCTCCAGTCTAGCACAGTTCTTCGAGTCCTCTCCTCTTCTCAGCGGCGCAGAATTGGTGCATTTCCTCTGTGAAATTCAGGTGTGTGTATGTTTTATTTTATCTGTATAATCATTAATGTACTTTAAATCATTTTATTTAATGCGAAAGAACATACAGAGACGCAAACGAGTTAAACGAGTGTCGACTCGCGCCTGTCTTTTCGCATGATTGTAACGCCTTGCATAAAAAACACACGACTATATTCCTAAAGATAAAGAATATAACTGATTTGGATGATAAAATGTCCTCAGAACTGTGCACTGTGTGTTTATTGGCAGGTGATTGAGTCAGTCGCGTCGCAGCATCTTTCGGCTGTGAGTGACGCAGGACGGCGGTGTAAAGTTAGAGGTTCCCCCGCAGAGGCGAGTCCATGTCCGGGATGGGAATCAGCGCTGATCCGGTGGATATTGGATAACAGACCGGTTGATTACACTTGAATTACTTGAATGTTTAGGCCTAAATGTTTAATTTTTACTTCGAAAATGTTTCTTTCATTAGTTTAAATGTAGGCAATATTGTATACGTGTTAAAAATAGTATAACATATGCTGTATTGCTGTAGGCTACTCATCGACAATAAAGGCCAATGTCATGTAGTTATACCGGTGGTTGTATGGAATATTTTTACAAAGGTTTAGAGGAAATAAAAAAGTTAATATTACTGGCATATAAACACAGTTAATATTACTCATAAATATTTGTTTTTAAATGTTTACCCCCCCAATTATTTCTACTCAATTTTATTTGTTAATGTACCAAATGCAGTTACTCAGATCCATTTAATTTGTTTTACTTACATTTACTCAGTTAATACAGTGTATGTAATTGATTTCACTGCTTAAAAATCTAATCAATATTCTAAGTGTAAAAATGTTTCACCAAAAAAATTGAGTAAATCATATTAAAAGTTTTTAGAGTGCATCATGTCACATATTCCAGCCAATTTTCAACATTTTAATCACTGTTCTAGAAACATATTTGACTCAACTTTGTTCATTTGCAATATGTTATGATTTGTTCACAAACAACAGGCCCAGACAGTTCACAACTAATGTAAATACGGTCTTACAATGTCATTGCTTTATAACTGCTCTTTCAAATCCTGTAGGAAAAGTAACAGTCTTCATAAAGATCAGTGATATTCTGACAGTAATCCTCGAACCGGCTTCTTCTGCACTGTACAATTTAAAGGGATACTCCACTTTAAAATGAAAATTTTGTCATCATATACTCACCCTCATGTTTCAATCCTGTATGAATTTCTTTCTTCTGCTGAACAGAAAGGAAGATATTTAGAAGAATGTCAGTAACCAGACAGTTTCTGGTCTCATTGACTTCCATATTAGGAAAAAAATACACTATGGAAGTCAATGAGACCAGAAACTGTATGGTTACTGACATTCTTCTAAATATCTTCCTTTCTGTTCAGCAGAAGAAAGAAATTCATACAGGATTGAAACAACATGAGGGTGAGTATATGATGACAGAATTTTCCTTTTAAAATGGAGTATCCCTTTAAAAAATTGCCAACTGCATATAAGTGAATCAGATGTTGGTCATCAAAACATGAAATCTGTATGAAACACATAAATAAATGACACAAAATGTGTATAAATTCTATATGACTTTAATTTGAATAGCATATGATTCAATATAAGAACTTTAAATAATTTATATATGAATGTTATATGAGTTTTATATGTTTCTACTAATACCATACACTTTTGCATACTTTTGTCATGTAAAACTCATATAAGTCTTTTAACAGTATTCATATATAATGCAAAAAAACCCTACAAGTTTTATGTGTGCTATTTAGTATGAAATGGGCCATAATCGGTCTGATTTTGTATAGGACATATATTGGCCTTATATGAAACACAGAAGGTAATTCTGTCCAATTTAAGTAAGGAAGATATATGGTTGCAGTATATGAACCATGCAGGTTTTTTTCATATGGGATGACAAAAAAAAAAAAAAAAAATGCATAGAGATGTGGTGGAAATAACTGGTGGATAGCGTCATGCCTTGGAAAAATGACCAAAATCTCCAAAAGATAATGAAATCATATGAGTTTCAAACACAAGTGTGTTTATAATTTATGACATTTCTTTCTTTTTGGTGAATTATTCCTTTAAATAAAAATGTTCTATCATCTGCCTAAAGTCTGACAGTTGTGGATCATCATGGCTAAACGTGTTGCTGTGATTGGCGGAGGAACCTCTGGGCTGACCTGCATCAAATGCTGTCTGGATGAAGGCCTGGAGCCAGTGTGTTTTGAGACCAGTGATGACATTGGAGGTCTTTGGAGGTTTAAGGTGAGATATGTCTATATGATTGGGCTCACTGAAATTGTACATATGAAGAAAGGAAGGTGTCCAAGCACTGAACCCTGAGGCACGATGCTGCGAGAAACTGATGCAGTTTGCTTCTTGTCTTTCTATCTTAGGAAAATCCAGATCCAGATCGTGCTAGCATTTACTACTCATTGATTATCAACACTTCAAAGGAGATGATGTGCTACAGTGATTTCCCTATCCCTGCCCACTTCCCAAACTACATGCACAACTCCCTCATCATGGACTACTTCCGAATGTACGCCGAGCACTTCCAGCTCAAACGGCACATCCGTTTCCAGGTCTGGCCTGAAAGCTTATGTGAACTGTGAAGTTAGGAATATACTGTACCTCATATTTATCTTAGGTTTTGGGGGTTTCAAAGGTTCACAAATTCATGTTTTGTGTTTCTTAGACAAAAGTCCTTCATGTTACCCCAAGGCCAGACTTCCCTCACTCTGGTCAGTGGGATGTAGAGACGGAGTCTAAGGATGGTCGGAGAGAGAAGCAGGTGTTTGATGCTGTGATGGTCTGCACTGGTCACCACTGTCACCCTCACCTCCCTCTAAAGGACTTTCCAGGTGCAGTACATGTGATGACTAAGCAAACACAGTCTATGTGCAAAGTGCAACAACATAAAGTCAATAAAAGCCGAACTGGGACACTCATAGCAAACTTTAGTTGTACAAGAGTCATTAGGCCTTATCACAGCCAACGTACAATGTGAATAAATCACTCACATATGTGACCAAATTTCACGAGAGGCGACTAAAAAATGTCTTTAATTAGCCAATGGCTAGTAAATTAACTCAATTAAAGGTGACTGTAATCGTACAGAGGCAAAAAATAAGTTTAGTGCAGATATCATTTCATTGCCTGCTGAGCTTTATACATTGTTGCTTGGCTGAGAGCGCCCTTTGTCGCTTTCTCTCACACGAGCCGTGAGAGAAAGAGAGAGAACAGGGCTCGTGGACAGAACTGTTGGACCAGTGCTGCGTCGGCATGAAAGTTTGTCATTTGCATGCTTTTTTTTTGGCAATCTTAACATTCAAGTGCAAGACAACACGAAAGATAACACACGCGCACTGTACACAAACTGCACGTCTGAAGCATGCACCCAGAAAGCTACGTCTGACAGTGCGTGAATAATGAATTGAGCTCTCTTTCATGTCTTCTTGCGCTTGAATGGACAATTTCACACAAAATTATGTCAAAATGCCCATCTTAGCGAGTATCCTAGTAAACATAGTCGGTTATGAGTTAAGTGAACGTAAACAGTCAGGAAAGAAAACGCATGTGTATCAGTATATTGGATCCGTGCATTATATCTTAAAGTGACAACAGCCTAATATTAATAATATAATATAATAATATAATACTCGCTGCAAAAAACAAAAACAAAAAAAACACTCAATGCTCTTGACAGAATAACTAACTTTAATAAGGATTCATCTATATTTAGTTTATACAGTAAAGACTATGCACCATTTGATTACTTTATTCAATTTCTGTATCTAATCTACCTAATCTGTATCTAACTACTGTTAGATCTAACTAAAAACCCTAAAAAACAGTTTATTTCATTTGCATCTTTGTTCTGTGGTTATTTGTGCTATTGCTTGTAGTTTGATTTTTTCATTATTTATTCTTATTTTATTACAGACTGTTTACTTAACTTTATTAGTGTTTGAAATTTATATTTTATATTTATTTTATATTATATTTATGTATAATTTTTTAATTTGCATTGTTCTTGCATTCCATGTAAAAAGTCTGGCGAGTAAAATAAAAAATGTACTAGCCAATGGCGACTCAAACTTCAGCATGCCCTTAGGGTTGGAAAGCTCTTGTACAGCTGTTGTAGCATTAAGCAGAATCTCAGGCAGTTGAACAGAAATATTGTTTATGATTAGTAAGTTTAAAAGGTTTTGCAAAGAATGATTCAACAAGCTTTAAAAAATAATTCAATAACAAGTCAATGATTTTACTAATTTACTAATTAAAAAAAAAAAAAAAAATATATATATATATATATATAAAAACTACCTTGTAACCAAACTGCCTTGTAACCAATAAAGTCAATGTGTGATCATCAACGAGTGGATCTCTGAGCTGGTGTGATTGAGTGGAAACGGGGCTAATTTGCATATTTATAGAAGCGCAAATACTAAATGAAGCAAGGGTGTAAAGTTACAGTCAATCAATTTTAAGGCATGAAGGAAAAAAAATCAAGGAAAAAAATGCTTAAATATGTAATTTTGGTGATCAAAGATGAGTTTTAAGGGATAAAATTGTTGACTACAGGGGGACTTTAAGGATTTATATAGATAAGATATATTGCACTACATATAACCTAAACAGCGATTTCCTTTCTATATTGTTGTGGCTAATTGTTTAAATTGCTCTTTAGGAATAGACACGTTTAAGGGGAAATTCTTCCACAGCCGTGACTACAAAAACCCTGAAGAATGGCGAGGGAAGAGGGTAGTTGTGATTGGCATTGGGAACTCTGGAGGAGATATTGCTGTAGAGCTGAGCAGAATGGCCAAACAGGTGATATGCCACAAATACAGTATAAATAATTATAGTATATGAATTATAAAGCCTCTGCATTCCACATTGTGTCCCTTACTTACTTTACCTTAATTCTAGGTTTATCTGAGCACCCGAAAGGGATCTTGGATACTAAATCGTGTAGGAGACAATGGTGTTCCATCAGATATGATACTTAGGAACAGAATGCGTGGTTGGCTTAATCAAATGTTGCCTTTTGGATTAATCAACAATTTGAGAGAGAAACAACTCAATAAACGGTTCAACCACAAGCTCTATGGGCTGCAGCCTGCGCACAGGTACTGGGAACACTGGAGGAAACAAGACTCTGCCGACTTTGGTCCATGAAAGTGTCTATATAATGTCTTTTGTTTATTTCCCAGAGTTTTCAGCCAACATCCCATGGTCAGTGATGATTTACCAAACCGGATCCTCTCAGGTACCGTCTCTGTCAAGCCGAATGTGCAAGAGTTTCGTGGATCAAGTGTGGTTTTTGAGGATGGCACAGTTGAGGATGACATTGATCTGGTGGTGTTTGCCACAGGATACACTTTCTCATTCCCCTTCCTGTCTTCACATGTAATTCCTGTCTCAAAGAACAAGGTATCCCTGTACAAATATGTGTATCCCCCAGCATTAGAGCGCCCAACTTTAGCCGTGATTGGTCTGATCCAGCCTCTGGGAGCCATTATGCCCATCTCTGAGATGCAAGCGCGCTGGGCCACACGTGTTTTTAAAGGTATCAAACATGATGCTGATCTTCTACACAGAAAACTAAGGGCTGTTCTTAATATATATGTTCATATTCATACAATTCAGACAAACAAAAGGTCTACTTTACTAATACTGTTAATATATTGTCAGGGTTCTCCTCTGACAGTTCTGTTTGTCATGTTGTTGTTCAATGTCTCTTTGTTTGTGTTGTCCTTAAACACATGGCTCTGTCTTTGTCTGTGCTCATCTTGTCCTGCCTCCTTGTTTCCAATTACCACGCTCACCTGTTCCTCATGTTCTCAGCTCCCTTTATAATGTGTTTTCTCTGCTTAGTTCTCAGTTACTTTAGCATTTCGTTTTTTCCTAATTAGCCTTAGTAGTCTACCTTTAACCTTTATTTATATTCGTTCTTTATTCCTAGCATTAGTTCTCCTCTATTAGCTCTCTTCTTTTGTTGTAGTTCCTTTCTAGTTATTGCAATGCATTAGTTTCTGCCATCTGTCTTGTCTTGTCTCTTCTTGTGTTTGCTGTGTCTCTTGTTTGTTACAGTCCTGTCTTACAAGCTGAGTTTCCCTGGCCGCTCTCTCTCCCTGTCCAGCAGCTAGTGGTGCATTGAGTTCTTGCTTGGCCATCGCTGCTATCCTCCAGTCTCGCACTGCCTTGCCATTTCTACTCACCAGCCTATCGTAATCTTGGGCTCCCAGCTTGTTATTGTTCATCATTACCTGCCCATTGTTTGGACAGTGTTCACCTCTTCCCTTGCCTCATTGTGTCTTGTCTGTTGTTTGTTAATAAATCAGTGTTACTAATTCTGCACCTGAGTCCTCTTTCATAGATCCCTGACATAAAGTATACAGGTCCTTCTCAATAAATTAGCATATTGTGATAAAGTTCATTATTTTCCATAATGTAATGATAAAAATTAAACTTTCATATATTTTAGATTCATTGCACACCAACTGAAATATTTCAGGTCTTTTATTGTTTTAATACTGATGATTTTGGCATACAGCTCATGAAAACCCAAAATTCCTGTCTCAAAAAATTAGCATATCATGAAAAGGTTCTCTAAACGAGCTATTAACCTAATCATCTGAAACAACTAATTACCTCTAAACACCTGCAAAAGATTCCTGAGGCTTTTAAAAACTCCCAGCCTGGTTCATATCTCAAAACCGCAATCATGGGTAAGACTGCTGACCAGAATGCCATCATTGACACCCTCAAGCAAGAGGGTAAGACACAGAAAGAAATTTCTGAACGAATAGGCTGTTCCCAGAGTGCTGTATCAAGGCACCTCAGTGGGAAGTCTGTGGGAAGGAAAAAGTGTGGCAAAAAACGCTGCACAACGAGAAGAGGTGACCTGACCCTGAGGAAGATTGTGGAGAAGGACCGATTCCAGACCTTGGGGGACCTGCGGAAGCAGTGGACTGAGTCTGGAGTAGAAACATCCAGAGCCACCGTGCACAGGCGTGTGCAGGAAATGGGCTACAGGTGCCGCATTCCCCAGGTCAAGCCACTTTTGAACCAGAAACAGCGGCAGAAGCGCCTGACCTGGGCTACAGAGAAGCAGCATTGGACTGTTGCTCAGTGGTTGCTCAAATTTTGCATGTCATTCGGAAATCAAGGTGCCAGAGTCTGGAGGAAGACTGGGGAGAAGGAAATGCCAAAATGCCTGAAGTCCAGTGTCAAGTACCCACAGTCAGTGATGGTCTGGGGTGCCATGTCAGCTGCTGGTGTTGGTCCACTGTGTTTTATCAAGGGCAGGGTCAATGCAGCTAGCTATCAGGAGATTTTGGAGCACTCCATGCTTCCATCTGCTGAAAAGCTTTATGGAGATGAAGATTTCATTCTTCAGCATGACCTGGCACCTGCTCACAGTGCCAAAACCACTGGTAAATGGTTTACTGACCATGGTATTACTGTGCTCAATTGGCCTGCCAACTCTTCTGACCTGAACCCCATAGAGAATCAGTGGGATATTGTGAAGAGAAAGTTGAGAGACGCAAGACCCAACACTCTGGATGAGCTTAAGGCCGCTATCGAAGCATCCTGGGCCTCCATAACACCTCAGCAGTGCCACAGGCTGATTACGGCCATGCCACGCCGCATTGAAGCAGTCATTTCTGCAAAAAGGATTCCCGACCAAGTATTGAGTGCATAACTGAACATAATTATTTGAAGGTTGACTTTTTTTGTATTAAAAACACTTTTCTTTTATTGGTCGGATGAAATATGCTAATTTATTGAGACAGGAATTTTGGGTTTTCATGAGCTGTATGCCAAAATCATCAGTATTAAAACAATAAAAGACCTGAAATATTTCAGTTGGTGTGCAATGAATCTAAAATATATGAAAGTTTAATTTTTATCATTACATTAGGGAAAATAATGAACTTTATCACAATATGCTAATTTATTGAGAAGGACCTGTATACTATTATTTCAGATTTCTATTACCAAAAAATGTTGTAATGTAGTTTTCATGAGCATTTTCTCTCTGACATTTAAGCAAAGACTTTTGACAAGTAGACAATTACTTTTTCCTGGGTTTGGTCTTTGTATTAGTGGGGGTGTTTTTTTGTGTGTGTTTTTTTAAAGGGGGTATGATTACAGGGTATGATTATTCTTTCAGTTTTACTTTAAAGTAATATATGAACATGTCAGAATATTAAGTACACAGTGTTTTTGTACTTATCAAACTGTGCTTTGCTCAATAGGACTTTGCAAACTGCCTTCAATGAGTGCAATGATGAAGGACATTAAAGCAAAAGAGGAAGCAATGGCTCAAAGGTAAACTAAATAACAGCATTTACACAATTTATACAGTTCAAATGTCATTTAAGTGTATCTTGGTGACTCTTAATCATACTGTCTTGCAGGTATGTGGCCTCCCAGAGACACACCATCCAGGTGAACTACACCCCCTACATGGATGAACTGGCTAAACAAGTGGGAGTCCGTCCATCTATCCTGAAGCTGCTCCTGACAGACCCTAGACTGGCTCTGAACATCATCTTTGGGCCCTGCACCCCGTACCAGTTTCGCTTGCACGGACCGGGCCGATGGGAAGGTGCACGGCAGGCCATCCTGACTCAGTGGGATCGAGTCACAGAGCCCCTGAAAACACGCTGTGCACCGGAGCCGCAGTCACAGCGCTCCTCGTATTCACTCTTATTCTCAGTGTCTGTTGCAGCGCTGCTCTCTGCTCTGTATTACAGCAGGGCCAGTCTGCACTCACTCATAGCAGACCCTTCATCGCTCCTCGACAAGATCAGGGTTATTGTACCATTGCCAGTGACCACACAGTGATCATGTAATGTGTATCAGAAACTTAACATACTTTATTTGAAATCTTATATCATAAAAAGTGTACTTCAATTAGGGTGAATTGTAATCAACATCATTAAAATGTTGTAATTGACACATCATTTACGTAAAATGCTTGATACTGAATCACAGAGTGCCTAAACATGTGTAATTCAATTTGTGTATAATGAACCTTATCTTTTAGTTTATCACTGTAAAGCTGCTTTGAAACAATATTGTATGAAGTGCTGTATAAATAAAGATGATCGTCTTAACTTTAAATGTTTTTATTTGATTTCTGTACCTTTTTTGTATTAACAAGACATAGCTGCTTATACAAAGTAAGAGACCAATGACATATATATACACACAAATACAAATATTAAAGTACAAATAAAGGGTAGGAAAAAAACTACTCTATCTATACATCTACATATTTTGCTGTGTAAAATCATACTACTATACAAACATTGCTTTTAAAACAAAGCAAATATGGCTGTGATGACTTCTTTCCTGTCTTGCAGTCTCTCATGTTTATTTATTCATAGGGACAGTGCACATTAATAAACACAAATGATCTTATATTAATACACACACACACAAAAGAGAGAGAGAAAAAAATCACATTCTAAAAAAAAGACTACAAAAACAAGTACATGATTCCATGCGAAAATCAGTCTAAACATATATAGTGCTACATAAGAGGTAAGAAAAATAGCGACAGGAGAAAGCAAATAACTAAGAGCAATTATTACAAAGAAGAATGACTAAAATCTGAATATTAAGATACTACTGTTGACAGTGCTTAGTAAGTAAAATAACTTAAAACTTAAAAAAAACATATGTATCCATGTGAAAGATGTGTCCTATCTTTCTTTTTAATCTCCTTTTCATTTATTCAACTAGTTCCAGATTATTTTGGAATGAACTCTTGCCGGTTCAATTATCCCTATGCCTTAGCTTTTCTGAGTGTCTTTACCACCTTGTTCCTTAACATAAAATGTTGGCTATCATGACTTAACTTTGATTTATTAGTTTTTAAAGCAAGATCCGTTCTTTCATCAGTTTTAAAATAAAATTTTTTATTGGAATTTATCCAGGGGACAGTATGTTTTTTATTTTTATGACTAAATTTGCAACTAAAATCTTTAGTGTGCTCTAATACTTTGGAGAATATTAGTCTGTCTTAGTCTTCACTTCTGAAGTCATCTAGTTTATGTTTTGGGATGCCATAAGAATCATATTTCATTAATCAATCACACTGTTTTAGTAATTGTTTCAAATTTTCATAAAAACTACTATTTGAAGAGGGAGGACTA
The DNA here is from genome assembly GCA_021554675.1 of Leuciscus idus. NCBI lineage: Eukaryota > Metazoa > Chordata > Actinopteri > Cypriniformes > Leuciscidae > Leuciscus > Leuciscus idus. The sequence continues at coordinate 15,579,650 of CM038638.1, read as the reverse complement.
TAAACTACAATTAATACAAAGGACATTTGTGGTGATAGAATAAGATTCAGGCCAATACATTCCAAATCCATACAATTTGACCAAGCGATTTCATTACACTGGATACCAGTTTTCATCATAACTCCACCCCCCTTAGAACCAACTCTATTTGTCTTATGCAGTTTAAAAGCAGGCACTTCTAATGCTGCTGACGGGGAGTATACATGAAGCCATGTCTCAGATAAACAAAGAACATCTAAATTAGAGTCCAGTAAAAGATGATGAATTTATTTTCAAATGATTTCAATTCAATTCAAATCAAATTAATTTGTATAGTGCTTTTCACAATACATATTGTTTCAAAGCAGCTTTACAGAAAGTGCATTTCAGAAATGTACATCGAAAAATCCAGTTAGTTAATCATGTATTCATTTAGGGCATAACATATCGCCAGCGTCGAGTCGTCTCTTCACGGGCGTCGAGTCGTCTCTTCACGGGCGTCGAGTCGTCTCTTCACGGGTGTTGGGGCATCTGAAGTTTCCATGAGAGGCTGGATACAAACTGGAGCTGACGAACTCTATTTAAGTAGATGGGAAATAATTAGCATAGCTGCTGTTCATAAAATTAATGCATTCGATCTGATTCAACTGTAGTATAAAAGGTAAGTATTATGTGAATTGTAAAGTATGGACTAGTGGTTCGTTTAGGATGGGAGCACTACAGAAAGATTCCGGCCAGAGAATCCTTTATCAGCTTTATTTTCAAGATCAGGATGCCAATATACAAGTTCGTATAAGTGAGTGTATGTGGTCTAAACAGAGAGAAAGAAAAAGAAATAATGCAATGGTAAGAATAACTGATTAATAAACAAATAAAGTAATACTATACTATGCTCATTGTCATCATTCACAACAGTACAGTACAGAAAATAAGAATTGACGTTAATACAGTGCAACAAAATATGTCACTATATGTCCTTTAATATCTGTACTGCTGCACCATTAAGTGACTATGCAGCATGACACTGTATTACTATAACACTCGATGCAGATAGCACCAAATAAACAGTAAATGCACTGCACTCGAACGCAGAAGCATATCTCTAAATAACTAACACAAAAATAAGGTCTAAATCGACATATAGAGGGCTAATTATTGCACACAGGAAACATGTCGCATATTATAGCACGCTCTGGCATCATGACTACACTAATTGGTCACGCAGTTCAACAAATAAAACTAGTTCGCATGAACATACATGAATTTCACAACATTCATCACAACGCAGTACAAACATGCAACAGTAGTAAAAACTTACTTGCTTTTCATAAAACGCAAACAAAAGTAAAGAAAAGGGTCTCTGAGTCTTCTCTCATCATCCCTGAGCACGAACAACTGAGCAGCGCGCTGCATTTCCTGTCCAGGCGCAGTTCACGTGATGGAGCGTTCAAACGCACTTAGGAAACCTCAGCGCTGAACGAATAGGCTTTCAGACATGAATGCTTGGCTAAAGAGATGCGTCTTTAATCTAGTTTTAAACTGGGACAGCGAGTCTGAGCCTCGAACAATATCAGGAAGGCCATTCCAGAGTTTAGGAGCTAAATGTGAAAACGCCCTCCCTCCTTTAGTGGACTTAGATATCCTAGGAATGACCAGAAGCCTCGAATTTAGTGATCTTAAACAGCGCAATGGATTGTAGGGCGATAGAAGTTCCGTTAAATACCCAGGAGCTAAACCATTTGGGGCTTTATAGGTCAGTAGTAATACTTTGTAATTGATACGGAACTTAATAGGTAACCAGTGTAGAGATGATAGAATTGGTGTTATATGATCATATTTTCTTGACCTAGTAAGAACTCTAGCAGCTGCATTTTGGACTAACTGTAGCTTGTTTATTGAGGATGCAGGACAACCAGCTAATAAAGCATTACAGTAATCTAGTCTCGAGGTCATGAATGCATGAACTAACTTTTCTGCATCAGAAACAGATAGCATGTTACGTAGCTTAGCAATGTTTCTAAGGTGGAAAAAGGCTGTTCTTGTAACATATGAAATATGATTTTCGAAAGACAGCCAGTCTAGTATAACACCCAGGTAATTTACTGTAGTGGATAAAGTAAGGAACTTGACCTGGCAGCGGAGGGCACATCATCTCTTGGTCGCTGTCGGAGCTCCACTCAACGCTGTACATCCCTCTGCTGCTGAGGCTCAACTCTCCACACGACCGCCTGGACGGACATCCATCATCTGGGCTCTGCTGGCTGCCGCTCTGCCTCTTCCCGTAAGCCTGACCTGTGAACACAGAGACAGAAAACTCAGAAGGCAGAGGAGCTAAATCACCAGAACTGAGACTCAAAACCTCCAGATCATCCGTCTGAGTGGAAGCAGCTCCTCCGGATCTGGAGCGGCCTGAGGCTGCAATATTTCAGACATCACATAGTTAGTTATGTTTTGATAATAATCAATGATCAATGTCAGTGGTCAATTACAAATTGTTACTCAAATTGAAAGGTTTATTTCACATGCAAGGATTCAAATACATGTGATCACTTAGCTGGGAAAATTGGCGGATCAAATGGGTTAGCGTTACCTCGCACAAGTTTCTGCACATTAATTTAGTCCATCATCATACCATAAGTGGGGACGTTCTGGGAACATCACATTTCCAAATAAAACATGGTCCCCTAAACGTTCCGATAACGTCCTGAATGAGCCGTCGCATAGACTGTGCGAACTGTGCAATCGCACAGGACCTCGCGCCACTAGGGGGCCTCGCAATCCTGCTGTTTTTTGGGGGTTTTTTTTACCACTTTTTAAAACATCTCGCTGCACGAATGTAACAATTCTACAAATAAATAAAACATCTCCAGTTAACTGGCCAGTTAACTATTTTTTAAATAAGAGACGATCTAGCGCTGATATGTGTTTTTTATCAAGTGATCAAAGTGCTCCTTGCAGCTGCGATCAGTGGCGCGGATACAGTGTTTTCTCGTGTGGCTCGCGCACACGCCGCACTGTCTTCCTTTGGACGCGCGCTTCAATCCGTTGCGGATACTGTAACATAATGCACACAAATGTGTCCCTGCTTGATATACAACCACTGATGAACATAATCGGTTTTGATAAAAAAAATTTTTTAAAACTGACGTTATACGAGAAAAATCAAATAAAAATATATACGAGCGCGGATTCGAACCCAGAACCTCTGACACGCTTGGCGAAAGTTCTACCACTGGACCATTAAGATATACGTTAGTTAAATAGGCGGATCTATGTATGTATTCGGACAAATTCTCGAGCTGACTTTATGTAAAGGACTCGTTGCACAGTTGATTTTTTTCCCTTTGAAATAAATAGCAAAAAGTCATAGCTGAGACTATGTGCATGATTATACTGTATTATTCTACTTGATAAAAACGTATTGCAGCGAGATTATGCGTGCAAAAGAATTAGAACAGCTACGTCCGTGTGACTGTAATTCATACGCAATTGAGCATACACATCAAAGAGCAGGGCCTCGCATTTCAAGTTCGCACAGGGCCTCGCACCCCACCTGCGACGGCACTGCTCACACGTCTCCAGCCACTCCAGGCTGCTGTGCCTTCCAAGGCACGCTGCACCACTGCGGGCATGTCTGTTGTCACCCTGGTCCCCCTTGCATGGTGTCTGGACGCCTGGCCAGCACTTACCAACGGTCCATCTGATTTGGGAATGCAAGTAAGTGTTTCCCCCAGTGAGCCTGCTCACACAGACACTTTGCAAGGTTAGGGAGGACGAGGAGCAGGTCTTGATGGTTGCGCCTTACTGGCCCACCCAGACCTGGTTCCCAGAACTCCTCACAACAGCCCCTTCCTGGCAGATTTGGCACCAACTTTCAGACCTCTGGAACCTCCATGTGTGGTCTCTGGATGCTCTTCGTTGATTGGTTCCCGCAAGTAAGACCCCCATAGATGTCCTGTCAATGTCATGCTTTCTTTTCTGCAAAACGGGTTGGAGTGAAGGCTGTCTCCTCCACCTTGAAAAAGTATGTTGCCGCTGTTGCAGAACACCACGATGCAGAAGGCAGTAAGTCTCTCTGGGGAAACACGACTTGGTCATCAGGTTCCTGAGAGGTACCAGGAGGTTGAATCCTCCTCGGCCACGCCTCATCCCCTCTCGGGATCTCTCTCTGGTCTTGACGGCCCTACAGAGAGCACCCTTTGATTCCTTGCAGTCAGTAGAGACTAAGCTCCTATCTCTCGAGACAGTGCTCCTGACTTCACTCACATCCAGGTGGGGGACCTGCAGGCATTTTCGGTCACATAGCCTGGAATTCGGGCTAGCTGACTCTCACGTCATCCTGAGACCCCGATACATGCCCAAAGTTCCCACCACTCCTTTCAGGGACCAGGTGGTGAACTTGCAAACGCTGTCCCCGGAGGAGGCAGACACAGCCCTTGCATTGCTGTGTCCTGTTAGCGCCTTGGAGTTGTACATTAACCGCACGCAGAGCTTCAGAACCAGTCCAAAGACAAACCATGCCCCCTCGGAGTGAGAGCTCGCTCAACTCTGAGTGTTGCTTTCTTCTGGGCATTGGCTCTCTGGCAGATATATGCAGAGCTGCGGGCTGAGCGACACATAACACATTTGCGAGATTCTACAATCTCGGAGTGGAACCGGTGTCTTCTCATGTGTAATGTACAAACAAATAATATGCAGGCAGGATGGCTGTGGGTCTCGCTTGCTGCACTCTGAGGACGGGATACGAACGCTTATTCTGCTCTGTTGAACCCTGGTGGAGCTCCTCCAGCATCCTCGGCAGTCGGATGCAGAAGAGGCATCTGACGCCAGGTATAGTACTTGTGTGTATTGGTCAGCCCCTGTACTAGACTAGATGTCCATATGTTGTGATTCCCCTTGTAGGTGATCCCCTTCTTAATCCCATTAAACAGTATTGACTCCACCCTTGCACAAGGCAGGACCTACTATATATGTAGTACTGCCCTGATGGTCAGTCCATGTGTGTAACTTCACATATAACCTCCCTATGGGTAGGATGTGTATTGTTGTGGTGGAACGAGTTTAGTTTTAGACGTATATGAAATGTTTTGTTGGTCTGGGTTTTGAAGATGAGATACGGTTTGGCCAAGATGCATGTTGGTAATTCAGATTATATGAAGAGTTTTGAAAAAGTGGCTTCAGTATTGACCGATGCTTCTTAGCAATTGAAAAAAAAAAACTGTAATAACAAAAAACAAAAATTTCTATATTTGGCAAATGTAAAAGCACTTTTACACCAAAAGTGAAATGAATAATAAACCTCAAGCTGAAGGAAAAGCATGTTCCTGCAGAGGGCGCAGCTCAAACAAACCTTTCAGCTGTGCTGCCATTCTTACTCCTGATTTCTCTCAACATGGGGACAGGAGAGGTGTCATTCAATAAATGGGAAAACAACGTAACTTGCATTATTTGAAAAAGTGACTCAGATATTGTGTTGTACATTTAAAAGTAATGTGTTACTTTACTAGTTACTAACTTGTGTTACTTGTAATGCATTACCCCCAGCACAGTTTATATATGATTATTCTCATGTATTTTTCACTATTTTCATGTATTAATTATCCTGTTCTTCAAGGACTAAATCATCTTTCTCCAGCTAATAAATTGGATGAAATAAATAATTGAGAAGGACATAAAAGCAAATTTAAAGAGATATGTATTTACCTCGATGGTAATTCAAAATAGATTTTGTTTTGACAATTAATGTATGCTCGTTTTGAACTCTCTGCTATCTCTCTACAGTTACCCCTGTCCTAAGCTGGCTGCCCTTCAAGTGGACTATATCCCTTACCTAGACAGAATAGCAAAGGAAGTGGGCGTCCGTTCCAATATTGCTTGGCTGCTCCTGAGGGACCCTGCTGTGGGACTGAGGGCTTTCTTTGGCCCCTGTACTCCCTACCAGTTTCGGCTAAGCAGACTATCGGAGAGGTGCCCGTCAGGCTATTCTTACCCAATGGGAACGTGTGGCCAAACCCATGAAGACACGGCCCATTCCAGAACCTTCATCCTTCAGTTTGTTCTTTTGGCTGGGCCTGTCAGGAGGGGCTGCAGTGATTTTTGCCATTATGGCAATGCAAAAGAAGATCCCACTCTTCCTGAGAAACACGTCTGTTTCTTGTAAACCCATATTACATTTTTGGGTATCTGTTTTGAATTTGCACTTTAACCGTATTATTCCTTTATCTAATTCTTGGAATTCATTATAATTTATAATATGTTATATTTAAAATATTTTAATCTTTGAAGGAAATTAAAATTAAACATTACCTCTAACATGTCTTTTTTTCCTTCTTATATCTGTCATAACAAGTGCTCTGCCAAATTCCCAAAATAATCATCTTTTTTGTTAGAAATAGTGTCCCTATCTTTTGACAATCATCACATAAGCAGGGCTGCCGTGCCAACTCTCACGCACTGAGCGTGAGACTCAAGCAATTGACACTTTTCACACGCTCTCACGCCACACATCCATTTTCTCACGCACAGAAAAATTGCGGAGCAAAAAGGTACTTTTAATATTAAACTAATTATCAGCTCTTAGATTCCGTCAATTTTATTACGAAATTCAGACAAAAATACGTTTGGCGCTTGTAAATGTGACGTGACAGATCGCTGAGCGCCTCAGTGCAAGTGCACGTGAACCGATCATCTGTTACTTTTTTATTTAAAGATGCAGTACAACTTACCGAAAGTATACATAATATCGACCAATTAGTGTTTTTCAACCACGGAAAGAGGTCAATATATAATAGCAGGAGAACAATTATGTCACATAACGTTACATTTACCTCAGGAAAGCCATTTAATGACCATAGCATGTTAATTGAATAGAAAAAAATAGCTAGAGAGGAGATTTTGCTGAGCACTATATTACATAATATTATATTTTTACTTGTGTCATTAAATAATTGTTATTATAACAAAAACTGCATTATATTTAATTTAATTTGTTATTTTTAACCTTTAATAATACCAGCAGATTGGGCCCTCTATGTTTACAGCATTAGGTGAGATTATTTATATTTTTAATAAAATTTAAAATAAACATGTATCCAAAGTAGTCAATATTGAATCAAAATCGGAATCAAATCACAAGAATCGAATTGAAATCTTGAAATTTTTGTCAAGCAATAATAAAAACTGTATCCTACCAGTCATTGTACAATGTAAACATTGTAACATGTTGTCACTAAACTTCATAAAATTCTATTTAGTTACCAAATGTTTTGACAATCACAATTACACTTATTGTGATGCAATATTCGTTTTTACATATATCAATATATAGGCTACTTTTAAATAAACAATCGCTGGAGAAGCCTGACTCTGGCAAGACTATAGTGTAATTTTGTGATGATGAACAAAAGATGAAGACTCTTATAGTAGGCTATAGTAGCTATTAATAAAGTATAATAGATGTTGTAGTCATTATCAATGGTCCGTGTACTTTTTCGTTCATTCATTATTCTATTTCGGAATGAAAGATGAAATTAAAAAAAAGATGAAGCTTGGTTTTTTGTTTAAAAGAAAAAAAGCAGAAATGGCTGTATTTTGTTTTCCAAATGTATTGTTGTCAACAAATAATAGTAGCCTATTAGAAAATTGGACGACATTTCCGATCGTTTTTTAATTTGTAATATTTATTTGTACGTTTATTGTATTTCATTTAACTGATCCTATCTTTACCCGGAAGTAAATTACACCGTCGTGCGAAGTCATAGATATCTACACTAGATGTCGCCTTGGCTACGGCAGTTTGGAACGTTGCATTCATATTCTGGGCTCATCTGATTTTTTGTACATAGCATAGCCTACTTTGTTATGATTTTAGTATCATAATCATTAATAAATGCACGCACAAAAATGCCTTTCAACTTGTGTGTGCAAAATTCAGAATTAAATGAATGTGCAGCAATTTGTACAAATAGAGAGTCTGTAGGCCTATTATACTGTTGTAGCCATTAAATAAGCACATTTAGTTTAATATTTGTTCAAATATTATAATGTTATTTTTTTTCCATTTATGTTGATTTATGAAAAGTGAACAGCACGAGTAAGATAGGATGCGCAATATATCGAGAGACATGGAGCGGGTCAGACATGATTTTGACCACTTCATTAAGTTTTGTTTTGTAGAAAGCCTTTCTTTAAAGTGAATTTCGTTTTGTATAAATTGTATCTTAATTTTAATCACTTTTTCATCAACCAATTGCCTGGATTTAAATTTAAATATATTCAGATATAACAATATAATCATGGAGGCGCCCGCGCGGTCACTTGCATTGCACGTTAACTGGAGCGCATCTCATCCTAACTTAACGAAACTCAGTGTATGCCTCACACAGACATGAGAAATACATCAAATACACAAAGCTTGAAATGTCTTTAAACGAAATAATTCAAAACGAAAAGAAAAAGGGTAGCCTACTCTGTAACTCTCTGATTATGTAATCCATTATGTGCATTTTTCTCTATAGGCGCGTTCACTACGAATATGGTGATCGTCAACTTCATCTTTGCAGCCGAGTCGACACTGTCAGAAAACACTAGTTTATTAATAAAAATCAATGCATGCGTGTTCCAAGATGACGGCTCTATTGACAAATTCGTTCCAATGAACTGCCGTATTGCCAAGGCGACATCTAGTGTAGATATGACTTCGCACGACGGTGTAATTTACTTCCGGGTAAAGATAGGATCAGTCAAATGAAATACAATAAACGTACAAATAAATATTACAAATTAAATAACGATCGGAAATGTCGTCCAATTTTCTAATACTATTATTTGATGTATACAATACATTTGGAAAACAAAAAACAGCCATTTCTGCTTTTTTTTCTTTTAAACAAAAAACCAAGCTGCACCCTTATTTAAATTTCATCTTTCATAATCATTCCGAAATAGAATAATGAATGAACGAAAAAGTACACGGACCATCAATGTCTAGCCTACTCATCATTTTAATTTAATATTTGAATAAAAGAAAGGCAAACACGTTTTCAACTTCACTTCCATCACGATCCATCACTTAATATTTGTTAACATTATTTAACTAATACAACGTTATTGACCAGAGTGACGGTATGAATCCCCGCCTCTTTTACATCTATGCAGGGGAAAGGCCCTGTCCCAAATGGCGCACTTCATGCGGACTTTCGGTCTCGTGGACTTGAATTGCGCGTGCTCGCTGAGTCTACGAGTCCGTAGGCCGTCCCATTCAGCATTTTACCGCTCTGAAGTGTGCTCAGCAGCCCCCTTTGTACCCTTGAAGCGGTCTTCCACGAAGCCCGCATAGATGCAGGCTCCACGCACTTTAACTACCCAGGAATCCTTGCGAAAGGCCAATCAGACAACAGATGGGAGGAGATTTCACTCACGGATAATTGTTGACATGGCTGAGAAGAAAATATTACTGTTTTTATGACCTAAATGTACATTTTACCAGTTGTTACCTACAGTTTATACAAACATTATGGTCATCGACCAGTGGTTGATGTCTCAAACATAATAATAGCGTGTTTAATAATACGATCGCATTATGATTCATTAAATAAATAGAACCGAATGGCAGGGCTTTACTGAGTCATATGTAAACATAGTATGAATATTGAAACCTGTAAATTGAAAAAAATATGTTTAAATTATGTTTTAAAATTGTAATCTTAGTTCAAATGGAACATTATGTATTATTATGTACAACTGTATACATAATTTAAATAAGCATGATTTATCTATTGTCTAATGCCCAGGTGATATGCACAATATCAAAATATAGAACTGTAAAATTATACTGTGTAGTGGACATGCAGATAAGACGTCGGAGCGCAAAAATGTGATTTCTCCTGTCCAACAACAACCAGACCGTTATTTCCGGCATGCCGAGCGAGTCTGTCCCAAAAATACCTCTCAATGCGCCCTCGTGGACTCGCGCCAAGGGCCCTATAGGTCTGCACTACATGACATCACCAAAGTGTGGACTCTGAGGAAGTCCACAAGTCCGGAACTTCTGCGGCCACTGCTTCACGCTCGGTGAGATGGTTCTCCACAAACTTTTTATCGACACTAATATCACTCCATTGTCGTTTTTACAGGACAGGCGTGTTTACGTAACGAGCTGTTTGTTTTGTTTGTCCGAATCTGACTCGATTTATTTGTCCGTATGTTCTTGTTGTTAGAGCTTTAGTAGATTTCACAAATAACGTTACACACCGCAGTAAAAGATAGTTTGTGGTTTGACATTCAGATTTCCTATGTTTATAAAACCGAAGTGCGCTGGCTTGTGAATTATAGCCTGTGTCATTCTTTATAATGAATTCAGGTGACGCTGCGGGATGTAATTCAGCAGGGACGCATTAAATGAATCAAATTTGACAAGACGTTATGTTACTGCGGTTGTCCAGTCCGAATTCGGCGTTCGCGACATGACCTGCTAGATTTGTGATATTTCGCAGTAACGTTACAGGTTTTGATCAGTTAACCCTTCCCCGAGTGCCTAACTTCACTATTAAGATAGGTGAAATTTTTCACAGTGCAGTTTTGGTCAGTTAACCCTTCCCTGAGTTCCTAACTGTAAAATTATGCAAAAATGTATAATGAATAGCCGCAGGCCTACATAGGCTAAAAGGGCTATGCATAATTTGAGATTTAATGGAAATAACACTGATGGATAGTTGCATGCTTTGGAAAAATTACAAAAATCTAATTTTTCTATCATCTGCATCTGCCTAAAGTCAGACTGTTGTGGATCATCATGGCCAAACGTGTTGCTGTGATTGGCGGAGGAACCTCTGGGCTGACCTGCATCAAATGCTGCCTGGATGAAGGTCTGGAGCCAGTGTGTTTTGAGAGCAGTGATGATATTGGAGGTCTTTGGAGGTTTAAGGTAAGATATATCTATATGATTGGGCCCACTGAAATTGTACATGAAGAAAAGAAGGGGTCCAAGCCCTGAACCCTGAGGCAAAGTTCACTGCAGACCATCAATAAACTATGTGCTGCGAGAAACTGATGCAGTTTGCTTCTTGTCTTTCTATCTTAGGAAAATCCAGATCCAGATCGTGCTAGTATTTACTACTCCTTGATTATCAACACTTCAAAGGAGATGATGTGCTACAGTGATTTCCCTATCCCTGCCCACTTCCCAAACTACATGCACAACTCCCTTATCATGGACTACTTCCGAATGTACGCTGAGCACTTCCAGCTCAAACGGCACATCCGTTTCCAGGTCTGGCCTGAAAGCTTATGTGAACTGTGAAGTTAGGAATATACTGTATCTCATATTTATCTCATATGTTTTTTAGACAAAAGTCCTTCATGTTACCCCAAGGCCAGACTTCCCTCACTCTGGTCAGTGGGATGTAGAGACGGAGTCCAATGATGGTCGGAGAGAGAAGCAGGTGTTTGATGCTGTGATGGTCTGCACCGGTCACCACTGTCACCCTCACCTCCCCCTACAGGACTTTCCAGGTGCAGTACATGTGATGACTAAGCAAACACACTCTATGTGCAAAGTGCAACAACATAAAGTCAATAAAAGCCAAACTGGGACTCTCATAGTGAACTTTAGTTGTACAAGAGTTATTAGGCCTCACAACTCTGTTGTAAAATTAAGAGAAACATCTCTCACACTTTAAAAAAATTTTTTTTATAAGTTTACAGAGCTTGCAAAGAATGATTCAGCATCAAAATATAGAATATGCAATTACACACTTTGTGTTTATATGTATATATATATATATATATATATATATATATAGTCATTAGGCCTTATCAAAGCTCTTGTACAACTGTTGTAGCATTAAGCAGAATCTCAGGCAGAAATATTGTTTATAATTTTTAAGTTTACAAGGTTTTGCAAAGAATGATTCAACAAGCTTTGAAAATTATTCAATAAGTTAATGATTTTACCAATTTCTTAATTTTAATGTTTACAATATATACAAAATGTATATGCAATGGAATTATATAAATAAGCTATATATTGCATTACAGGAATAGACACGTTTAAGGGGAAATTCTTCCACAGTCGTGACTACAAAAACCCTGAAGAATGGCGAGGGAAGAGGGTAGTTGTGATTGGCATTGGGAACTCTGGAGGAGATCTTGCTGTAGAGCTGAGCAGAATGGCCAAACAGGTGATATGCCACAAATACAGTATAGATAATTATAGTAAATTAATTATTATACTCTTATTAAAGCCTCTGCATTCCACATTGTTTCCCTTACTTACTTTCCCTTACTTCTAGGTTTATCTGAGCACCCGAAAGGGATCTTGGATACTAAATCGTGTAGGAGACAATGGTGTTCCATCAGATATGCTGTTTAGTAATAGAATGCGTGTTTGGCTTATTCAAATGTTGCCTGTTGGATTTATCAACAATATGGGTGAGAAACGACTCAATAAACGGTTCAACCACAAGCTCTATGGGCTGCAGCCTGCGCACAGGTACTGGGAACACTGGAAGAAACAAGACTCTGCTGACTTTGGTCCATGAAAGTGTTAACCCTTTAACCCTTTTCATAGTGTACTATATAATGTCTTTTGTTTATTTCCCAGAGTTTTCAGCCAACATCCCATGGTCAATGATGATTTACCAAACCGGATCCTCTCCGGTACCGTCTCTGTCAAGCCGAATGTGCAAGAGTTTCGTGGATCAAGTGTGGTTTTTGAGGATGGCACAGTTGAGGATGACATTGATCTGGTGGTGTTTGCCACAGGATACACTTTCTCATTCCCCTTCCTGTCTTCACATGTAATTCCTGTCTCAAAGAACAAGGTATCCCTGTACAAATATGTGTATCCCCCAGCATTAGAGCGCCCAACTTTAGCCGTGATTGGTCTGATCCAGCCTCTGGGAGCCATTATGCCCATCTCTGAGATGCAAGCGCGCTGGGCCACACGTGTTTTTAAAGGTATCAAACATGATGCTGATCTTCTACACAGAAAACTAAGGGCTGTTCTTAAAATATATGTTCATATTAATACAATTCAGAATAACAAATGTCTCCTTTTGCTATTATTCAAGATTTCTACCTCCAAAAAATGTTGTAATGTAGTTTTTCATGAGAAATGTATCTTAAGCAAAGACTTTGACAATTAGACATTGGCTTTTTCTTGTTTTTAGTTTTGTCTTTGTCCTTTTAGACTGGTTTTAAGTTCTGAAAGATACAGTATGATGACATAGTACTTAAAAAAATATTTTGCAGGATATATGATTATTCTTTCAGTTTTACTTTAAAGTAATATACGAACATGTCAGAACATAAAGTGCACTGTTTTTGTACATAACAAACATTGATATGCTTTCTAGGACGGTGCAAACTGCCTCCAATGAGTGCAATGATGAAGGACATTAAAGCAAAAGAGAACGAAATGACTCAAAGGTTCTCCACACTTCACCTCACATGACTATATAACACAGCATTTACACAATTTCTACAGTTGAAATGTCATTTAAGTGTATCTTGATGACTTAATCATACTGTCATGCAGGTATGTGGCCGCCCAGAGACACACCATCCAGGTGGACTACGTCCCCTACATGGATGAATTGGCTAAACAAGTGGGTGTCCGTCCATCTATCCTGAAGCTGCTCCTGACAGACCCTAGACTGGCTCTGAACATCATCTTTGGGCCCTGCACCCCGTACCAGTTTCGCTTGCACGGACCGGGCCGATGGGAAGGTGCACGGCAGGCCATCCTGACTCAGTGGGATCGAGTCACAGAGCCCCTGAAAACACGCTGTGCACCGGAGCCGCAGTCACAGCGCTCCTCGTATTCACTCTTATTCTCAGTGTCTGTTGCAGCGCTGCTCTCTGCTCTGTATTACAGCAGGGCCAGTCTGCACTCACTCATAGCAGACCCTTCAACGCTCCTCGACAAGATCAGGGCTTTTTTACCATTGCCAGTGACCACAAAGTGATCATGTAATGTGTATCAGAAACTTAACATACTTTATTTGAAATCTTATATCAGTGTACTTCGATTAGGGTATTGTAGTCAACATCATGAAAATAGTATAATTGACGCATTACTTATATAAAATGCTTGATACTGAGTGCCTTAACATTTCAAACACAGTTTCTGTGTAAAATAACTGATTTTATGTGCAGTTTTGTATGTAATTATGTTGCACTATTAAACTCTTATTTACAAATGATATCTTACTCACTCTTGACTTGGGATCTTGCTGTATTTTAATCTTTCTTGATTTTAGTGCAGCATTTGACACAGTAGATCTTGACACTGTAAGCTTGCGCTCGATCGGCCCAAAGCCGGCATCCGACCAGCGCGGAAGGTCTCTACGTGTTACTGTCTTTTCTTGAGGCAAAGCATTTTTTGATTAAATGCAATACATTTGAATATGTATTTTCTCGTTATTTCATCTGACTCCATAAATGAAAAGGTTTTAATGATATCTGTGCATCATAAAATGTGAGTGAATGTTTGGCTATTCTTTTTAACTCTTAATGAAAATAATGTCAAAGACGGTTAGAATAATCAAATGTAACAATTTATTATGTCAGGTAAATGTATCATGCCAATTTCATAATCAATTACAAGGTAATCGATACAAAACATCAAATGCTCTGGAATAAAGAGAAGAGAGGCGAACCCAACATTAAAATACATGATGCTGAATTCTTTGAGGTCCTTCAACATCATGGGCTCATCTGAGTAACAGAAGGCCCAGAGCCCTTTGCTGCATTTCATTATATATACAGAACCTCTTTCACATGGAAACATCTGCTAACAATGGGAATTTACATTCAGAGTTGACATCTTTTGGGTGTAGGAGACCATTTGCCTAGAGACCACCTTCCTTTGTGTGCCAGTTATCTCTAAACTCTTAAAAACTTTATTACCTTTTGTTTTACTTATTTGGAAATGAGACATTTGTACCAGTCGCACTGAGACATATCAAATGATACCAAACATGTATAATACTCTGTGATAATTATTCACATTTAACCATTTAGATTCTTGGGTGAGTTTTTGGTGATCTCAGCATGATAGAGAAGGAGTGGGGGATGAGGGGAAGAAATGAAGATTAGGATGATTCGGAGGTGAGACTTTCATCACGATAGAGCACAAGGGTGAGTTCAAATGTTAATTTCCTTTGTTCTCTCAGAGAGTAGCTCTCTCTTCCAGTTTTTCCAGTCTTACAACACCCTTTTGCAATGACTCAACCAGGTTTCAGGGGCCTGTGCTGGAGTGGTTTGCCTCTTACCTCAAGGAGAAAACTTTTTCTGTTTATGTAGGGAAGTGTTACTCATCCTGTGCTCAAATCTGCAATGGTGTTCCCCAGGGTTCCATTTTGGGTCCTCTTTTCTTTATACATGCTTCCTCTAGGTCATATCATTAAGAGACACAATTTATATAATTTCTATGCCGATGACGCTCACCTTTATGTTCCTGTGTCTAGTTTCCTTGACTGTCTGTATGACAAAATGCTGGTTGGAAAAACTTTTTACAGTTAAACAATGATAAAACTGAAATAATAGTATTTGGCCCATCTACTCTGTCCTCTGACATTGTCAGTCAGCTTGTTCCCCTCTCTTCTAATGTGCGTGACAGTGTCAAAAACCTTGGTGTCGTTTTCGATTCCACACTGTCTTTTGATAAGCAGATTAGTGCTGCTGTGAAAAGCAGTTTCTTTCAGTTAAGAACCATTGGGAATGGTCTTCCCCTCCACATTAGATCTTCGTCCGCCATTTCCATGTTTAAATCCTCTTTATATTTTAAATGAGGGTGTAAATCTTTCATTTGTCTTTTTTTTTTATCTGTTTTAATTCTGTTTTATATATCTTGTACAGCACTTTGGTTTCAACATCTGTTATAAACTAAAAATAAACTCTTTTGTTGTTTTAAAATTCCAAGTATTATCTTAATGATGTATCACTGCCAACTGCTGCAGTTGTTAGCATGTCTGTTTAGCATGTTAATTTAGCCTACTAAAAATGCAGAATAGTAATGGCTGATTAAATTGTGTTGCCAGTCAAATCTAAAAAATAATTATATTTAAAACAATGTAATTAATGAAATAAAATGCCACTGAAGTCTACTTAAACAACCTTGTAAAGTTTTTCATTCATAAGTGCAGATGGTTTAAATCTGAACCCAACTTTAATCAGTGGATGAATGAGGTTGTTACATAACGTGGTAGTGGAAATAGCACGAAGAAGGAGGATAATAGTTTTAATGACAAAACTCAGGAACAGGGAGAAAACCACACTTACGAGAACAGATGAAGACTGAGAGAGAACACAGGGTCTAAATGCACAGAGCAAACAAAAGGAGCTAAATTAGATAATTAACAAGACACAAATGAAGGAGATGACTAATTAGACAGACTGGGGAAAACTGGGTCACAGGACTAAACCAAAAACACTATGAAACAAGGGAGACAGACCATACATGTAAGAGAGGTTAAACACTTGTGCAAATCTAAAGTCTACTTAAACAGAGTGCACTTTCACAACTGTTTCTTAACACACTTATGTGTAGAAAAGTGAACTTTGTAATAATTTACATTGGTTTTCAAAACTTTTGCGGCCCTGAGAAATTTACATTCACTCATAAACCTTGTGTTCACCATTATTTCAATACTTTTGTGCCATAATGAATCCTGGTTCTGTGGATGGTGTGTGCTGTTTGCATTTGATAAACAGGACTGTGTGTTGATGAGATGTAGCCTAAAACTAAATATCTAAAAATAAAAATAAAAAATATTATCCAACAAACTTCAGTAGTAGAACTATACAATATAGTATACAGAATTTGCATCCAAAACACAAAACAAAACAAAAAACCTGCCAGAGTGTACAAATTGATTAATTAATCAAAAAACGGTATATTCATTATAGATATGACAAGTCTTTCTTGCTTTCTTATTGACAATGTTCTACAGACTGGTGCATTAATCCTTAGTCTCCTGAAGAAAACTAACTCCTTCCCATGTTCATTAAAGAGATAACATGTTGCATTGCATTGGACAAACTATCTAACGTTGTGCACTGAAAAATAACATATAGGCTATGCACTTCTTGCATTGCATTGCACACCAGAACTAAATCAATCACATGTTCATTAAAGAGATAACATGTGTTGTTGCAATGCATTGCACAAACGATCTAACGTTGTGCATTGAAAAATAACATCAGTTATGCACTTTTTGCATTGCATTGCATTGCACACCAGAACTAACTCCTTCCCATGTTCATTAAAGAGATAACAGGTTGCATTGCATTGCACAAATGATCTAACGTTGAGCACTGAAGAATAACATATAGGTTATGCACTTGCATTGCATTGCACACTACAACTAACTCTGCATGTTCATTAAAGAGATAACATGTTGCATTGCATTGCACAAACGATCTAACGTTGAGCACTGAAGATTAACATATAGGCTATGCACTTCTTGCAATGCATTGCATACCAGAACTAAATCAATCCCATGTTCATTAAAGAGATAACATGTGTTGTTGCAATATATTGCACAAAAGATCTAACGTTGTGCATTGAAAAATAACATTGGTTATGCACTTTTTGCATTGCATTGCATTGCACACTGGAACTAACTCCTTCCCATGTTCATTAAAGAGATAACACGTTGTGCACTGAGGTTATGTACTTCTTGCAATTGCATTGCATTGCACACCAGAGCTAACTCCTTCCCATGTTCATTAAAGAGATAACATGTTGCATTGCATTCATTGCACAAACAATCTAACGTTGTGCACTGAGGTTATGCACTTCTTGCAATTGCATTGCATTGCACACCAGAGCTAACTCCTTCCCATGTTCATTAAAGAGATAACATGTTGCATTGCATTGCACAAACGATCTAACGGTTTGCACTGAGGTTATGCACTTCTTGCATTTACATAATCATTTACTTATTCTGATGTTACGTCAGCCATACAGAAGTCCATATTGGTTTTGTCAGTTTTGTGAAAAGATTGTTGGTGCAGTTGCTCTGCTCATCTCTCTATTTTTACAGCAATTGATTCCTGCCGGTTCCATAATGAGACTGGCGCGGCCAGAGACATTTTGGGCGCTGCGGCATATTAAATATATTATAAATAGTTTTTCCACGTGAGAAATACAATGTGTGGCGAGAGGGCATGACAAAAGACCGATATGAATGACTGTCACGTGACACTTGAGAGCCCTGACTGCACTGTAGCAGTTACTGTTACACTGTTTAACCTGCAAGCTAGCTAGCCTGCTAGATAGCTAGCCTGCTAAAAACACCAAGCTTACATTAGCTACTGCTACTATTCCCCATCAATTCACAAGAGAAAAAGTATTTTGTACTTACATTTAATATGTAACTGGAACTCAATGGAAGATGATTGAAGATGGCATAGTTGGTAGTGTTGTTATAACCAGTCAACTGAACCAACAATCTTTTCACAAAACTGACAAAACCTTGTCAAACTGACAAAATTCATCAGTTGACTCTTGAGTCAATATGTATAGAGTGTTAATGTCTGTGTCTGTGTTTCTGAAGTCTGTGCAACTTCAATGGAAGTTGATTGAAGATGGCATAGTTGGTAGTGTTGTTATAACCAGTCAACTGAACCAACAGTTCCACGCAGCGCGCCGTCCGTGGTCTGTGCGTTAATGTTTAGACTATATGGCTTATGAAGCATCAGAAGGAGTATATGAGTACGTATAGAAAACCCAAGATCGAGGACTCTTTGGGCAGAAATATGTTTATTGGGTCCAATATGGACTATTGGAGGCCAAAAATCCATATGAACTGTGCATGAGCTACTTTCTGACATTCTAACTGAAAGTGGGTGAATATCAAAATACATGATAGAAACATTTTGTTAAACCACTTACAAGTGTTATGTTGACAACACTATTGAAACAATTACTTTTTATTACAACTGTACATGAATAAATAGGCCATTTGGCCCTGGACTAATAGGGTATTCTATTTGTCCATTCTATTGGCTCTATTCTATTTTGAATTTAAGGCTCTCACAAATAAATAGTATGGGTATATTATACATTTTTCAGAGTGCCTTGAGTATTGAAGTTGTTGAGTTTTGTGTCCCTGGTGTTCTTTCATGCCACAGGGATAAAAGAAAGCATACAGTTTAGGCGGAAATTGTGAAAAAATTGGTGTTATTTCTGGTTTAAAGAAGTCATGTGACCTCTGTGTTTGTCAGACAGATTCAGTACTGAGCTTAAATGAAAGCCTAAAAGGTCCCCTTTCCAACGATACCAAGCACCATATTATAGAATATTGACAATATCCCTAGCATGAGCCTAAACCAGATATACACCAGATTTCAAAAACGGAATTTATTTTAGGGGGTTAGTAACTTCATGAGCTGAAAAAAGTGATTTCGCTACCACCCCTGCACTGCTATCGTGATTTTTCTAGTACTAGGGGTGTATACCTTGCCAAAAAACAACGATAGCAACAACTATTTATTTATATTAATCTTAAGACCAGATACTAAGAAAAACTCTTTATTACAATTAACCGCTTTCATTATTTCAGATTAATTTTTAAGAAAAATAGTAGTATCAATTGACACAATTTAAATACACTTTCAAATACTCATACCTTCGAACTCTGTTTTTTTAATATATATATATATATATATATATATATATAGGGCCATAATTTGTGTAAACAAATAAAAAATGGAGACAAAGAGCTACCCTGCTGTACCACGATTAATCTCAAATCTACCACCTGTACCCATTATAGTATTTTGACTGAACTATTACATCCATTGAAAATAGTTCTAACAGTTTTTTGGAAGTAATCACCAAAACCAAAATGTTAAATACATTTAAACATAAACTCATGACTTATCTATGAATAGAATAAAAGAATCATTCGGTGTGTGACAATTATAATCAATCATATGTAAAACTAAAAGTAATCTAATATTATTACTGATATGTCTCAGTCATAAACCCTGGGTGCAGCCTAAATGTCAGCATTATCTAAATGATCATTGACCAGAAAATTAATCCCTGCCCCTTTTGCAACCCTAGGGGGAGTGGTGAAGTGTTCATATTTCTCTGAAGTGACCATCATTCATTAATTTCTTCACTCTCTTCTTGACACTTGGTAAGATACAATTTTATATTGACACTAATGTAACTATATTTTCGGCTGTTACGGACCAGTTTATGTTACGTGACTTCAGTGTTGTTTGCTTAAAATAATACCTTAATTTATCTGAATGGATTGCAGATGCTGTATATTGTAGAAGCGTTGAACCTGTGAAGGTATGTAGAAGGTTGACTTTACTGGCGAGCAATGGAGGAAAGCTTTGTTTTGCCCTCCAGGTGGGCGTTCCAATAAGGGTTCCAATAATTTCACGTTCCAAATTCACGTGAAATTACGCTGTCATCAATGTTTGAAGTCCATATTTACTTTTTCAGAGACCTGGTTGAATAGTTTTATAGTTTATATAGTAATTTGAACTCTAGTAGCTAAAATCATAGCAGCGTCATCTCAACACAACTGAGATGTCTGAGTCTGACATATAGAAACCAGTTTTAATCTCAAATCTCATTATTTTTTTCTACCATCTGCATGAAGTCTGACAGTTGTGGATCATCATGGCCAAACGTGTTGCTGTGATTGGCGGAGGAACCTCTGGGCTGACCTGCATCAAATGCTGTCTCGATGAAGGCCTGGAGCCAGTGTGTTTTGAGACCAGTGATGACATTGGAGGTCTTTGGAGGTTTAAGGTGAGAAATATCTATGTCTATATGACCCAGTGGAGTTGTGAATTCCTTGAAGTTAAAGAAAATAAGTGGGCCTAGCACTGAAACCCTGAGGCACAGATCATTGCAGACCATCAATAAACAATATGTTGTGAGAAACTGATGCAGTTTGCTTCTTGTCTTTCCATCTTAGGAAAATCCAGATCCAGATCGTGCTAGTATTTACTACTCATTGATTATCAACACTTCAAAGGAGATGATGTGCTACAGTGATTTCCCTATCCCTGCCCACTTCCCAAACTACATGCACAACTCCCTCATCATGGACTACTTCCGAATGTACGCTGAGCACTTCCAGCTCAAACGGCACATCCGTTTCCAGGTCTGGCCTGAAAGCTTATGTGAACTGTGAAGTTAAAAATTTACTGTATCTCATATATATCTTAGGTTTTTGGGGTTTCAAAGGTTAACAAATTAATTTCTTTTTTTTTGTTTGTTTTTTGTTTTGTTGTTTGTCTTAGACAAAAGTCCTTCATGTTACCCCAAGGCCAGACTTCCCTCACTCTGGTCAGTGGGATGTAGAGACGGAGTCCAATGATGGTCGGAGAGAGAAACAGGTGTTTGATGCTGTGATGGTCTGCACCGGTCACCACTGTCACCCTCACCTCCCCCTACAGGACTTTCCAGGTGCAGTACATGTGATGACTAAGCAAACACAGTCTATGTGCAAAGTGCAACAACATAAAGTCAATAAAAGCCAAACTGGGACACTCATAGTGGACTTTAGTTGTACAAGAGTTATAAGGCCTCACAACTCTGTTGTAAAATTAAGAGGAACATCTCTCACACTTTAAAAATATTTTTTTAATAAGTTTACAGAGCTTGCAAAGAATGATTCAGCATCAAAATATAGAATATGCAATTACATAAATTGTAATTACATAAATTGTGTTTTTATTAGGGCTGGGGGAATTAATGCGTTAATCTTTGTGATTAATTTGAAATGTTTAACGCGTTAAAAAAAAATAACGCAATTGACGCAGCACTTTTTTTTTGCCTCGTTTTAATGATTTTCTGTTGCGTCTGCTATTAAAAAGGCCGAAATATGCCGTCCCGCCCCTCCATGTTCGGCGGTCAGGTTTCATTCTCGGGCAGCTTTCATGAGCGGGTCTTTTCCGCTCGGTATGTGCGTCGCGCTCTGTGCTCCGCGCGCACGCGCGTGTGTGTGTGTATGTGTGTCGGCGTATGGCAAGCCAAGAGGCTCAGAAATACGCCATAGATTAATCGCGTTTAAAGCCAAACGCCGTAAAATACGGCGTTTTAAACCGTATTGGACGCCGTAAAATACGCCGTTGTAATTACAAACGCCGTAAAAGACGCGTGAAATACGTCAATGACGCCGTATTTGACGGCGTTTTAGTGTGCATGGAAAGCGCCGCTTTTTACGCCGTTCATCTCGCCATATGACGCCGTAAAAAACGCCGTTTTGGTTGCACAGAGCGCGCGCTATTTTACGGCGTTTTGCTTATAGTATAATGAGACACGCCCGCTGATTTCCACAGCCAGTAAGTTTGAACTGTTCTCTCCCAATCAATGATGAACTGAGTCAGACCAGACGAATTCAGCACGGATCATTTGTGGTAATCCAATACTTATGCTCCCAAGGAATTATTAATTTTATGTATTAAAATAATCCAAGCTAAATAATAAACTGAAATTAAAGAAAAATATTAAAGAACATTCAAATCAATAAAGCAAAATGAATAGGATTTTCACATTTTAAAAGGGTGTCACACAGGGCTTAATTTGAGCCGGAATGTGAACATGGGTGACACATGACTTGCGCGCTTGTTGTGCTAGTTGAGATTGCTGTTAGCCTCGATCGTTTCACTCAGGGGAAAAATGTCAAAAAGACAGCAAAGTTTGCTTAACTTTTTCAAATACGCTGGCCAGTCAGATCCCAAACAAGCAAAAATCGTTTCCGCTGATCAAGAATGTGGAGACCATGGTGGACACAGCAGTAGTATCGACATAATATCTCGTTATTTCGACATAATAAGGGGACATTCTAATCTGCAATAAGCCACATTAAGCGTTCTTATAATGGTATTCTATGGGGGGGAAATACTTAACGTGTAATTGCGTTCTGGGCTCATCTGATTTTTTATTTATTTATTTTTTGTACATAGCATAGCCCACATTGTTATGATTTTAGTATCATAATGATTAATAAATGCGCGCACAATTACCCATGAACTTGATTTGAACAAATGCCTTTCAACTTGTGTGTGCAAAATTCAGAATTAAATGATTGTGCAGCAATTTGTACAAATAGAGAGTCTGTAGGCCTACTATACTGTTGTAGCCATTAAATAAGCGCATTTAGTTTCATATTTGTTAAAATATGATATATATAAATATATGTTA
This sequence comes from Leuciscus idus, assembly GCA_021554675.1. NCBI lineage: Eukaryota > Metazoa > Chordata > Actinopteri > Cypriniformes > Leuciscidae > Leuciscus > Leuciscus idus. The sequence continues at coordinate 15,556,486 of CM038638.1, read as the reverse complement.
TTTTTTTCCATTTATGTTGATTTATGAAAAGTGAACAGCACCAGTAAGATAGGATGCGCAATATGAGACATGGAATGGTTCAGACATGATTTTGACCACTTCATTAAGTTTTGTTTTGTAGAAAACCTTTCTTTAAAGTGAATTTAGTTTTGTATAAATTGTATCTTAATTTTAATAAATTTTTCATCAACCAATTTCCTGGTCAACATTATAGGCTATATGAAGCAAATATAACGGACAATATAATCATGAAGGCGCCCGCGCGGTCTCTTGCATTGCACGTTAACTGGAGCGCACACTGTTAACCCTTGCTGTAAAAAAAGGCCTAATTCTGACAGTATCATACCATTTTCCATTAAAACAGTAATATACCGTAGAAAACAAAAATAGCCTACAGGAATATACTGTAAATCACTCAGAGGTTGTTTTCCCAATCACACCCTATACCCTCATTCACTATTCCCTACATTAGTTCACTAATATAGTCCACTTGACAGAGTGAATGAAAAGAAGTGAGTGAATTGAGACACTGATGAACACCTGATAAGCAGAATCACTGTAGGACTGAGAAACAAGAACAGAAAAACAGAGAAACACAAGAACTACAACTGACTTCCAGCCACTGAGTGTGAAACCAGTTTACAAACCAGTTTACGATTATTTCTTTCATACATGTACAAAAGTTTTTGTTGAGAATTAACAGAGATTTAGTTAATAATAAAGTTTTTTGTAACCATAATGGAGATCAGTATTTGCTTTAGTTGGTCTCTTGTCCCTTGACTTCTTACCATTCAGATCTCTCTGGCTGCTGTAACAGTGAGTTTATAAAACACATTTGTTATGGCAAGAAAAAGTCAAGAGGAAGATGATCAGGTGTTTTTGGCTTTTGAGATGATGTCACAATCATTCTGGACATGTTTGATTCTCTGATCTTTCCTGTATATATTCTTTGAATTTATGGGTATTTCATATTTACCATATAGCCTATCTGTGAATCTACAACATGAAATCAATATTTCTGTTTTCAGGTCTTCTGAAGAATATCATAATCATATAGCGCATTAAAACTTTTTGAATTCCTGCTCGACTCAGACACACACAGACATCAACAATCAGCATATGAATCTCAACAATGGTGACAATCAAAAGTTTCATGTCGCAATGCATGCTGGGTTCCAGGATAGTATAAAACTCCCAGCATGCACTGCTGCATGAATAAAAAATAAAAAATAAATATTGCCACCATTGTTGAGATTCATGTGCTAAATTGTGATATCTCTGTGTTTCTAAATAACAGTGGAGCTCTGTTTTTTTTTTTTTTGGTTTATTTATGATGTGTTAAAAAAAATGAGTCATTGTAATGTATTGCTGTTATTTCACAGTGGTGGTAATGTAACACTTTTGATTGAGGAATGAACGAATTTTAAATTCTGAACGAATGAGAATGAATTCTTTAGAGAATGAACATGCAATATAATGATGATTTTGTCATCATAATCGCAATCATTCACAAACTGTGTTTGTGCACAAGTGTGACTTGCACAAAAACAGCTCAAGCAGCAAAAGAAAAACTAATGTTAAGAAGTCAATGGTCCAGAACCCAACTAAAGCAAGCACTGATCTCTATAATGGTAACTTCAAACCAAACATTTTCAATTAAACATCTCAATAACAACTTCTGTAGATGTATGACAGAAATAAAGCCATACTGGTTAATAATAAGTGTAATAATGTGTAATGGCTGGAAGTCAGTTGTAGTTCTTGTGTTTCTCTATTTTATGTTATTGTGTTCCTCTTTCCTTCAGTGATTCTGCTTGTTAACAGCAGGTGTTCATCACTAATGCTCATCAATCACACTTAATTATCTCACTGCAACACTGTCAATGTTACTTTTTACTCTTTTTTTAGTGTGGATTTCCCTGTGGGGTTGAAAGGGTTAACAGTGTAAGATAAAAAGACACACCCACAACATTTATTTTAACAGTAATAAACTGTAAGTTATAAAACAGGTTTATACTGGCAACACTGTTGCCAGTAGTTTACTGTAAAATCTTGTTTTTTGGGTCACCGTTGTGCAGAAGAGTAGAGCCTGTGCTTCAGTCCAGGAGAAGATCTGCAAATATTGATGATATGCTGCATGTTGCTTTGTTTAACAGGCAGTGACTGTAGTTGCTGGTCCAGTGGAAATCTCTTTATTTACAAAAGTTTTGTTGTGGTTTCAAATGAAATAAGTTCACAGTAATACTTTGCTCACATTATTAATGCATTGTAAATTTTAGTTAATACATTTAAATGACAGTTGGTCAATTTAAGGCAGTCGTTTTCTGCAAGTGAAATTAGTTAACTTGAATTTTAATTTAGTGCATTTTTACAGAAACAAACTGTAGATTGCAGTGAAGAACTGTACAATTAACAGTAAATTACTGGCAACAGTGTTGCCAGTATTTTACTGTAAAAAAACCCGGTAAGGTCTAACAGTGCATCTCATCCTAATACTTAACGAAACTCAGTGTATGCCTCACACAGACATGAGAAATACATCAAATACACAAAGCTTAAAAAAAAAAAAAAAAAAAAAAAAAAAAAACTAGGCCTACTCTCTGATTATGTAATCCATTATGTGCATTTCTCTCTAGGTACGTTCACTACGAATATGGCGATCGTCAACTTCATGTTTGCAGCAGACAGTCAGAAACACTAGTTTATTAATAAAAATCAATGCACGCGTCACCGGATTTACAAATGCACATCTTGCTTGTTGCACGCACACATATTATGTCGAAATAACGAGATATTATGTTGATATAACATTATTATTAATAATAGCCTACATCTTTTTGAATATTTGATTGTGCTGAATGCTGAATGTTGCGCTTGTTCAATTTAATACAACTTTAATTGTGATCATTAAAATAATTGAATATTAAATATTTAGTGGCCAAGTTTTGCGCTGCTCCCCCTGTCAATGAGCTAGCACCCCCTCAGCACATGCGTTAAAAAATTCTCTGGCGCCGCCCCTGCAGTAGGCAGTGTAATATATTTTTTTTGTTCCGTTACCTCCAACCCCCGTTTTGAGTCGCCGGATACGCCCGAAATGAATCCAGTTTGTTGATAAAAAATTATAATTCTCATTTCCGTTTAGTTTAAGTTTTTCAACTAATAGTTATATTTTCCTTTATTTCAGGTTTATTTCGATTAGCATTTAAATGTTTTGAATAGTTTTAGTTTTACTTTACTAACCCTGCCTGGGCAAAACATCAACAGAACTGTCAATTTTCCAACTCTTTCAAGCCACGAATTTTTACAAATATTCACGAATTATTTAATGCCGGTCTGGGACACAATATTAGGCCAATCACACTCATCCAGGGCTGCGTTTCCCAAAAGCATCGTAAGCCTAAGTTGATCGTAAAAACGATCGTACGACTGATCTTAATATTACGGTCTGTTTCCCAAAAGCATCGTAGCTTAAGTAGCACTTGAAAATCTTCGTAGATCTACGAGTGCTCTGGAGTAATCGTACATCACCAAGTTCATCGTAAGAAGACAGATTTATGAGGACACCTGCAGGACAACCGACAGATTACACCTTTAACTTTATTCAAATGCAATGTGATTATAATATAAGGTTTGATTGTACTTTATTGTACACTTTATTACTCTTTTTTTGTTGTTGGTTAAATTAATGTATAAATTAAATAATTAAAAAGGTCAGAAAACAAAACAAAAAATAGAAATAATTTAATCTAATAATTTTAATCAAAATTAAATGAATGAACAAAAAATAAATAAAAGAAATCCTTTTAATCTGTTAAAAATTACATCTTTGTTTCACTCTATCTCCTCTAAAAGGACATTAATTTCATCTTTTTGAAAGGAATCTTTTTTTTTCTTTTTTTTTTTAGCTATTTTGTCAGTGCCTCCGCCTGTAGGTGATTTATATAGACTTGTCTTGATTGCTAATCCACAACAGATGACAATTATTAGGTTAAACGTTCCATATAAGGTTATGTTTCAGCACTTCACGAATGGACAGCGACTCTTAAGTAGCACGTAGAGCGCATTCTCGCGCGTTCATGTTAAGTGCATTTTTGGGAAACGCTCGTGGAATTGCTGCGAGCGTTCGTAACCTTGCACGTAGAAAGCGCTCTTAAGAGCTAAGATACATCGTTATCGGGAAACCCGGCCCAGGGCCGGGTTTCCCGATAACGAAGAGCGCTCTTAAGAGCGCTCTCTACGTGCAAGGTTACGAACGCTCGCAGCAATTCCACGAGCGTTTCCCAAAAATGCGCTTAACATGAACGCGCGAGAACGCGTTTTACGTGCTACTTAAGAGTCGCTGTCCGTTCGCGAAGTGCTGAAATATAACCGTATATGGAATCGTATTCTGAACGTTTAGCCTTAATTATTAGATTTAACCAAATAATCATCATCTGTGGATTAGCAATCAAGACAAGTCTAAAGTCTACATTCAGGCGGAGAATGTTTTTTTTTTTTTTTTATCCATATTTTGCCCAGTCTTTGAAGCATATTTCCCACATTACTTCGTTATTTTATGATTTTTTTGTTTTTGTTCATTCATTTAATTTAGATGTGTATTTTTTCTTCCCTTTTTTATTATTTAATTTATACATTCATTTAAACAAAAAACAAGTAGGCCTACAATAAAGTGTACAATAAAAAAGTACAATCAAATCCTTATATTTGTACTCACTTTGCATTGTAATCTATTAAATCTAGATAAAAGTGTAATCTGCCGGTTGTCCTGCAGACCTGTGTCCTCATAACTCTGTCTTCTTACGATGCACTTGGGGGTTTACGATTACTTCAGAGCACTCGTAGATCTACCATGATTTTTAAGTGCTACTTAAGTTACGATGCTTTTGGGAAACAGACCGTAATATTAAGATCAGTCGTACGATCGTTTTTACGAACTACTTAGGCTTACGACGCTTTTGGGAAACGCAGCCCAGGCCAATTAACCTACAGCTATTGTTGCAAGCATAATTTACATTTCTTTTAAGAATAATGACTCAAATGTGGGAAAGAAATAACTAGGCTATGTTATTTTTATTTATTTATTTATTGTCATTTGCTGAGTTTGCTCCCCTTGCACCTTATGTTTTATCTTTTAAAATGACGGAAATTATTTCAAAATTCGTATTTTAAAAACGGCTTTACTCACTGAACTTCTATACCCACAAACGGTTGACTTTTTCCCCCAAGTCGTTTATTTCACTATGAACTGGACGATCGAAAGGGCAAAATATTTGAATCTTCATTTTACAAAAATATATTGGATATAACGAAATGTAATAATGCTAAGTATTTAATGAATATATAATCAATGTAATATGAATAAAACACGAATTTAATTAGCCTACAAAAATCGGAACACTATTTAATTCTGGAAGGAGAAGCTTATAGGCTAGACACACCAACAAACCTGCCACATTTTTTAGAAATAGCAAAAAATACATTCGTCTTATTTTTTTCAAATAGGCCTATTTAAAACACACAAATTCATAGGGGTTATAATATTTTGTGTTATTCAGCACTTAGATGGAAATGTGCCGAGTTAAGCATATACGACCTGGATTCTTTTCCTTGTTTAATAACTCCTCATATATGAGCATAAGTATTGGATTAAATGATCCGTGCTGAATTCGTCTGGTCTGACTCAGTTCATCATTGATTGGGAGAGAACAGTTCAAACTTACTGGCTGTGGAAATCAGCGGGCGTGTCTCATTATACTATAAGCAAAACGCCGTAAAATAGCGCGCGCTCTGTGCAACCAAAACGGCGTTTTTTACGGCGTCATATGGCGAGATGAACGGCGTAAAAAGCGGCGCTTTCCATGCACACTAAAACGCCGTCAAATACGGCGTCATTGACGTATTTCGCGCGTCTTTTACGGCGTTTGTAATTAAAACGGCGTATTTTACGGCGTCCAATACGGTTTAAAACGCCGTATTTGACGGCGTTTGGCTTTAAACGCGATTAATCTATGGCGTATTTCTGAGCCCCTTGGCTTGCCGTATCGGCGCGCTCTGTGCTCCGCGCGCGCGCGTGCGTGTGTGTGTGTGTGTGTGTCGGCTCGCTCTGTCGTTAATGGCCCAGCAGCGGCGCGCTCTCCGTTCCGTGTGTGTGTATGTATGTGTGTGTGTGTGTGTGTGTGTGTGTGTCGGCGGCTCTGTCGTTAATGGCCCAAAGGCTTCAATCATGTACTAAGCACTGGAAAAGTAAAGTCCACTCAAGTAACGTGAAATTTCTCTGTTGACTTCTGTTTGCTGAGCTGGTATAGTCATGCTGGGCAACAATGGTAAATTGACCTGCTCTGATCACATGCTCTGGTAATAATAGCTTTGTAGGACTATATTTTGTTTTAATAATTAATAAAATAATAATAATAATAATAATAATAATCTGTTAAATTGATTATGTTGATTGATTATTGAAAAAGAATAATATATTGATATATTGATGTTTAATATTTTAATATAGGGCTATTTTCTGTTCCCTTTTTTTCCTGTGTTGTTTAATTAGGTGATTCTAAGTTTAAATATTGATGATTGCAAGCTTGGGGGAAGCGCAATTAATTGCAATTAATTACAGAAATTGTGCAATTAATTAGTTAATTTTTTTTAATCGATTCCCAGCCCTAGTTTTTATATATATATATATATATATATATATATATATATATATATATAGTATATACAGTCAAACCAAAATTTATTCAGACACCTTCAACATTTCTCACATTATCACAGTTTATTCGCTATAGTTTCGAAAATGGTAATAAAATATGACAAGAACTCAGAGTTATCAAATCAGTTTTAGACTGTCTCATAAATGAATTAGGTTGAATAGCTGTCAGTTGTCAGCTGTGAAATGTAAGTATACAATTAGATAATACCAATTTAGGTCAACCAATTACCAAGCAATGCTTCATTTTGTTCAGTCTGTGGTGTTAAAGAGTTAGTTCACAGAGAGAACTAACCTGACAGAAATGACAGAAAATGAAAATTCTGTCAGTAATTACTCACCCTCATGTTGTTCCAACCCCGTAAGACCTTCGTTCATCTTCGGAACACAAATTAAGATATTTTTGATGAAATCTGAGTGCTGGATCACTCCTCCACAGGCTTATGGACACTATAACTTGCTGGCCCAGAAAATGTATTAAAGACATTGTTAATATAGTCCAAGTGACTCCAGTGGCTCAATCTTAAGTTTATAAAGCGACGAGAATACTTTTTGTGCGCAAAAACAAACAAAAATAACGACTTTATTCCACTTTTCATTTCCTTCTCTCTGGGCCTCGAGTCTTTTCACGTAGTGTAATAGCGTAGCGCGTCTGTGTTGCACGTCACCACGTATCACACACATGACTAGCGTCGCCCAATAGTGAGCCTACGTGATGACGTGCAACACAGACTTACGGGGTTGGAACAACATGAGGGTGAGTAATTACTGACAGAATTTTCATTTTTGGGTGAACTAACCCTTTAAAAGGTTGCATTAGCAATTAAAGAAAAAACACTCAAGCAAAACATGGTCAGGTCAAAGTGTCTGAATAATTTTTGGTTCCAAATGTTTATCAATTTTACTGGTAGTCCACTGTATGAAGAATTTTTGGGTATAATATGTCACAGTTTACTTTATTTTGCTATCCTCACTTACATAAATGAACTATTGTCCTGCACCCACTTGTAAAAAAAATATCAAAAATTATATCTGGTGTCTGAATAATTTTTGTTTTGACTGTATACATATATATATACACAGCCAGTTTATTTGGTACACCTTGCTAGTAGGTTGGACCCATTTTTGCCTTCAGAACTGCCTTAATTCGACAGACAGACAGACAGACAGACAGACAGACAGACAGACAGACAGATAGATAGATAGATAGATAGATAGATAGATAGATAGATAGATAGACAGACAGACAGACAGACAGACAGACAGACAGACAGACGTGCTACTGCTAATGCATACACAGATACTCAGCTTTTGCCATATAGTAAATGTTGTGATTGCTAGCAGATTGCATGTACCTGTATCAGCCTGTGCCTTCCACAGTCTCATGGATGATGAACTAGTCCTATATGTATACATCTTTTCCATATTATAGTGGCTGCTTATTCAAATCTTCTCTTTAGGGATAGACACGTTTAAGGGGAAATTCTTCCACAGCCGCGACTACAAAAACCCTGAAGATTGGCGAGGGAAGAGGGTAGTTGTGATTGGCATTGGAAACTCTGGAGGAGATATTGCTGTAGAGCTGAGCAGAATGGCCAAACAGGTGATATGCCACAAATACAGTATAAATAATTATAGTGTATGAATTATACTCTTATTAAAGCCTTCATATATTTTTCCATTTTTATTTGTAAAATAACCACCAATCACATTGTTTGATAAAATGTAATTTATAATAAACAATACATTTATTTTACTTTAAAAGAATACCTTGTCCAAAAATGAAAATCCTTGACACCTTTATGATGTTCCTAACAATTATTTTCGACAAAACACAAAAAGCAAATTTTGAAGGTGGTTTTACATGCACTGACTGCAATAAAGCGCTCTGTAAAAACTCTGAAACTGATCAAGAATGCCGCAGCAACAGTGGTCTTTGCCGAGCCAAAGAGAGCACACATCACATCTCTCTTCATCAATTTGCACTGGTTGCAAATTGCTGGTCGCATAAAATTCAAGGCACTGATGTTTGCCTTCAGAACAACTACTGGCTCTGCACCCATTTCCTTAAACACACTAGACTTATGTGCCCTCCAGAAGCTTGCATTCTGTAAGTGAACGGCAGTTTGTGGTGCCATCTCAAAGAGGCACAAAATCACTTTCACAGACCTTTACACTGACTGTTCCAAGCTGGTGGAATCACCAACCGATCTCAACCCGAGCTGCCGAGTCTTAGCCCTTTTCAAGAAACTGCTGAAGATGCATCTTTTCGTCACTTGACCCATTAACACTAACTCTATATTCTATATATATACTATATATCTATTATAATAAAATAAAGGTAAAACTTTAGTATCGGGAACACATATTCACTATTAACTATGACTTTTGCCTCAATAAATTCCTAATTTACTGCTTATTAATAGTTAGTAAGGTAGTTTTTGTAGTGTTTAAGTTTAGGTATCGAGGATTAAGGGATGTAGAATATGGTCATGCAGAATAAGGTATTAATATGTGCTTTATAAGTACTAATACACAGCCAATATACTAGTAATATGCAAGCTAATAAGCAACTAGTAATAGTGAGAATTTGACCCTAAAATAAAGTGTTAGCAAAATAAACAATAAAAAACCTTGCTACATTTACTGTTCTAGACTAACTGGGACTAGTCACAGCGCTTACACGTTGTTGCCCTATTGTTGGTTTGATTGCTTCTATAGTTCTTCTTAGTTAAATGATTAAATGTAAATATAAAAAGGACTTTAATGCTTTAAAACTGACACATAACACAAGTCCCGAAAAAGTATCATAAACATATATATATATAATTCGTTTGACTCGTTTGCTATATTGAAAGTATTCTTCATAGCTTTGTATGAAATTTGTTTTAAATATTTTTTCACAGAAAATCTTGCGCACCAGTCATATGAACAACTTTTATTATAATAAAAGTTGTTCATATGACTGGTGCGTAAGATTTTCTGTGAAAAAATATTCACATATATGCTTTCTGAAAGCATATATGAGTGTTCCACAGAAGAAAAAAAGTAATTAAAGGAACCGTATGTAAGAAATGTATTTCAATTAATCTTAAAATGGCCCTGATATGTCACTAGACATTAAGAAATCATGTTCATTTAAAATACTTATATCACTGACAACAGTAGTCCGGCCAGGATATTGTCATTTAAAAGTGAAGTTGCAGCCCTGTTGTCATGTTGTGTTTTGGCCTGATGCTCCACCCTCCACCTATCTACTAATCACGAAGTCAGTAGTGCTTCGGCATCCGGGTTGCCAGCTCTGCTCTAGTTACCACAGCTGCAGCTACAAACGTGTCGGATAAAAAATGTCTAACGTTACGAAACATAAAAGACCTCGTTATGAATCCAAAATACGTCGTGACAAAGTCAGAAAAAAAACTTACTGTGTAGGACTCGTCACTTGCCATTGGAAGCTCCTTGTAGCAGCCTACGTTCCTGCTGGATCCTGCAGCATAACTGGCAACCTCGAGTCAGGGGGGAGGGGATACACTGCTCTACCAGTTTTGGCCACAATCTTACATACGGTTCCTTTAAGAAGAAAATGATTTAGAGCAAAATGATGGTGAGTAAATCATGACAGAATTTTAGAGTTTTAGGTAAACCGTCTCTTTAATTTCAGGTTTATCTGAGCACCCGAAAGGGATCTTGGATATTGAATCGTGTAGGAGACAAAGGTGTTCCTTTTGATATGATGTTTAATAACAGAGCACTAATGTGGTTTCTTGGATTGTTGCCTGTTGGATATTCTAACAAATTGGGAGAGAATCAACTCAATAAACGGTTCAACCACAAGCTCTATGGGCTGCAGCCTGTGCACAGGTACTGTGAACACTTGAGGAAACAAGACTCTGATGATGTTGGTCAGTGTTAAATACGGCATACTCTTTTCAATATTATATTGTGTTCTATAGTTTTGTTTTGTGTATGTGTATTTTTTTCACCTGGCAGAGTTTTCAGTCAACATCCCATGGTCAACGACGATTTACCAAACCGGATCCTCTCCGGTACCGTCTCGGTCAAGCCGAATGTGCAAGAGTTTCGTGGATCAAGTGTGGTTTTTGAGGATGGCACAGTTGAGGATGACATTGATCTGGTGGTGTTTGCCACAGGATACACTTTCTCATTCCCCTTTCTGTCTTCACATATAATTCCTGTCTCAAAGAACAAGGTATCCTTGTACAAATATGTGTATCCCCCAGCATTAGAGCGCCCAACTTTAGCCGTGATTGGTCTGATCCAGCCTCTGGGAGCCATTATGCCCATCTCTGAGATGCAAGCGCGCTGGGCCACACGTGTTTTTAAAGGTATCAAACATGACCTCCTGACCTCCTACAAATACAGGGTGATCTTACTCAATCATGTGCATTATTCATCCATTAAAGCAACTGTATGTAAGTTTTTAACCTTGAAATATCAGTTTCAAAATCATTGATGGTTCACTGACTTCTTATAAGGCGAATGGCATTTTCTTTGCAAAACTCCCCAAAAAACGTCACTAAATTCCATGAAAAGGGTGGATTCCTTTACAGCAGTATGTCACACAATATGTTACACCAACATATCTGTAGCAAAGGAGTATTATCAGTATGGACATCATGGTAGAGACTAAAGGCCAATTCATACTCCGACAGACACAGACCAGCATCAATAGACACCATCGGGTTTTGTTGGATCAGTGTTACCACTGTCAGCATTTGTTGCCATTGGTCCTGCTTGTTTTTGCCGATTGAACATGTTCAATCTGTGTTTTTTGGGGTTGTGGAATGTCTGAGAAAGGACCTTTAGCAATTGTCCATGTTGGTCCGCTGTGAATTGGCCTTTAGAGACCAAAGAGACATTTTTGGCATATACTTTTGGCGAGAGCTTCATAAAATGAAATGCTGCGAGACGCCAAGCTTGCAGTGGATCAAGCTGACTCAGCGGCTTGATAAAGCTACTCATAAAAGCGACTGAGAATGACGCTCCTCTCCTGCAACTATCAGGTGAGTCTTAGAGAGCATATTCTCTAAAAGAGCTTATTTTCTCCAGCGTCTGTTTCAAAATGCAGCACTTCTCTGAGCACGCCGCTTGCCGGGCCTGCCCCCAAAAGCCGTGTTCATCAAAGACGGACGCTCTCACTGCGAGAGCATGAGTCTCGCCTTGCTGTGCTCACGGTCCCCTCCTCCACGGTCCTCCCCTCATTCTCCACCGTTCTCTTTCTCTCAAAACAAGAGAAGCAGAAACAATGGAGTCGCAGGGCTAAGTGAACGGGACTAAGTGTGCTCATGCGGGTCTATATCCCGCGTGTCTCACACTCCCTGCAGCAAGGGGATGCCCCAGTGCTGCCCGCACTGCGAGAGTGAGCACAGCGCTGAGGGCACTGCAGCTGAGTACAGCGCTGACAGCTCGACAACTGAGAATGACGTTTCTCCACTGTGACTATCAGGTGAGACTCATAGTACATATTTCTATCTAAAAGAGCTTCTTTTCGCAGTGTTTGTTTTAAAACGCCGCTCCTCTGAGCATGTCACTTGCCGGGGCCATGTCCACGCCAAGCCACGTTCATCAAAGACTGACGCTCTCACTGCAGCTCCTCCCCTCATTCTCCACCGTTCTCTTTCTCTCAAGCATGAGCCGAATGGGGAGCTCTGGGAGAGGGCAGGCCAACTTCCGGCTCCTGGTCGAGCCCTTAGAACCTTCCCACCAGACTTGAAAGGACATCACATCTTAGTCCGTTCGGACAACATTGCAGTGGCGGCCTACATAAACCATCAAGGTGGACTCAGATCGAGGTGAGTGAGACGCCACAACGCAATCTGCACTCACTGAGAGCATCGCACATGCTGGGCAGACTGAACCAAGGGGTGGACATGCTATCCCGGGGAAATGTGTCCTCAGAAGAGTGGACACTCCATCCCCAGACGGTTCACATGATCTGGAGGGTCTTTGGAATGGCAGAGGTTGACTTCTTCGACTCAGAAGACAATTCTCACCACTCAATATATTTCTCAAAGGACAGGGCAATCTAGAGTTGTGGGTTCTTCATCTCTGGCCCCTCGACGGGAGCCTATGAACCTCCCCTCGAGAGTCCTAAACACTATTTCTGAGGCTAGAGCCCTGTCCACTAGACGCCTCTATGCCCTTAAATGATCCGTCTTCTCCAACTGGTGCGCAGTCAGGAGTGAAGACCCGACGTCCTGTGAGATTTCACAGGTACTGTATTCCCTTTAGGAGCTGTTGGATAAGGGGCACGCTCATGCCTTGAGTTTGGGCCTTACAACTGTTAAGTCGTCCTCAAACCAAGACACAACTATGTGCCTAAAATGCTCTCTACTTCGTTCAGAGCACAGGTCATTACTCTGGCTGCTCTTCCTGTTTCGGAAGATGAGCGAAAGTTACACTTACTCTGCCCTTTCTGGGCCTTAAGAGTATATATATCGAGATATATATCGAGCGCTCTGCCCAGTTCAGATATTCAGAGCAGATCTTTGTGTGCTTTGGAGGCCGCACCAAAGGGCATCCGGTCACGAAGCAAAGATTATCCCTCTTTGGACAGTGGATGCCATTGCGCTAGCTTACACTTCTATGGGCCTTCAGAAGCCCCATCGAGAAAGAGCTCACTCCATCAGAGGCATGGCCTCTTCCTGGGCGTGGTCCAGTGGAGTGTCCATTGGTGACATCTGTGCGGTGGGGGGCTGGTCCTCGCTGTCCACCTTCACCAGATTTTAGAGCCATAGGCTTGTGCAGTTTCACTGCGTGATTTTATAAGGCTTCAGTATTCTGAGAAAAAGTTTTTCCCATCTTATCTAGCAAATCAATACTCGTTCCCAGTATCTCAGGGAACCGAGGTTACGTTAGTAACCAAGGACGTTTTTCGATCATAAGTTCCCAATTCCCAATTAAATTTTGATATAAGTTGCGATTGTTTTTGGCTCAGGTTACGTTAGCATGCTACTATCCTAGCACTAAATTTCATGATATTTTTATACTGTCTTGATGTTAGTTGTAGTCTTACGGCTAACGTGAAAAAAAGTACATCCAACAGCAGAGTGGACCTCCCTGCAAGTGTTAATTATGAAAGACAGCAATGTGTCCGTGCAAATAAATGCATCTCATAGCAGGTAAGCTTTTGAAAGTTTGCAACCTTGCAAACCTATCTCTGCTATCTTTTAATAGTCTATGCTCTCCATTGTATATTGTGTGCTGTGTGGCCTATCGTGTCGCCAACATTTAATTTCACACATACATTGTGTGCTAAGGGATTGAATGTGTATGTGTGAAATTAAATGAAAACATTAGCAATATTTAAGCAAAACTACATACAGTTGCTTTAAAGATGATGTTAATAATAAATCTTCTTACAATATTACTAAAGGTTTCTTGCACCTTAAAACATTTTAATCTAATTTTAATGAGCATTTTCCCCCCTTTCTCTGTTTTAACCTGTAGAATTAAACTAACTAATTTTGCTACTAGAGCTTAAGATGTATTGTATTTTTCAATTAACTGATAGACAGTTTTGAGTTCTGAAATTACAGTATAAAATCACCCATAAAAAGTTTTTGTACGTAACAAACTGTGATATGCTCGATAGGATTGTGCAAACTGCCTCCAATGAGTGCAATGATGAAGGACATTAAAGCAAAAGAGAACGAAATAATTCAAAGGTTCTCCACACTTCACCTCACATGACTATAATACAGCATTTACTCAATTTCTACAGTTATGTAGAAATGTCATTTAAGTGTATTTTGATGACTCCTAATCATACTGTCATGCAGGTATGTGGCCGCCCAGAGACACACCATCCAGGTGGACTACATCCCCTACATGGATGAATTGGCTAAACAAGTGGGTGTCCGTCCATCTATCCTGAAGCTGCTCCTGACAGACCCTAGACTGGCTCTGAACATCATCTTTGGGCCCTGCACCCCATACCAGTTTCGCTTGCATGGACCGGGCCGATGGGAAGGTGCACGGCAGGCCATCCTGACTCAGTGGGATCGAGTCACAGAGCCCCTGAAAACACGCTGTGCACCAGAGCCGCAGTCACAGCGCTCCTCGTATTCACTCTTATTCTCAGTGTCTGTTGCAGCGCTGCTCTCTGCTCTGTATTACAGCAGGGCCAGTCTGCACTCACTCATAGCAGACCCTTCATCGCTCCTCGACAAGATCAGGGCTTTTGTACCATTGCCAGTGACCACAAAGTGATCATATAAATCAGAAACGTAATACTTTCTATGAAATCTAACATTATAACAAGTGTACTTCAATTAGGGTAAAGTGTAAGAAAAAGTATGTGAGATTCTTACATTCTGTAAATTATAGCTGAATAACTCCCAGCTACCATTGCATTTGCAAATTAAAAATGTAACAAATATAAATGTAATAAATGAAAAGTTTTTGATCATTAAAAGAAAGGTATGAATATAATTCTTCAGCACTACACAAGCTATTTTAACCATTGAGCATGCTCAGTTTTATCAAATTAATATCAAAATGTTACTGTATTATTATGAACAAATTACCCTATCATTTGTTGTATTGATAAGAAAAATAAAACAATACAATTAACAGTGAATCTTTGTGAAATGTCCTGGTTATATGGAAAAGAGCAGTGCCATCATTCTGCCAAACATATTTTGTGTTCCACAGTAAAAAAGAAATCATATATGGACTTGGCGACAGAATTATTTAGGGAGAGCTATTCCTTGAACGACATACTATGCAAATAACCAGAGATAGATTATAATAGGTGAAACAGCTACTCATAAAATCTTATTGTATCCAAATGGATTTTTTGGGAGGTGGATGTTAACAATCGTATTAACAGGGAAAAAGACATATTCAAGATTAATAATTGTGATATAGTATGTAAAGTTCCAATGAAAATAATAATAATATTTGTATTTCTCAACAGTTAATTTAACTTATTTATTATATTTATAAAATGTTTGATATTTATAAAATACACTAAAGAAATGGTCAGGGTCCAAGACAAATTTCATTAATTTCTTCCAGGAGACCAAGGACTACAGCACCTATTTGGAGAACATTGTCCCAAAAAAAAAAAAAAAAATTACTTACATGAGTTTTTGATTAATGAGTGGTTATGTACACTGACATTTTTGTGTAGAAATTTAGAACAGATAGAACAGTATTTTATTATTATATTTCAACAAAATGAGTCATATGTTTCAACATACAGAAAGAATGCTTCAAGGGACAGATCACATAGTAAACAATCTGAATGATAAAAAAAATAAAAGCAAAATTTTTTCCTTTTCCCTAGTGACGCATTCAGGATTCACTGAATTTGGTGAAGCATATATTGTGGACATTACATTATGAAGAATTTCTCTATAAATTTGGGGGGGAAATCATTATTTTTTGTTATTAATCAACTTTGAGGACTTCTCAACGACTCCATCTCTATTAAGAATAAATTACATGTAGGTAAGCATTTTTTGTTCACACAAATTTTTGTTTATGGATGTAATATTTACCATGCAAAATGTAGATGTTCACCACATATTCAAGCATTTTGCTTCTGTGTGTGAAAGAACATATAACATATTTTAGAGATAATTCATGATTAACATTTCTTGGGGCAAAAAGAAAAGAACAAACATCAGACCACAATGTTAAAGATAATCACAGTTGTAAATCAAAAGTCGGCTCGTGTACAGTACAAAAAGAGCATCTGTTGTCAATTTCCATGAATTTTGATAAGGACGCTTTACATGGGTAGATATTGTAAAGTATTTTAAAAGTGTACCTATTTAACTTTATTCAGCATACAAAATGTATGTGGATTTAACCATGCCTCTTTCTTTCCAATGCATATCAGTGTATTCCAAAAAGAATTCCCTCTAGGAGAGATTTTATGATTGGATTGAAAAATGAATCTGATATTTTTATTATTACAGGAAAGAGAAAAATAGTTTGATCGTTTTTTAATAGATAGAACAGTATAAAGGGCGCCATCTGCTGTGTCTTACATGTTAAAGGCGCGTGTGTGGTCGCTGACGCTGCGCAGCCCCTGTACGCGGTGACGTCAGGCTCTCGTGGATTGGCGCTCTGCCATCTTTGATTGTGCGACAGGCCGCGGCGCGAGCGGGGCCCTCTCTCGAGCGCACGAGACACCGCCAACCGCCCGTTATTGCTCACCTCACACCGGCCGCGCGACCAGACAGAGATAAACGCAACGAAAACGACAGAGAGAGGGAGAAAAGGGCTTCTCTCTCTTTTGTGGAGGAGGTTTTGTGGGTCGCTAACCGCTCGGCTAGCTGGGACTAGCATAGCACGAGCTTTTGTAATCCACAGCCGGCCTCTCTCACACACATACACACACACGCTCCAACACAATACAAAGGACCAGGACTCAGACCCTCTGGACGGAATAAACGATATTCCTGAAGAGAGTGACGGGACCGGCGGAGACAGGTATGTTAACGGTTAACGTAACAATGTGCTGCTGCTGTAACGTTAGTGTATGAAGAGAAAAGAATAGTCTAGCTAATGTTAGCACTGCCATGAGCAACGACAAATCACGCAAACAAAACCCGTTTTCTTGTTCTCTCACACAGGTCAGCATTAATATGGGCAGGTTTAGTGTAGACATTGAGTAAAGATGATTGCCGGAGGCAGAATTTGGGGGAAGAATGGGGGTTTGGAGGCCACCTCACAGGGCCCACTTGACCAGCCCATTTCAATAAATGACTAATTTTGTCGGCAAAATTGGTTGAGTTTGGGAGATGGTTTGACTTGTTAAATAATGTTTGTTGCATCCACACGACCTCAACTTGGTAGTTATATTGTTGCATTTTAAAGCTGAAAGGCAATTTCGCAGTCATGAGGAAGACACTAGTTATCCAGTGTCCTATTCTTGGTTGTGCAGAGGTAGGTTAGCCAAAGGTGATGGCTCGCATGACTATTACAGATACATCAAACAAAACATTAAAATCTGTGCATGCAAACGAGCAGCCACAACTTCCACTTTACCACATGCAAGATGCACACAGTAGTAACGTTACTACTGCATGCTTATTCCCCACCATATTGACTTATCAAGCATATGCTTGTGATTTAACCCTTTACATTCTGTTATATTTGATGCATGAAAGCTGCTAAATTATCAACAATACTTTGCTCAAAAACATTCTAGATGCCTTCTCCTTCTGATTTATAATTCATACGTTTTTAGCAAGTAAAAAGTCCTTTTAGTATAATTGTAAAAAATGTCTACCTTCAGGTCATGTGTCTTTTTGCTGTGAAATATTGAATTAAGTAAACATAACCTATAGTAATATTTCAAGATGTGCATTTACTGGACTGAAGCAGCTTAGGGTTGCTTTATTATCCATATTTTTAGAAAAACCATTTTGTAATGTAGTATAAAATGAGTTTTTATTTTATTTTTATATATAGGAACATTTATTTCTACGTCTCTCTATCATCATTTGTATTTCATTGCATTTACATGCCTTGCCTCCACATTAAAAACTACAGGCTTTTATCATAAGACTAATCATTTCGATATGATCTTACTAAAGGCCTGTTCACACCAGTGACAATAACTATAAAGTTTTAAGTTATTCTAATTCTGAGAATAGGGAAGTCCCGACACCTTTCCACTTTTTTTATATTTGATATAAATGTTCTGACTTTTTCATATGTCAGGCTTTAAGGGTTAAACTTTAAACTTGCCATCAGCTGCTATCTTAATGGAAACTTCATTCTTGTGTGATCCACATCACAAATTACTCATTCCTTCTCTATGCATGATGTTTTGTGGGCCTTGAAACCGTAGATCCATGAGATTTTGTGAAAACGGCATTAAACTGAGCAAGTCAGAAGATTTTGGGGTCAAAGCACAACAGAGTCTTTCAACAGAAACAGATAGATACTTGAGCATCAGTGGAGGAAGACTTGATCATTTAACTTCTACTTAAAGTAACTCTACATGTTCATAAGAGGAAATGCCACCAAGGATACCACTGGTTGAAACAAGACCAGCCTTGATGGGTGTTTTTAACAAAGAAAGGAATGAAGCTGCAGGAACAGCAGATCAAGTGAATGTCCGGGTAACTGTGGATCTGTTTGAGCTGTGAAGTATCATATAAGACTGTTTTAAGAATGCCCCTCACCAATTTATTGAAAAGATATTGATTTAACTCATCCCTCAGGGGCTGCGGCTCAGTGCAGTGATTGCTTGGTTGCACATTTGGGAATATCAGAGGAAAGCAGCAATTGGCTTATGTATTTGGGAGGCAGATGGCCTGGTGAAGGGGGTGTGAATGGATGTCAGAGGTTGGGGTTGAAAGAATAAAGATGTTTTAATTGAAACCAAGTGAATCTTGCCATCTCAGACCAAGTTCTTCATTACTTAATACAACTAGGCCAACACCCTGCTGTATGTTAGTGTTCCTCTGTTTACAACGCAAGTAAAATGTGTCACAAGCCTGGAATTCTGTGCCTAAGAGGCACGTTTTCCAGCCTTAATCATTTTGGTCTTAGACATCCAAAAATGACTCGCACTCTTTAGGGGGTTTTATCCACTCATCTGTCTGTCTCTGGCAGTATGGAATAAAGAGGCAATTGAATGATACCCTAGACTTTGCGTGGTCCCTTCGGTTGAGTTTGGCTACCTTTAACCTTTCTTCCCTCTACAATAAACCAGGCAGCTGTATTGATGATGGCTCTTGAAGTCTGGATTGAAGGGAAGTTGGCATTTAGCTGGTGAAGCTGCGCACAATTTTTCCTCATTGAAATGTTTGCTATAACCTAAAGTAAAAGATGACTGCAGTGCTTTCACTTTCATTTTACCTTGTCTTTCATTACTCCTGTCTTGTCATGTGACTTTTCCTTTTTGTGGAGCTGGTTTGCATGGTTTTAGTTTTCTGCACTATTTGTACATATTACGAGTGTGCGATATGAACAAAATTATATCTCGATAACGATAAGACAATATTTTGAAGACCCTTGTGATGGTACATCGACTTACAATAGGTTGAATGACACGTCTGCCATAGCCTGACAGGGTCTGTATCGCTTTTCCTGGCACTACGTAAGTTCGGGTAGTAACCCGAGCACAAAAAGAACTACAACATTCGACTGCTTTACGGCATACGTCACTTCCCCCACCACTTCCTTAAATTCGGAGGTGAGAGACCAACCAGCGTTTGCTTTCATGCGTATGTTTTGTCATGGCTGAAGCAGCTGCGAAACCCAAGAAGTCAAAGGTTTTGTCGGAGGAGACTCGGAAGAGGAAAAGGGAGAGTGATAAACTGAAAGGCGTCTTCCTCGTCCTCTCCCTGTTTCGGGAGGGGACTCTGAAGATTCTTCAAGTGGCGAAGATGACTGAAAATAAAATATAAACATCGGCATAAAAGTGGATATATAATGTAATATTTACTGCGAAGTCGGGAAATCGTGTAACAAAACTGATATAAGTCACAACATACTGCCGTTATTTGTAGGCTTCAGTTTGTTTGTCCTTTTACACATTCATATGTGTGTATTATTAGTGGCTTATACGATTTTAGATACAAATGTGTATGATCTCACATAATTATCAGGACATAAATAAGCCTAGAGGTTGTAAATAGTGTAAACGAGCACAATTTGCAAACTATTAAGATAAATTGCAATAATCATGTCTAATGACATCATAACGGCCAATGTTATGAAATAATGCGACGTACATTTAACTTTATTGATGTCATCTGGCATTTTGTAATGTTTACATTACAATCAAAAACACAAATGAAATTATACAGTGCCTAGACTATAGACTATTTACTTGTGATTTAGCTGCAATCATGTAAAAACGTTATAAGCCAGCATATGCGGTAGGCTACTTTATTATAAAGTAGTCTAACACTTGACAAACTTATTATCCTATTACAATCATCATTAGTTCAGTAGACTATGCAGTATGCAGTAGCCTAATATTTGTATGAAATCGTGAAACATTACCTGGTCAATATCTTCAGAGTCTAGCTGTGCCTCTTCCATGCCTGACGCTTCTATCCTACCGAACAGGTACCGGTGTACGGGGTGGGTATTTACGACAGTGCAAGTATTCAACAGCGACTCTAGGGGTAGCTGTTTGACAAAAACACAATTTCTACACAGTGTGCCTTTTAAATTGATATTTTGAAATTATTTAAAAAATAAAAAGATACTTTAAATCCTTTTTTTGCAGTTAATGAGTGAGTTTCAGTTGATTAATTCAAACGGCTGATTCATTCAGAAAGTATTTGACATTCACATATAGAGACTTTTGCGTTAGGGTTGGGCCGATAGACGATGCCATCGTCCATTGCGATGGCTGACAGACATCACAATGTTGAGCCGGCACCACAGCCAAAATAGCACTGTATGACAGACGTAGCGCTTTTATTTCTAAATATTAACAAACTTGCTTACCATGTCATCAACTATCTTCTATTCCGATTCTCAAAAACGTGTAAGTGAGTTTTTGTCGTTTAAAAACCTTTATAAATGATCTTGATCTGGAACGTGAGATGGGTGCCGCCATGTTTGTTTGGGCCGTAGTTCAGAGATTCCTGTCTGTTGGATTTATTACAGCATGTGAATTCATCAGTTCCTCCCAAAATACTTGAAAGTGGCCGGTGAACTGGGAGAAGAATAGAGTAAACTTTATAGTTACTTGCACTGTGTATCTGATATGAATAAAACACGTCAGCAAATATGATTTGAATGGATTGTTATTGCTGCTTCCATAGACAACACTGTGTATTTTACAAACTATAAATGTATTGTTTTGCTATAAATGTATATATTTAAATGTTTGAAACCTAAAATAAACATTATGTGGAAACACTGAATAGTTGTGATATATGACAAGCGCTGAGCGCGTCCGTCTTTGGCTCAGTGCCAGCCATAGCGCGAAAGCACAGTTTGAATCTGGCAGTTATGTCACGTCACTGTACATTCGCTCCTTAGTGGTCAGCTGCTGCAGGGCGGGGCAAAATCGAAATTGCTGATAAGATGTAGAGGTTAAATATCTAGTGGAAAATGAGAATGTTACGTTTTCGGTGGTGGAAGTTCATTTATGTAACTTCCTTGTCGTTGTGGAGAGAGCAGTTCATGGTTGCATAGCAACGACAGACGCCACGTTTTTAGATGCGATATGTGAACGGCCCTTAAAGGGTTAGTTCACCCAAAAAATTTAATTATATCATTAATTGCCCTCATGTCATTCCAAAACCATAAGTTCCGTTCGTCTTCGGAACACAAATGAAGATCTTTTCAGCCCTCTACTATGCGAGTAAATCACTCACATATGTGACCCAATCTCAAGCTAGGCGACTAAAACATTTCTTTAATTACCCAATGGCTTGTAAATCTGAGATCCTTTTGTCCCCCCGTTGTCAGCTACGCAACTACCACTTTGACGCTTCAAAAAGTTACCCAAGTGATCGTAAAACTGATTCCAAATTAATTGAGCAGTCTAGTCCAATTTTTCTGGAGACTTGATCTCGTTATGTAATGAACTGATTTAATTTAGTCATTAGTAATTTATTCATATAAACATTGATCAGCGAACAAAAACAGAAGCTCAACTGAACATGCGAGAACAAACCTCATTGGTTCTTGCAGAAGCTCTAACGTGTTGCGTAACACGAGAACAAACCTCATTGGTTCTTGCTGAAGCTCAAACGTGCTGCGTAACACAAGAATGAACCTCGTTGGTTCTCGCACGTCAAGTGAACATGCTTAAGCTTGCATTTACCACAACTGATGTGTGAGATGATTAATGTTTATATGTGAATTAAAAGCCTAAATTCAATCTGTTCATCTTAAACAATCAAGCCAAATTTGGACAAATGAAGTTCATAAGTTCACTAATGAAGTTCACTACAGGGAGAAACCGACAAATGTGCATGTGAGCAAGCAATTCTCCCTAAACACAGCATTTGTGAATGATAGCCATTATACTTGTTTCACAAACATTACTAAATTTAATTTAGTGCTTCAAACTGGGAGGTTTATTTAAAGGAGCATTTCACCCATGGGAACATTGATCTTTATTGAAAGTGGGTCATATATGTAGTCGAAATGTAAAATAAATTTTGAATTTGGTGCCTTCTTGGCCGAGGAAAGTAAAGAAAGTAACTTCAGGACGCATTTGTATGAAAGACACCAACTCCCACAATGCACCACATTGCACAGCTGCGCAAGCCACTCCCACTAATCCAGAAAGCGCATATCTGCCTATAAGAGAAATAACTCTTCCGTCTACAAGGCTAGCTACCACCAGAGCTTGAAATTCATTTCACACAAAATGTCTAGTTAGTTGGCGAACTCATTAGTGAATTACTCTTCATTTGTATTTCTTTCGAAGTGGTGAATTATTGCATTGTAACGTTACCTGGATGTTCAGTCAGATGCGGTGCGAAACTAGGATAGTTCACAACACAAACGTCCGTGTCCTCGTCTGATTCACAACACAAACGTCCGTGTCCTCGTCTGATTCACAACACAAACGTCCGTGTCCTCGTCTGATTCACAACACAAACGTCCGTGTCCTCGTCTGATTCACAACACAAACGTCCGTGTCCTCGTCTGATTCACAACACAAACGTCCGTGTCCTCGTCTGATTCAGAGATTTCATCCAGGAGAAGTTGTCATTGTTGAAATTCTTTGCCGCAGACGGACTCTATCTCTGTGTTCGTAGCGGTTCGTAGTTGCATAGTGAGATCACCGGCGCCACCAGTCCGCCCTAAAGGCCAATTTATACTTCTGCGTCGAGTGTACGCCGTAGTGTACGTCGTAGGCTACGCACGTAGGCGACGCCGTCGTGAGCATTTATACTTCTGCGAATGTCTGTGTTGCTCTGCAGTTACACCGCCGAAACGCTAGTTGGCGCGGGTGGGTTTTAATGTTCCAGTTCCACTGTGTTTACATTCCTCGCGGCTATTTTGAGTTTAGGATTCTACGAGCAATGGCGACTGAAGGAGTCATACAGATGGCTGTATTTCCGCACTTCTTCAAGCAATCTCTCGGTCACTTGGTCTATTTCCATGGCTCTTCACTGATCTTCGGAATTTAAAAATGGCGGGCGGGCGCTGCAGAGTGCAGAAGATCATTCCGGAAATGCGTAGGAGGAAACGCGATGCTATCCAGCCGACCAATCACAGATCTTGCGGTCCGCGTCGCCGCGACGCGTAGTTACATTTTTGAGGAGGTGCGCGTCAGGGTACGGCGAAGGGTACGACGTATGGTACACGTCAATGCGTATGCCACGCCGTACCTTCTACGCGCACCCGACGCAGAAGTATAAATTGGCCTTAACTCGAGCCAGTCCGGGCTCCTCGTCCGCGGCAGGCAGGTCTTCTGCTGCCTCGGCTGCTCTGCGCTAAAATGCGGCTTGTAAAGGTAGCCACAAACACCTGATTCGAGCATCAGACTTCCGAAATCCTCTTCTTCTACATCATATTGAGTAACGTTACCCTCCGCTATTGTCATATCTTCACATCTGGCTCCACAGCGCCTGTTAGCTTAGCTTCCAAACAAGATGGAGGATATTGCTTTTAGTTTCAGAAAGTCAAGTCCCACCCACTGATCTGTAATAGGCCTGTAGCGTGAGCGGTTCCCGCCCCCTGGGAAAGATGAGGAACGAGTGTCTGTAGTCTCTACACTTTTCAATGAAATGTGACTTCCTGCTTATTATGATGCAAAATGATGATTTTTACGTCATAATAAGCAGGAAGTAAAACACTTAAATCCTTATTTCTCCCATCTCAGGGAAAAATGGATGAAAAATCCACATTTATTATAATATATGACTGGGTTTCTAACAATACAAAGCTTAATGCAAATGGGTGAAATGCTCCTTTAAGGCCAAGGCCCTTACTTGCAGAAAATAACTAAAAGATTAAGTCAAGTCAAGTTTATTTGTATAGCGCTTTTCACAATACAGATTGTATCAAAGCAGCTTCACAGTATTGGACAATCAATCTTTTATTAAACTTTCCAACTTCCTGCTTGAGGCACAATCTTATGTGCTGGATATATTTTACACGCTCTAATGATTCAAAATATCAACCAATTAGTTTGCTTTGACTTGATGTCTCTTCATAAAATTTGGACAAAACCGCTCTTTATGACGATCCTTATGAACTTTCTGAAGCGTAAAAGTGGTAGCTGTAAACGGAGGGACGTAAAGCTCTCAGATTTCATCAAAAAGATCTTCATTTGTGTTCTGAAGATGAACGAAAGTCGTTATGGGTTTGAAACGACATGGGTGAGTAATTAAAGGGATAGTTGTCTGCTGCGTGTCGTGTCCGTTTTTATTTCGGCTCCCATGTTAACTGCTTGCGTGACACGCGTCTGGGCGCAGCTCGAGACGCGCGGAAAACGCGTGCATGCTAGAAATAGAACCGACGCCTATTTTTCACGCGACACGCAAGCGTGTTGGAAGCGTTTCCACGCAAAATAGATTGACATTTTGATGTTTGAAAGTTTTGACATAAATACAATATAAATGTAATTTAAAAAAATATGATCGATTTTCAAATATTGCACCTCTCAATACAGAACGAATTATTCTGTAGCCTATTTTGCCGTCAACACTGCCGACGTTGTCTTTGCTGCTATATATTTGTTTAACATGAAGTATAGGCCTTCCACAACTCTCTCCCCACATGTCAAATATATCACCAATGAGGCTTATCATATGTTACCAATATTAAACATTGTTTAATATAATCGCTGTTCATATTTTTATTCAAAGTTCAGAATCAAGATAAAGCTCTTATGTTTCTTATGATAAATGAGATAATGCTGCTAAATTTATATATTTTTTTACCTTGAATGTATTTTTTATTTTATTTTTATATTTCATATTTTGTTCAAATGTTTAATATATCTGCTGTTCATATGTTCATTTATTAGTGTGTTATATGATTAGAATGTTGTCCCGGTTTTAAAATAAAGCACAGCAATGATATTTGAGAGTGTTTCTCCCTTTTCAGGAAAAGTATCGAAAAAGTATCGATCGCAATACTTGACTTGGTATCGGTATCGAAACAATAATTTTGGTATCGTGACAACACTATACAGAGGTATTTTTGCCCCCGTCTTGAATATTGAAAAATACGCAAGTGGACTAGTCCAACCTACTAGACTACATCAGTTAAGCCCCTTTCACACAGCGCTTTGAACCCGGGAAATTGCCGGGAAATTGCCAGAGCGCCTTCTGTGTGAACGCAAACTCGACCCGGGATTTATGCCGGGATCGATGCCGGGTCGGGACCTAGTAACATTGCCGTGTTCAGTCCCGGAACGCGCGCTGTGTGAACAAAAGCCGTAATAATGCCGTGTCGTAGTGATGACGCTGAAGCCGGGATCGTTCGCCAGCTGTGAAACGGTACGTAAAGCGCAATTTTATGATCGAATCAGAGAAAAAAATGCACAAGCGTGGTTTCTCGAGAGAGAGATCGCAGCTCATAAGCAAACTTAAGACGCTGCTGAGATTACAAGTCACATCGATGTCACGTGTCTTTACGGCATTTTTACGGGTTGTGTGTGAACGCACTCTCTGATTCCGGAAAATCACTGGCAGTGTGAATGAACCAAAATCAAACGAACCCGGGTCAAATCCCGGGTCACTTTATCCGTGTATTTTCCGGAATCTCTGTGTGAAAGGGGCTTTAGTGTATGCGTGCACTCTCTAGGTCTGTTTGTAAACTGAGGTACATGGGCTACTTGATGTCAGATCGTACATCGTTAAAACAATATTACGATGTTAGCAGCATAGATATACATAATATCGCACCACTAATTTGTTTTGTCGTGAGATTTCCCTTTTAACTCTGTCCTAGAGGTGATCAACTGTTTAAAAATGTATACTCATTGCTTCAGCATTCATTGTTTGATTTCATATTAAAGCTGTGAATTTCTAACAGCTTCTGAAGATTTTAGTGTTAATTTATTCTGTTCTGGATTGCACAATAAATAAATAGTAGGGTTGCTCGATTATGGAAAAAATCATAATCACGATTATTTTGGTCAGTATTGAAATGACGATTATTTCACATGACTTTGGGAACGTGTTGCATTTATTAAAAAGACACCTTTCAACAATTCTTAAATTGAAATTTGAACATTTATTGTACTTTTTGAACTATTAAAATAAGTAATAGGCTACAACAGATAATACTTCAATGAGTATTTTAAATTTCCCGCAGGTCTACCACTTATAATGCGAGAAATTCCCCCACAAACATTGATTCACTTTAGCAAGTAGATTGTATGAGTAGCCTAAATTAATCCACACAGATTATAAAATGAAATCTATCATTTTAAAACATTCGCAAAGACTCAATTTCACAAACCGTGTGAGTGTTCAGCGGTGCTGTGTCTTCTCTCTCTCTGTCTCTCAAAATGGGTTGGACAAAGCAAGCGTTGAAACTACACTCTCACGTTTAGGAGTCGGGACATGACGGAATTGTCACTTGCACAATCGGGCCAGCATTGCATCGTAACTAAAATTGATCATTTTCACTTCAAGTCTTATCAGTTTAAACATTCAAGCTGAGAGAGTTTACGGCTTCGGGAGGGGTGGAGGTGCGCGTCATTCAGAACACGAGACAAAATAAGAGTGTTCTTGCAAAACAGAACAATGCAAAATAATCGTTTTTACTCGATTGTACTATTTTGGTGATCGTTGGGAGTCGAAATCGAAATTCAATTAATTGCACAGCCCTAATAAATAGTTATGAAGATACAGTGTGGCATTCACATTTCTTAGTGAGCAGACCAGTATTGTGTATGGACATGTTGAGGTGACCCTGTTGCTTCTACTGTGCTGTCTTGGCATAAGGACTCGCAACACATCAATTATGAATGGAGCCCCATGTGGCTCACTGTAGATTTATGCACCCCCTCCTTTACTGTCAATTCACTATCTACACTGACATTAGCATGGCAACATGATATTCATCATTGATTTAAACCACTGAGATTTAAAGATGTAGAGTTCTGACTCCCTTTGCAGTCCATCTGCTTCAATGACACGCAACTAGTAATAGACAGATACTGTATGTTGGCCAGGCAAACTAATTGGTTGATATTTTGAAATCATTAGTGTTTGTAAAATATATTCAGCACATAAGATTCTGCCTCAAGCAGGAAGTTGGAAAGTTTAATAAAAGTGACTGATTGTGCACTTAATCTTTATTTTCTGCAAGTAAGGGCCTTGGCCTTAAATAAACCTCCCAGTTTGAAGCACTAAATTAAATGTAGTTATGTTTGTGAAACAAGTATAATGGCTATCATTCGCAAATGCTGTGTTTAGGGAGAATTACTTGCTTACATGCACATTTGTCGGTTTCTCCCTGTAGTTGCTCTATAATAGCTTTTTCCATCCAAAGATTGTGAATAAAGCACCGTTTCCATCCAGTGAGTCAAAGATAACAAAATCGTCACTTCTTGAAAAACCGCCGTTAAATGTCACCAAGAAAAATGGAAGTTGCTGCAGTAGGAGAAGCCACTGTATATAACAATTTCGTGCATAATAAATTACTTGCACCGCAGAGTGCGCAGATGACGCAAAGTTATCTTGCTTTCAGAGGCAGATGCTGCTCTTTGGGAGCACCTTCGTGTAAGACAATTTTGGGAGGTAATTATACTGAACCACTTTGACGACAGACTTTGCTCAAGCATTTCAGAACAACCAAAACAGCATGCTGTGCAACGAGATCAGTCTGCTGGTTGGTCCAGTTTTTCCGTCCTCGTCATTTTTTATGCGCACTGAAGAATTTGACGTTTCTGTATCCATTGTTTATGCGCATGTTTTCTTATCGGATAAAGTTTATCCGACTCTGAGCTCAGTTTTAAAATTTATTTTATTTGCATCTTTTTAATTTATACACATTTTGGTGTTTCCATCCAGCATAAAAAAATACAAATATATGTGAATGATGAAAATGTGCATAC